>CM059017.1:4069823-4601833 GCA_030272315.1 Paspalum vaginatum | reverse complement strand
GCCGGCGATCTACGCCAGCGAGTCCTCGCCGCTGTATGACGAAAGGCGCAACCCTGCTCACCAGCCACCATTCACGCTGGACCTCGACTACAATGGAACCGACCCGACCACCCCAACCCCAAGAGATCAGCAGATCGATGAGAACCTCAAGATCATGTACCGCCAGGTCAATACTATCTATGCATGTATATAGCCAGTTGAACACAACGAAAACACATCTACTATATATCACGCAAAAACTACTACTCATGCATATCATCAGTAATAAACTAATAATACAAGTATTCCTCTTCACACATCAGATGATCTCTGGTGCCAAGAAGAAGGAGCTGTTCTTAGGTCAGCCCTACCGTCAAGGGGACCAGCCAGACCCGGGCGCGGGCGTCATCGAGAACGTGCCGCACGGCACAGTGCACGTGTGGACCGGCGACCCGCGGCAGCCGAACCTTGAGGACATGGGCAACTTCTACTCCGCGGCGCGCGACCCGGTGTTCTTCGCGCACCACGGCAACATCGACCGCCTGTGGCGCGTCTGGAACGGCCTCCGCCGCGGCAACACCGGCTTCACGGACCCCGACTGGCTGGACGCCAGCTTCCTCTTCTACGACGAGGAGGCGCGCCTCGTGCGCGCCCGCGTCCGCGACTGCCTCGACACCGCCGCCCTGCGCTACGCCTACCAGGACGTCGGCCTCCCGTGGCTCAACGCCAAGCCGTCCGTGGAGGCCGGGTCGCCGGCGCCCGCGGCGGGCGCGCTCCCGGCGACGCTGAGCGAGACAGTGCGGGTGGCCGTGGCGCGGCCCAGGACGTCGAGGAGCCGCAGGGAGAAGGACGACGGAGGAGGAGGTGCTGGTCGTCGAGGGCATCGAGGTCGCCGACCACTCCCGGTTCGTCAAGTTCGACGTGTTCGTGAACGAGACTCAGGGCGGGGCCGGCGCGGCGGCGACGGCGGCGCAGTGCGCGGGGAGCCTGGCGCTGACGCCGCACGGGGTCCGCCCCGGGACGGGAATGGGGTCCGTGAAGACTGCGGCGAGGTTCGGCATCTGTGACCTGCTGGATGACATTGGCGCCGACGGGGACAGCACGATCGTCGTGTCGCTCGTGCCGAGGTGCGCCGGGGATACTGTTACTGTTGGCAGCGTCAGGATCGAGTATGTGAAGTGAGGTCCAACTGCCTCCAACTGAGTACAATGCACTCCTATTTGTGCTAGCTCCATCTGCTTATGTACATCGACACGGCTAAAAACGGAATATAGTACTACTATGTACTTGAGCCCCCTCCTACCACCACACTGTATCCATACATCTATATGATTTTTTTTTAATGTAATAGCAGGAGCTCTGTCTTTCAATTAGGAAGAAAATAAAATTGGTCTAGTTTTCTAAGGAAAAACAGGGCCGAAAAACCTTTACACAACAGACGGTCGGATTGGGTCATCAACACAAACTGCACACCACAGGACACCGGCTAGTTAGACTCGGACATCAACAAAGCCGCACGACCCTAACACCCTACACAGACAGGTGACCCCTACAATCCGGACGCAAGTCATCGTCGCCGAGCTCAGCCACCAGCCAAGCAGCTCCGATTGCCTCGACCGGACAGACCAGCAGCAGCCAGAAGAGCGTACTAAGTGTCATCGTTGCCGAGCTAGGTTGCAACGGCAACGCAGCAGCTCCGACTTCACCAAAGCACATACCTTCAAACGAGCAAACCATGAAAGGAACAAGCAGACAACCATACCGAAGGATCCCACCGCGTGTCATCGTTGCCAAGCTTATCACCTAATGTAACAAGCAGCTCCGACTTTCTGCGACAAACAACAACCAAAGCCACCAAATACCTGAAACCTACGCGAAGCGCGCACCATCACGACAAGGCCGAGGAGAAAGCACCTCATCGTTGCCCAGCAAGCCACACCTGTGGCGAGCAGCTCCGACTTAGCACCCAAGCAACCTCAGACTTGACAAGGCAGAGACGCACCACAGCGCAGCCAACAGCAATAGGCGACAAGGCCGCAACGGTAGGCCCAAACTCACTGGAGATCACCAAGCAGAAGCAGGAAGACCCGGATGACGCCTCCAAGGAGGAAAACGACGCTACACGCCGTCGTCGCCCGCCTAGATTGACTAGGACAGTGTTTCCACTGGAAAGACCCGCAGAGGCCGAGTGGGGTTGTCAACGATGATGCTTCCAGGGAAGGCAACGGCGCAAAAGAGCGTCGCCATCATCGGCTCCGACAGAAAACCGGCCAGGGGCATTAGCCCAAACATCCCCACCTCACCTGAGCTCAAGGCAAGCACCGTGAGTACCACCTCACAGCACTGACCGACCACAGCAACACCCAGTGAGCAAGAATCACCAGCCTTGAGGAAGCTCGTCGCCTAGCGCTGCGAGTACCCAAGCCTGACCAGGGAGCACAGAGGCGCAAAAATCGCCACCGCCGCGTCCCTGTCAGCCCGGAAGCCACCATCGTCACACTGCGCCGCAGAAGGGCGAAGCCATCCCCATGACTGAACTCCAGAATGCACCGCCGGAGGAGCGCTCCTCCCCGCCATAGCTCCACCCTCACCCCCCGCCCCTACCCCGAACCAGCCCAGGAGGCGAGCAGGCCGCCGCTGCCGGGCATAGAGGCGAGGGAGCAGGTAAGAGGGGAAGATGGGCGGGGGAGAGGCAACCCAACGCGCTCAGGGGCGAGTCGACTGGATCTGGCCTGGGGGCCGCCGGATCCGGCCGCCGCCGCCGCCCCAGCCTCCGGCGTGGAGAGGAGAGGACAGAGAAGAAGGCGAGGAAGAGAAGACTCACGAAGGCAAGAGGGAGAGGGCCTCGCCGCTGCCGTCCTGGCCCCGTGTGTATATGCACTAATGCACGTCGACTCAAAAATAAGTAGGGCCTTTGGCGATTATATCCCGCTTTGAGTGTAACGGTGATTTTGCGTTCATCTTTTTAAGTTTGTGGATTTACTCCTACTTTTCATAAAAATGAAGGCAGGTTTTACCCTGCTCAGTTAACGCCTATTAATGGTGTCTATTGTCATGCAAAAAGATCATTTTGCCCATGCGATTTTGCCGTTGTTTTAGTAATGGATTGTGATAATACCCCTACTTTGGCACAAAGGCTGAGCAATATTACGACATATTACAACAAGAATGTTTACAACAAAAACTGGGCAAATTTGCATATATTACAGGTGTAGATAAATTTTGAAAGAATTTGACAAATCTGAAAAAAATTGGACAGTATAACGGCGTAAATTGCATAAATTTTAGTATGAGATTTGGCCTACAAATCACATCATTATGTCAGCAAATCTACTCATCAAACCTAATACAGTATGTACATCCATCTAAAGTTGTACTCTATGCATCACAGAAGTGAAGAAATCACATATTAACCTCCATGGGTTGCGCTGCTCGCGCTGAGGGGCCGCACCTCGCTGGTGAAAGCTACGCTGGCTAGGGGAAGCCACGCCAGCTGGGGAGAGCCGCAGCCGCTAGGCCTCGAGCCATGCCGGCCGGGCCACGTGCCCTCATCGAGGGGACGAGCCGCAGCCCCCGCGCCTCAGACCGCTCCGACCTAGGCCGTGTGCCCTCACCGGGGGGGGACAAGCCTCGCCATGCGCCCTCGCCGGGGTCAGCCGTGCCGCCGGTGCCTCGATGGAGGGGGAGCCGCGCCACGCGCCTAGGTCTCTACCCCCACCTCCTGTTGCGTGATAGGGCCATGGTTGGATTGGGTGGATAAGAATAAGGGGTATCGGTGCCCTTTCCTCTATTTTTCTGTCCTTTCTGATTTTTTTTTCTTAACTCGGATAATATGGTCATTGTGGACGCACGTTACAAATAGGGGCAAACAGCCAATTCATTTCCAAATAGGTGTAAAATCACAATTGAACTCTAGAGTTAGGGTATAAACACCAATCTCCCAAATAATTAAATAATGTAGTAGTATTATGTACTTGGTCCCTGTCCCATGATACCACACTGGATCCATCTCTACTTTTAAATCTATTGGCATATCCATCTCCTCACTTGCAAACATCGCTACAGTGAGACATGTAAGAATTCTTCGATTTGGTAGTGGCAGGGGGGCTTGATACCCCTACCTCACATGGATCCACCTTGTACCATATTATATATCACCTCTGTATCTCAAGATTTTAAAGGTATCTGGTCGAACGAAAGGTATGTACACGGAGTATGTGATTATACTAAACCATCTATGATGGTATATACGTGAGGTATGGGAGTATACTTGAGGTACGTGGACATACCTTATTATATGTAATAATATAAATGCATTATTATAATAAATTAAAATCAAGAGCTGCTTTGTAATTTTTCCATGTAGTGACTTCTGAGGTATCTTAAAATAAATATGCGAATATACTCAAACTGATAAATGAGTATGCGAACATACCCTTATTGGTTTATTGAAGGTGAATGTAGCTACATGCGCATGTAGATAAAACTCTTCATATATATATACACACACACACACACACATGCGCATATAGCTACACTCACCTTTGATAAACCAATAAGGGTATGCTCGCATACTTTTTTATCAGTTGGAGTATGTTCATATATTTATTTTAAGGTATCTCAAAGATCTTCGTGCGAAAAAATTTACAAAACAGTCCCTGATTTTAGTTTATTATGATAATACATTTATATTAATACATATAATGATATAATGAGGTATGTGTACATACCTTAGGTATAGTCACATACTTTACGTATATACCACCGCATATGGTCTAGTATTATCACATACTTCATGTACATACCTTTCGTTCGACCAGATACACTCAAAATCATGAGATACACAGGTGAGTGTAGTTACATGCGCATGTAAAAAGAAATTTTATAAAATAGAATTTTTTTTCTACATGTGCATATAACTACACTCACCTCTCTATCTCAAGATTTCGAAAGTATCTGATTGAACGAAAAGTATGTACACGGAGTATATGATCATACTAGACCATCTGTGGTGGTATATACGTGAGGTATGGGAGCATATTTGAGGTATGTGGACATACCTCATTATATATAATAATAATAATATAAGGTATTATAATAAATTAAAATCAAGAGCTGTTTTGTAATTTTTTAATATGATGACCTTTGAAGTGTCTTAAAATAAGTACGTTGTCGGAGCGGACGTGCTCCTGGTCAGGTGGCGGAATGCACCCGGCCGAGATCCTAAGTACGGGGAGTAGTTAGGGGGAGCAATCGTTGTTAGCTGGTCAATGGTGGCACGATGGTGGCGAGAGGATTTAGAGTGGTTCGGGCCGCCGGAGCGTAATACCCTACGTCCACTATGGGGTATGTTCGTGTATTCCTATCTGGAATCAGTGCCCGTCGAGGGAGTGTCCGTGTGTGACTTGAGGAGATGGAGGAGCGTATATCCAGCCCGCGTTCGGTCTATCCTCTGTGTTGCGTATGCCTCCCCTTTTATAGTCCAAGGGGGGCATGTACATGGTGGCCGGGCCCCGACAGGTGGTCCCGGCCCATTTCCTCTATGCTACAGTTCTATCTTGTGCCTGATGTCCAACGCTCCCATGCCTTGCGCTTGTACTGTCGCCGTGACCTAGTATGGCCTGGAGATCCGCCATATCGTCCTTCCTTATGCCGCCCTGTCCCATCGGCTGCTAACCCGCTGATGGGTTTCAGAGGCCGAGGGCAGGCGGTGCGCACGCGTGACAGGACGGGACGCTCGTAGTAGCGTAGCGGCGCCGCTGCCTAGTATTAGGCTGAGCGCGGCCGCCGCGCGTGGCGCGGCTCATGATGTGTACAGT
This sequence comes from Paspalum vaginatum, assembly GCA_030272315.1. NCBI lineage: Eukaryota > Viridiplantae > Streptophyta > Magnoliopsida > Poales > Poaceae > Paspalum > Paspalum vaginatum. Next base: position 4,596,035 of record CM059017.1, on the reverse strand, counting down.
GTACTTGTTTACTCAATATAGCCCCCAGTGTAGCTGGGGAAATCAACTGTAGTGCCCTGTAATCGCCGCCGTGCCTTGGTAAGGCGCGCCCCTTTGCCTCGGCGCCGCCGCCTGACAGCGGCGGTGCCAGCGGCGATGGGAGGGCACGCCCGCCTGACAGCGGCGGCGTCGGCGGGCGGCGGGGGCACGCCCGTCTGACACCCGTGGTGTCAGCAGCATCGGGGCGTGCCAGCCTGACAGCGGCGGTGTCAGCCGCCTCGGGCACGTCCGCCTGCCCGCAATAAATGCGGCAGGTGGGCGGGACGCCCGGTTGAAGGCCCCGCCACGCGCCCCGTGGGCACGTGGTATTGCGAGACCCTCCTGTGCCTTGTGGGCACGTGGCGGCCCCGGACCACTGAAGGTGCTGGCTCCGGGCCTCCACGTGCTCTGCGGGCACGTGGCGCCCTCGGACCACCGAGGGCGCTGGTCCTGGACCACCGAGGGTGCCGGCTCCGGACCTCTCCGTGCTCGGTGGGCACAAGGCGGCCCCGGACCACCGAGGGTACGGGCTCCGGCCCAAGAGGTCCGGACCTCTCCTCACGTGGCTGGGGGAGGCTCGGTCCTCCAAGGAGGTCCGGGGCCTCCCCTGTGGGCCGGGTGCGTGGCCCGGCTTTCCAAGGAGTGGGCCAGGCCCATCTGTTGCGGCCTTAGGCCTTGCTTGTACTGCAGAAGTTTCCTCCCTTAGTGATCTTCGTCCAGTGTAAGCGAGTACCCGGTTAGCTGGGTACCGACAGTGGCCCCTGGGCTCGCCTTTGGTGAGTTTTTCAAACCTGAGGTGAGCCCACCGTCGCTTACTACACAAGCCACCGGGAGCCGTGGGCGGTCACCAGCGTTTTAGCCGTTAAGCTCTCAGTTGGGCAGGGCCCACCACTTGATTTCTTGGTCGAGGCCTTGACTCGCCCGTCTTCGGGGAGGGGGGGGCTCAGCCCACCCGACCCCGCGGGGTGGCCCTGTGGGCTCCCACGACCTGGGGCGCGCGATAGTGGGAACCCCTCGGGAATCGTGGGGGCAGGCCCGCGTCGGGAACCGCGCGGCGGTTCACCTACTCCTTCTCCTGCCATTAAGGCGGGGCAGATGGCTACGTGGGCAGCCGCGCGTAAAGCGGAAGTGGCGGGGGCCCCGCGCGTTGCGCCGAGACGCGCGTTCGCGAGGGGCCGCCGGTTCGCCTTCCTGCCTTGCTTGCTCTTCTACCCGCCTGTCATGACTGGCTCCTCGGGCCCCTGCTGTCATAGACCTGGTGGCCTGTGGGTGCGCCCGCGCGCGCGTACCCCTTGACGTCCGCGGCCTGCGGAGGATCGGGGGCAACCGTCAAATAGGGCTCTCGACCATCGGCCGAGCACGTCCTTCCGCCATTTGCCTTTGCACCCCTCGCTTCCGCCGCGGCGCTTCATCTTCCTCGCAGCAGAGCTCTCGCTCCTTGCCCGCTGCGTGCTCCTTGCCTTCTCCATCGCCAGCTTCCTCAGCGATGGGTCCGAGCCACCAATCCCCTCGGGAGACTGAGGAGAACCTCACCCGCGTCCGCCGCCTGCTCGGCTGGACGGACGTGGAGCGCCGCGATAATGTTCGCACGGGCTCCTCCCCCCACCGCAACTTGCAGCTGGGGGAGTTCGTCCTCTTCGTCCCCTACCTCTACTGTGGGTTGGGGATTCCAATTTCTTCTTTCTTCATGCTGGTGCTGGAGGCGTTTGGGCTGCAGCTTCAGCACCTCACCCCCCACTCCATCCTCCATGCGGCTATCCTTGCCCATTTCTGCGAGATGTTCGTGGGGGTTCCTCCCTGCGTGACGCTCTTCCGCCACTTCTTCTCAGTGAGGTGTTCCGGGCGGAGCTCGACGGAGATCGGCCGGTACTACTTCCTGCTGAAAGGGTCCGGGGGAAGATCGACCTATCTCCCCACCTTCGCCAGCGCCAAGTGGGAGCACTGGTGCAACGACTGGGTGATCATCAAGGCGGAGCCAAACGACCGGTTGGCGCTCCCGGACAGCAGCCCCGACACACCCCTCCCGGAGGGTGCCTCGACGGATCTGCCACCCGAGCTCTCCCCCGTGCTGGCCAGGATCGCCGAGGTCGTCAGCGGCGGCCTGACCTCGCTGCACGTGCTCGCGGACTTCCTCAGGCGGAGGCTCGCTCCCTTGCAGATGCGGCCAAGGTTGGCGTGGAACTACACCGGCCCCAACGACTGCAGCCGGGTAGTACGTGGCGAAGAGCACGACCTGACGCCGCTCCTGCTCGAGGAATGGGTGCGGTGTGTCACGGACGTGAGCTTTCCTCCGGAGCAGCTGCGCCTGCCGTCCGCTATCATGCCGCTCTGCCGCGACCAGGCCTTGCGGACGGCGGTGCTCCGGGAGATGCCCACGCTCGACGACGGCGGCCTCGCGGCGCGGCAGCTTGGAGGCGATCCCAACCGGGGGATCCACATCGCCGACGCCCCGGTTGGGGGTTCTGGTGCCAGAGGCACCGCCCCTGCTGACAAGGGCAAGGAGCCGGTGGCAGCGTCCCCCGCCGTTCCGCCGGCGGGTGGTGAGGAGACGCGGCGAAGGCTGGTCCGCGGCGACGGGACCTTTGTCTCGGAGCCCGACCCGAAGCGTCAGCGGACCTCAGGGGAAGGCAGCTCCTCTGGGCAAGGGGAGCGAGTGCCACCGCCGCCTCCGGGCCAGCGGCACCCTCAGCGCCGGGCACCTCCTCCGACGCCGGACCAGCAGCGGCGGCCCTCTCCGGCACCGCCGGCCTCGGGCCCGCGGCAACAGCAGCCACCGGCAGCGCAGACCGCAGATCGGCAGCCGCGGCGAGGCTCTGGCCTTCGTGGCCGCTGGTCGGCGCCTACCTTGAGGTAAGCCCTTTGGATTAGCTTCGCATACTTCGCGGCACTACGGCTAGCTTTTTTCAGGCTTCTCAGTCTTTCGCCGTGCATTTTTGTTTAGGCCTACCCGCCCGGCCGGCGTTCCTCCCCCCAGCGGCTCTGGTGGCCGGGCGACCGCGGCGGAGAAGTGCGCCCCTGGCGGTCCGACGGCAGGAGACGCCACGCGGGCCCGGGCTACGACCGAGGGGCCTGCATCGGAGGCCACTCCGTCTGTCCGGCCCCAGGCCCCAGGTGGTCCGACGCCGGGGGGCGCCTCGGGGGTCGAGACCGTACCCGGAGTGCCTGCTGAGAGGGCAGCTCCGGGCGCGCAGCCCCAGGCACGAGGCAGCCCGGAGCCGGAGGGCGTCGCGGCCCAAGGGCCTGCGCCGGAGGCGGCTCCTGACGCTCGGACCTCGGGGCCTTTGCCGCCCGCTGTCCAGACGACCAGCCCCGGATCTCCGCCCCCTACCGAGGGGGAACTGGAGGAGGTTCTGGGTAGGCCGCTGCTGCCCCTGCCCCAGCCTGGTGGAGCCCCTCTCCCTCGCGTGCTACGTCGGGCGCACCAGGCCCTGGACGACGCCCAGGAGGCACTCCAGCTGGAGTGGGCCCGGCTGCAGCAGGAGCATGAGGGCCTGGACGGCTGGCGGGCCCGTCTGGGGGATCAGATCGAAGCCGCCACCGCCCAACACTCACGGACCCGTGTGGAGCTTTCCATCGCCCGCACCGAGCTCGACGCTGACCGCGCGGCCTTCCAAGAGGACCTGCAGAGGTTCGCTAGCCGGGAGCGCGCGGTTGGGCTCCGCGAGAAGCAGACCGAGGTGGCCGAGGCACGGCTGAAGCTCGAGCAGGCGAAGCTGGAGTCCGCGTGGAAGCGCGTGGGGCAGCGCCGGCAAGAGCTGGCGGAGGTGTCTGAGCGGCAGGCTGCCGTCAACTCCGAGCTCGACAAGATGAAGTCGAGGCTTGTCGAGCGCGAGGCAGCGGTTGCGGCTCGCGAGGACTCCGCCGCTCAGCGGGAGGCGTCGGCCAAGGCTCTGAGGGACTCTGCTGCTCGCCAGGCTGCCACGCTCAAGGTCCGCGAGGATTGGGTGAAGTCCCGGGAAGCGGAGCTGGCGGAGCAGGAGAGGCAGCTGCTGGCTGAGCGGGCCACTCTGGAGCAGCTGAAGCAGGGTGCTGCTCAGCAGGCGGCGGTGGAGGACCGGGAGCAGATGCGCGCCGGCCTCCAACGCATCGCCGACTGGGCCGGGGAAGCGAGTTCGGCTCTGCTACCGCTCGGACTGAGTCCGATCCGGGTGACAGAGCCGCCGTCCACCATTGCGGACGCCCTCCCTGTCCTTGACTCGGCGGTGGAGTGACTCCGGCGCCTAGACTCCACACTCGGAGAGCGCCTTGAAGCCGAGGGCCACGAGCTGTGTCGCCTCGTGGTGGAACACCTCCTGGTCTGCTTCCGGAGTCACGACCCCGCCATCTCCTTGGACCCGGTTATCGCAGGTCCGGTGGAGGAAGCGGAGGCCGCCGCTCGGGTCAGCGTGCAGGAGGCGGTGGAGGTCGTCGCCGCCCGGTTCCAGCGGACCCCTGCAGACGAGGACCCGGATGTACCGGGGACAGGGGCCTCTCCAGCGCCGTAGGGCAACAGCTTTTGCTGTTTTGTTTTTTGTTTTTTTTTCTTTTTTTTCTTTTGAATGTAAAACATTAGTATGCCAAGTAATATAAGAATGATAGTTGTGACTTATCTTCATTTACTCTTTGCTGCATGCTGGTGTGTTGTCACCTGACCCCCTGGCCCCCTGGTAGGTAGGCTCTAAGTTTTGAGGCTGGCTACCACCAAGTCAGAGGCCAGACCTGCATGCAACTCACGGCAAACGTCAGTGTCGCACCTACGGGACCCACTCTGAGTTGACCTTTGCCGCTATTCGAGGTCCGGAGCGTTTGCTGTTCGGGCCAGGGGCTAGGATGTTTGTTCGTGGGATAGCAGGGTGTGTGAGTTAAGGGTACGGAACCAGGCAAAACTGCGACACAGCCCTGGACTATCCTTAGTCCAAAACATCTTAGCTCTGGTCCGGTCCTGCAGTCGTTCGGACCTCTCCTAGCGAAACAAAAGGTAACCGCGCTGCCTCGAAGTCCTTGGAGCCGCAGCCGGACCTTGCTGCTGAGGCTAGGGGGTGCGCCATTAGCTTAGGGGGTGGTCCGGAGCACTAAACGCACTGTTCCAGATACTGGGGGAAACTCACGGCGTGGTAGGGAGTGTTCAGTGCTTAGGGTATGAGACCAAGCTAAGCAGCTGACAGCTCCGGGCTACCAAGGCGAGCCCCTTCTCTCTGGACCTGGCACCCAGTATTTCGGACCTCCTTCCCAGCCTCTGTGCTAACCGCTTCACACTCAAGCTGCTAAGTCCTGCTGGTTCCAAGGAGATTTTTGGCAAGAGTAGGATTCCACGCAGGGGTTAGGAGAAATTGAAGAGATGGTAACTGAGTAAGCAGTAGGGCAACAGCGTAGACAAGGATTTCAGGGCTAAACTCCTTCTTTAATTAAGCGGTACAGGGTGTCATGTGATGTCAGCCAGAGGTCGGGATTACAAGGGCGGACCTTCACCGCTCTGGTCCACATGGTGGTCCTACTTAGCTTATAAAAAGAAAGAGGGTTGCCCTGAATTTCTTGCCTACGGATAAAACTTAAGGAGGTGTTCTATATTCCAAGGGTTCGGCAGCGGAACTCCTTCCTCCGTGGCGAGGCGAACGCAACCGGGGCGACTAACTTCTGTCACCTTGAAGCGGCCTTCCCAGCTGGGGGAGAGCTTGTTGCGCCCTTCTCGGCTCAAGATGCGCCTCAGGACCAGATCTCCAGGTTGGAGTACCCTGCCCCGCACGGTTCGCTCATGATAGCGTTTGAGCGATTGGTTGTACCGTGCGTTCCGGATTGCCGCCTGCCATCTTTGCTCCTCGACGATGTCGACGTCGTCGCACCTTGTTTGTTCCTGCAAAGATTCATCAAAAGCTTGGACCCGTGGGGAGCCCAAGAGTATTTCTGGTGGGAGGCACGCCTCGGCCCCGTATACCAGGAAGAATGGGGTTTCCCCTGTTGCTCGGCTGGGTGTGGTCCGGATCCCCCATAGCAAGCAGTTGAAGGTGCGGGTGTCGGTACCCAGCTAACCGGGTACCCGCTTACACTGGACGAAGATCACTAAGGGAGGAAACTTCTGCAGTACAAGAAAGGCCTAAGGCCGCAACAGATGGGCCTGGCCCACTCCTTGGGAAAGCCGGGCCACGCACCCGGCCCACAGGGGAGGCCCCGGACCTCCTTGGAGGACCGAGCCTCCCCTAGCCACGTGAGGAGAGGTCCGGACCTCTCGGGCCGGAGCCCGTACCCTCGGTGGTCCGGGGCCGCCTTGTGCCCACCGAGCACGGAGAGGTCCGGAGCCGGCACCCTTGGTGGTCCGGGACCAGCGCCCTCGGTGGTCCGAGGGCGCCACGTGCCCGCAGAGCACGTGGAGGCCCGGAGCCAGCACCTTCAGTGGTCCGGGGCCGCCACGTGCCCACAAGGCACAGGAGGGTCTCGCAATACCACGTGCCCACGGGGCGCGTGGCGGGGCCTTCAACCGGGCGTCCCGCCCACCTGCCGCATTTATTGCGGGCAGGCGGACGTGCCCGAGGCGGCAGACACCGCCGCTGTCAGGCTGGCACGCCCCGATGCTGCTGACACCACGGGTGTCAGACGGGTGTGCCCCCGCCGCCCGCCGACGCCGCCGCTGTCAGGCGGGCGTGCCCTCCCATCGCCGCTGGCACCGCCGCTGTCAGGCGGCGGCGCCGAGGCAAAGGGGCGCGCCTTACCAAGGCACGGCGGCAATTACAGGGCACTACAGTTGATTTCCCCAGCTACACTGGGGGCTATATTGAGTAAACAAGTACACTGTACACATCATGAGCCGCGCCACGCGCGGCGGCCGCGCTCAGCCTAATACTAGGCAGCGGCGCCACGCTACTACGAGCGTCCCGTCCTGTCACGCGTGCGCACCGCCTGCCCTCGGCCTCTGAAACCCATCAACGGGTTAGCAGCCGATGGGACAGGGCGGCATAAGGAAGGACGATACGGCGGATCTCCAGGCCATACCAGGTCACGGCGACAGTACAGGCGCAAGGCATGGGAGCGTTGGACATCAGGCATAAGATAGAACTGTAGCATAGAGGAAATGGGCCGGGACCACCTGTCGGGGCCCGGCCACCATGTACATGCCCCCCTTGGACTATAAAAGGGAAGGCATACGCAACACAGAGGATAGACCGAACACGAGCTGCATATACGCTCCTCCATCTCCTCAAGTCACACACGGACACTCCCTCGACGGGCACTGATTCCAGACAGGAATACAAGAACACACCCCATAGTGGACATAGGGTATTACGCTCCGGCGGCCCGAACCACTCTAAATCCTCTCGCCACCATCGTGCCACCATTGACCAGCTAACAACGATTGCTCCCCCTAACTACTCCCCGTACTTAGGATCTCGGCCGGGTGCATTCCGCCACCTGACCAGGAGCACGTCCGCTCCGACAGCGGGTTTTGAGCCCCTTGAGGATTTCTGCGTTAGCTCTCTCGACCTGTCCATTGCTCCTAGGATGTGCTACAGAGGCGAAGCATAACTGGATGCCAACACCGTCGCAGTAGTCCTGGAAGACCCGGCTCGTGAACTGGGTCCCGTTGTCCGTTATAATACGGCTAGGGACGCCGAACCGGCACACAATGGACTTAAGGAAAGCTGCTGCAGTTCCTTGTGTGATGCTTACTACTGGGGTTACCTCAGGCCATTTTGTGAATTTGTCAATGGCAACGTAGAGGTACCGGTACCCACCGACAGCTCTAGGGAATGGCCCCAGGATGTCCACTCCCCATACCGCGAAGGGCCAAGAGGGTGGAATCATCTGCAGAGACTGAGCCGGTGTGTGTATCTGCTTTGCATGGAACTGACACGCCTTGCAGGACCTTACTAGCTCAGCTGCATCCTGGAGCGCTGTCGGCCAGTAAAAGCCATGCCGAAAGGCTTTACCGACCAACGTACGGGACCCTGAATGATTCCCGCACTCGCCTCCATGGATCTCCGTGAGTAAATCACGGCCCTCCTCCCGGGTTATGCATCGCATGAGGATGCCATTGGCGCCACGCCTGTAGAGATCCCCTTCTACTAGCGTGTAGCATTTAGCCAACCGCACTATGCGCTCAGCAGACACACGTTCTTCGGGAAGGATTTTGTCCTTCAGGTAGTCCCGGATCTCTGAGATCCGTGCATCGGGACTGTCCTGGGCCATTGGATGTGTCCCTGATGACATGCCGGGGTCATCAGTCCACACGATCCTTGGTGGGCTCCAGAGATGGAGGACCACCGGGACCGCTAGCTTCGAGGTGCTAGTTCTGCCCCCTTCGCCCAGTTCGGCTGGTTGGGCGGTTGGTCTCAGCAGCTGTCTTTTGAAGACGCCCTCGGGTACTGGGCCCCGAGTCGATGCCCTCGCGGAGAGGTCATCTGCCACTGAGTTGAGGTCCCTGGGAACGTGCTGCAGTTCCAGGACCTCGAAGTCCTTCTCGAGCTCCCTCACTCGCATGAGGTATGCTGCGAGCTGGGGGTTATTGCAGCAGCACTCCCCCCGGACCTGTCTGATCACCATCTGGGAATCCCCCTTAACCAGGAGCTGCTTGATTCCCAGTGACTAAGCGATCATGAGCCCAAAGATCAAGCCTTCGTATTCCGCCATGTTGTTAGTGGCTTTGAATTCGAATCATACTATGTACTTTACTTGACCCCCGTTTGGGTCCACGAGTGCCACCCCTGCTCCGGACCCTTTTTCGCGGGCGGACCCGTCGAAGAAGAGAGTCCAGTGCGGCTCGGTGAAAACCCGGACGGTCCTGTCCGGCTGGGAAGGTTCCGCCCCGGCCTGCAGACCTTCAGATTCTGAGGCGGTGGGAGTCCACTCTGCGATGAAGTCGGCCAAGACTTGGCTTTTGGCAGCACTTCGGGGCTGGAAATCGAGTTGGAAATCTGCCAGCTCCGCAGCCCATTTGGCGATATTCCCAGTAGCGTTAGAATTGCGCAGGATTGCTCTTAGTGGGTAAGAGGTCACCACGACAACCTTATGTGCCTGGAAATAGTGGCGCAACTTTCTGGAAGCAATAAGTAATGCGTAGGCGAACTTGTGAGCTTCCAGATACCTGGCCTTCGCCCCGTGGAGGACTTCACTGACGTAGTACACTGGCTTCTGGGTGGTCCGGACCTTAGCGGCAGGTCCGAGGCCATCTCCCCCTGCCAGGCTGGCCCCCTGGGCGGCTTGGCCTCCAGCTTCTGGTGGCTTACCGCCTTGGCAGGGTAGCATGCCAGCCGGACCTCCGGTATCGGGGCCGGCTGCAGCTCCTGTGGTGGGCGGACCACCACCTTCCACTTGGGGGACCCCGGTGTCCCCTTCGTGGGAATGGGCTGGTCGCTCGGCGACCAAGACCATGCTTACTACCTCGGATGTCGCCGCGAGGTAGAGAAACAGGGTCTCACCAGACTCTGGTGCCACTAAAATGGGCAGAGTAGTGAGATGCTGCTTCAACTCCTGGAAGGCTTGTTCAGCCTCTTCCGTCCATATGAATGGTCTGGACTTCCTCAAAAGCTTGAAGAAGGGCAGGGCCCTCTCGGCTAGCCTTGAGACAAACCGGCTGAGGGCTGCCAAGGACCCAGTGAGTTTCTGGAGGTCCTTGATGCAGGCCGGTGGCCGCATAGCCTCGATTGCCCTGATCTTGGTTGGGTTTGCCTCAATGCCGCGATGTGACACTCGGAAACCTAACAGCTTACCAGCCGAGACGCCAAAGACGCATTTCTCGGGGTTCAGCTTCGTGCGCGTTGTGCGCAACCTGTCGAAAACAAGGGCCAGGTCTTCCATCAAGGTCGACCCTACCCTGGTCTTGACGACAATGTCATCGACATAGACCTCTACTACGTTTCTGATCAGGTCCCGGAACGTGAAATTCATGGCACGCAGAAACGTAGGTAAAGCATTCCTCAGACCATATGGCATTACAACGTAACAATACAACCCATCTACTGTTACGAAGGCTGTATGCCTCTTATCCTCCTCATCCATCTGGATCTGACGCCATAACGGCGTCGTCTCCGCCGGCCGCTGTGATAGCGGTGACGTACACCTGCAGGAATTCCGACGGGTTGGTATTCCCGTCGTACTTCTCCGGCAGGTGCGGCCGGAACTTCTGCGGCCAGCGCGCGGAGCGGAGGCTGTCTGCGAGAGCGGCGCAGCCAACTCCAGCCGATACGACCCCTGGCGGCGTCTGCGCGCCAACCGGGGGTGGCGCGTAGGCCGGGGGCTTAGGCACTGCAGCAGCGAATGCCGCGTCAAGGTTTTTGCCCTTGGCGGCGCTTGGCTGCACCCGCGGTTGCTCCACGGTGGTGGGAGTGCCTGCTCGCCGGCGGTTGAGCTCGGCTCGCAGGTCTTCCGTCTGCGCGCTCCTTACGGAGGGGGAACGCGAGGAAGTCGCCGCATCATGCTGCCTGCGGCGGTTCGACCTCCCTCCGCTGCTGGGAGGGAGTCGCGACCCAGTCCTAGCTGGGCCAGGGGTGACCTCGGCTAGGTGGATCAGGCGATCTACATCGCTTCGCCACTGCGCCAGGGCGCTAGGTGAGGCTGTCGGCCCCGGGGGGTTACGAAGCAGCTCCCTGGCTGCGGCGAGCGGGCCGCTGGCAGGAGCGGGGTTCGCCGTGGCGGCGTTTGCCGCTACCGCGCTTGTTACTGCAGTGTTTGCAGCAGCGGCGCCCCCCGCGGGGCGCCGAGGGAGCTGCGGCGTCCGCGCCGTGCCCTCAGAATGGTGGAGGGAGGCCTGCGACCCAGTCGAGGCCACCTCCTCTGATGCGGCTGCATCCTCATGGAAATCGCGGATGCGCACCATCATGCGGTGAGGGATGATGCTAACTGATGCTACCCCCTACCTGGCGCGCCAAGTGTCGGAGCGGACGTGCTCCTGGTCAGGTGGCGGAATGCACCCGGCCGAGATCCTAAGTACGGGGAGTAGTTAGGGGGAGCAATCGTTGTTAGCTGGTCAATGGTGGCACGATGGTGGCGAGAGGATTTAGAGTGGTTCGGGCCGCCGGAGCGTAATACCCTACGTCCACTATGGGGTGTGTTCTTGTATTCCTGTCTGGAATCAGTGCCCGTCGAGGGAGTGTCCGTGTGTGACTTGAGGAGATGGAGGAGCGTATATCCAGCCCGCGTTCGGTCTATCCTCTTTGTTGCGTATGCCTCCCCTTTTATAGTCCAAGGGGGGCATGTACATGGTGGCCGGGCCCCGACAGGTGGTCCCGGCCCATTTCCTCTATGCTACAGTTCTATCTTGTGCCTGATGTCCAACGCTCCCATGCCTTGCGCCTGTACTGTCGCCGTGACCTGGTATGGCCTGGAGATCCGCCATATCGTCCTTCCTTATGCCGCCCTGTCCCATCGGCTGCTAACCCGCTGATGGGTTTCAGAGGCCGAGGGCAGGCGGTGCGCACGCGTGACAGGACGGGACGCTCGTAGTAGCGTAGCGGCGCCGCTACCTAGTATTAGGCTGAGCGCGGCCGCCGCGCGTGGCGCGGCTCATGATGTGTACAGTGTAATTGTTTACTCAATATAGCCCCTAGTGTAGCTGGGGAAATCAACTGTAGTGCCCTGTAATCGCCGCCGTGCCTTGGCAAGGCGCGCCCCTTTGCCTCGGCGCCGCCGCCTGACAGCGGCGGTGCCAGCGGCGATGGGAGGGCACGCCCGCCTGACAGCGGCGGCGTCGGCGGGCGGCGGGGGCACACCCGTCTGACACCCGTGGTGTCAGCAGCATCGGGGCGTGCCAGCCTGACAGCGGCGGTGTCAGCCGCCTCGGGCACGTCCGCCTGCCCGCAATAAATGCGGCAGGTGGGCGGGACGCCCGGTTGAAGGCCCCGCCACGCGCCCCGTGGGCACGTGGTATTGCGAGACCCTCATGTGCCTTGTGGGCACGTGGCGGCCCCGGACCACTGAAGGTGCTGGCTCCGGGCCTCCACGTGCTCTGCGGGCACGTGGCGCCCTCAGACCACCGAGGGCGCTGGTCCCGGACCACCGAGGGTGCCGGCTCCGGACCTCTCCGTGCTCGGTGGGCACAAGGCGGCCCCAGACCACCGAGGGTACGGGCTCCGGCCCGAGAGGTCCGGACCTCTCCTCACGTGGCTGGGGGAGGCTCGGTCCTCCAAGGAGGTCCGGGGCCTCCCCTGTGGGCCGGGTGCGTGGCCCGGCTTTCCCAAGGAGTGGGCCAGGCCCATCTGTTGCGGCCTTAGGCCTTTCTTGTACTGCAGAAGTTTCCTCCCTTAGTGATCTTCGTCCAGTGTAAGCGGGTACCCGGTTAGCTGGGTACCGACATACGTGAACATATTCAAACTGATAAAAGAGTATGTAAACATACCATTATTGGTTTATTGAAGGTGAATGTGTGTGTGTATAAATGAAACAAGGATGAGCTAAAAAAACTATTAGCACTATTTTGAGAAGGTTGAGGTAAAAGTAATAGGGTTATAGTTACAACTCGAATATTAGATGTCGCAAAAATGGTTATGATAGGTGATTCTCAAATATTAGGTTGCTTAGGGTAAAAAATATTGGGAAGTTTTAACGCATAAGTATCTATTACATATCGGTAATGTTCAGGTTATATTATGTTATTTTGAAACAAGAAAAAATAGGCATCAAATTGAAATATTTTTATCTAGACCAACAGTAGTTAGGAGAATACTAGGGAAACAATTCATTTTGAAACATTGGTGAAGAATTTTAACTAGCAAAATATATGAACTCCAAACCGATGATCATGACATTATACTAGCATTGAAGATTAGCTAGGATTATCTTCCAGTTAGTCTAAAAACCAATAATCACTGGTTTGGAGTTCACATTCTTTGATATTTAGAACCCTTTATCAAAGTTTCAAAGCGAAATGTTTATTTAGAATTTTGTATTGTTTTTGTTACCATACGTAACATTTCGATTTGATGACTAATTCCAAGTAACTTGGGATAACTGAACATAACTTGTGTAATGGATACTTATGCATTAAGGAAATCTCTAAAATTTCTAGATAATGATATTGACCCTTAATCCTTAGGTACCAAAGGTGGGCAAGATTTAAAAAGTTATAAACCATATCCTTCATGTTAGGAGGCGAATCTCAAGTGACTAGGGGGGCATGTGCTCCCATACCAAAAAAAAAATTATTACTAAATTTCAATATTTACTCACTGTACAACCCACTCTACTAGCCAATAGCCATCTTGGAGAGAATATGTGCAGTCACAATTTCTGATTCTATATACTTTCTAGCTCTAGCCTCTTCAATTTTTTGAAGCTTTCTCCTGGTATATGGTTTTTAAATTCTTCACCACGCTCATCAACCAACCACAACTCTCCCAAAGGAGGAAAATGTATCCAAGGTATATCACACAATTGAAGAGATTCAAAAAAAATTCAACATGAGGTTCACCCCAAGCCACGAAGGACAATTGAAACCTCCGTGCTCCTTAATAGATAGTCAGGAGAGATTGCTATGTGGTCTAAGATTTTCAAGGGTGTTGTCTTCTTGCACCACATCCTTATTAGAGTGGTTGGCATCCCAATCTAATATGAGCTCTTGTAAGTGTTCTTTTTGTACCAATTTTGCTTCATCAGCTTCTTCCTTTCTTTGAACCTTTTCAAGACTGTAAATCTCGGGCACTTCAAACACAAACAACTTCCCTAATTCCTTTAAGTAAAAGCCATTTTCTACTTTATTGACTCGTGACTTCCTTAATTCATGTACAAAGTTCCATTTTTTCCACATTCAGAATGTTCAAGTGAAGGCTATTATCAGGGACGATAAAAGATGGACAAGATTTGACAAGTTATGAAGCATACCTTCCACACTGTATGATGCTTGAGACAATAATATACGAAGAGATAAATTGACAAATGTTTTGGGAAAGCTTTCCATGTTTTCACCAAACAACATCAATGTACATAACGTATCATCTTTTAGCCTTTTATCAAGTGAAATGAGATCCTTTGCATGGTCATTATAGGTAATTCTATCTCCTACGTCTTCTTTATCCACAGTAACAAATAAATGGCGTAATGATGCAGGGATTTGCAAGAACCTCACTTTAGTAATTTGTATGCTTAGACAGTCATGCCGTGAAACTTTCACTGCCAACTCATGAAGTATGTCATAAATAACATAATAATGATGTCCATTTTCCATTTCGTCCTTTTTGAAAAAACCATAATTAACCAAGTTAATTATGTAACTCTTGCGACATCTTCTATGCTTATGCACTGGTCAGGGACGGTGACAAGGGGGGCTGGTGTGGCAGAACTGCCCAGATTAACCCGAATTTAGTGCGTAATCACCAGATCCGAACTAAACTTGGCAGTCCTTCTTGGCCTTCCTATCCGGATCGAGCTTGATTTTTGGGGCGACTCTCGAATGAGTCCACAGGTTACAACATACACAGCCACATTTATTACATAGAGTTGAAATATTATATATAGAGTTTGGTAATTATTACATTCCGGCTGATAAGTTCTTCAGCTATTTTAACAAAAATTAACATAGATCACAAGTTTTTCTCCAACAAACATCTTACTCTGCTCAAGGAGTAGGAAAGCTTGTTTCAGAAGAAGGGAGGAGTAAGGTAAGGATCCCATTCGAACCAAGTATATTATGCTCCTGTAAAAAGAATAGGCAAGAAGCCTGAGTACTAATTACTCAGCAAGACTTGCCCGACTACTGGCTCGAAACCCGACTCTCTAGCCTATAGCCGGGGTGGTTAGGTCAACTCACACTGCAGCAGGCCTAATAGTGAATCCTTAGCTCTTAGAATTTGGTTCATCTTTTAGTTATTACCTGACCAGACTAAGTTATTCTTAATCTGCTAACCAACAAGAACAAACATTTTGTCAAGCATTCTTTATTGACAGGATCAATTCTCTTACTACGATGTTGGTCGCGATCAGGCAGTTTACAACCGTCAAGCCACAGACGATTCGAATCGATTTTTCCACCTCTCGACAAGGATACTCAGACACCCGTCATATGTGTGTACACCGACCCCACATACGACAACCCAGCATCCAGTGCCACCTAGCCGGAACCATCCTCACCGAACCTGGGTGTCAGTCCTTCGACACCCGCCCAACCTCCTCCTTCCAGTTGGTCTCGTCTAGTTCCGCGCCTAGGTACAACAGGACGAGAGGCTTACCGGAGCCCGTTAAGGACGGCGAGTGAATGAGACGCGTTCAGCCTAACCAGGCCACACATCGGACGGCCTTATGCGACACAGGCAAGATCAGGGTCTATAGCAAATAATCATAGCATGTAAAGTACGAAAGCGAAACTGATCTCGCCGCATGCCTGTCAATTATTAACATCCTTCTTATTCTTAACCAATAGATTGC
Source organism: Paspalum vaginatum (assembly GCA_030272315.1). NCBI lineage: Eukaryota > Viridiplantae > Streptophyta > Magnoliopsida > Poales > Poaceae > Paspalum > Paspalum vaginatum. Next base: position 4,580,696 of record CM059017.1, on the reverse strand, counting down.
TGTAAAAGAATTCCATTCTAGGCCTATGCCACCTAAGCCATCTACTGAGTATAGGATTTTATGCTGGATACTGATTAATCATGCTCTAGGGTTTCAATCAATTCCTAACTCTAATGCACAAGCATAACTCTGATTTAATTGAAGGATTCATAGAAAAATGGGTACATGCACCGGGGCTTGCGTTGGGTCACGGGGTCTGTCTCTATCGGTGACTCGGAGTCTCCTCCTGCTGGTGTGAAGGACGCCTCGGCCACACCGGCTTCCAGAGTTTCCGCTGCGGTGAAAGACTCTTCAACTGGAAATGGTGGGACCAACGTGCCTAGGTTGATGACATGCAGGAGTTTTAAAAGTATGAGGATGATCAACCTGTTGAAAAAGTAAAATGCACAATTTTCTAAAGAAAAAGGGTGGTTGGGGTTAAACATCTGTATTTTCAGGTGTAGTTGATTGCCCTAGGGTTCAAATGAATTACATGGTATTTTTAAATATTTTTAAAAGCTTAAATGAATTTTCTGAAAATTTTTGAATAATTTAAATGGATTTTAGAATTAATTCTATATTTTTAATACATTTTATGAATTTTTCTGCAATTTTAATTAAAGGCTAACTTTTTAAAATTATATAAACTTTAATTTAATTTCTTTTTAGAAATACCCAAAATATTTATATGAATTAATAAATAATTTTAATAATTAATATAAACAGATTAATATTAAAGCAAAACAAATAATCAATTTAAATTAATAAGAAAAAGAAAACAGAATTAGAAATTGAAATTTGGCCCAGCCCACTAAAAAACAAAATAAAAAGTTCTGATTTCCCCCTCAAAAAATCGCATGAGCTCCCTTTCGGCCTGTCCCAGCCCACGAGTGGGCCGGCGGCCTTTTTCCCCAGGCGCGGCCCAACTCCCCCGCTTTTCGGCTCGGCCCAGTGGCCGCGCGGGCCGGCAGGCCGGCCTGCCGGGCGGGCGGCCCAGCTGGGCTGGCGGCCCAACGGACCGGCCTCGCCCGGCCGCCCGGCGCTCGGCGTGCCGGCGCGGCGACGCGCTCCCATCCGGCGTGGCGGAGGCCGAAAGGCCTCGCCAGCGGTAGCCTCGGGCGCGGCGCGCGTCCCTCTTCCTCCCCCCCCTTTTCCCTTCTTCCCTCTCTCTCACTGCCCACGCCGGCCGCCGCGAACGGAAAGGCCAAGGTGTTCGCCCGTGCCACGGCGGCGAGGCTGCCCCACGGCGGCGACAGGGGCCATCGGGGCCAACCCTCCCCCGCGCGACGTGTGCGCAGGTGTTGCGCACCCGATGTTCCTGCTAGCCGGGGCTTGGGGAGCCCGTAGGGGTGGGGACGGGAGGAAAGACGCGACGCTCACCTCAGTGACGCCGGCGGAGCACGGGGAGGCGCGGCGCGGGATAGCGGTGAGCGGCGTGGAGCGGAGCGGCGAGGTGGCGTGGCGGAGAAGCGGCGAGGGGGCACGGAGCGGAGCGGCGGGGTGGCGCGGCAGCAACGGCGCGGTCGGGGCGCGGGCGCGGACGCGGGGAGCGGAGTGCTCCTCCCTGCTCGGCGGGGCGGAGAAGAAGACCCCGCCCCCCGCGGGTCCCACCTGTCAGCGCCGTCTGACAGGGGGCGCGGGTGGTGGGTTGGTTGGCCGCCATGCGGGCCGCCGCCCCCGGCTAGGCTTCGCCCAGCGGGCGCGTGGCCGCGGGCTGGCCAGCTGGCCCGCGGGGAGTTTTCCTTTTTTTTTACTTTTACCATTTTTATTTTTAACCCTGGATTTTGACTTTTTCGATAGGGTCCAAATACAAAAGTGAAAGGGCTTAATTTAAACTACCCTTTCACATTTTTGCCCCTGGAAAATTCCAAATTTTTGAAAAGGCCTCAAATTTAAATTTGAATCAAATTTTTAAAAGAAAATTAGGTAGTATGCAATGCACTTAGGGAGTTTTAAATACGGAGTATTACAGCTGGGAGGGGCCAAGTCCCCCCCTAAGGTTGGAAATTTTGCACTAAAAATTTGCAAATTCAAATAAAATTTAAAAAATTAATACTATTGGTCCCTCCTATCAATGAAAAATTTAAGTTTCTAGCTCCGTCACTGGCACTGGTCACCCAGATGCAAAACATCGGCTCCAATCCAAAACTGAATTAACTCTTTGTTATCAAATTTATGGTCTTCAGGGATCAAAGAAGAGTAGGAAATGCATCGCTTTAGATTGAGAGGAAGAAAATCATAGATAATCTTCAGTGCCGGCATAATGCCATGGTCACCGGTTTGTAATTCCCATTCTTTAGTCTCTGGAGCCCTTCTCTAGTGCTTCAAAGTGAAATGTTCTCTCAGTAATCTCCCTACTGTTTTTGCTGCTAAAGGAGAATCTTTCAATTTCATGACTATTTCTTGCCCGATTTCAAGTAAATCAGGATGATCCGATCGTGACTCTTGTTTAGTTGATACACATGCATTAAATAAATCCATAAAATCAGTAGCCCCTAGGTGACCCGGTTCTATGTGAGAAGCATCTATTGCGGGGGATACGCCCACAGGGCCTATCATGTATGTGAAATTGGTTGGCCGACATGTGTAATAGGTCGGCCAAACGAAGATATGGTTCGGCAGGATGTGCTGGACAATGACTCAATGTATACAAGGAATCCTAATAGGAGATGTAGCCAATACTAGTAGGATCAGATCTCCTTCCTTTTAACTCTATCCTCCAGATATATAAGGTTGGGCAGGGCCCCTCCAAAGACATCGAACCATACATCAAACAATCGAGTCATTGTACAATGCTAGGCTCACAAATCTAGAGAGACGCTCTCGACTCGTGACCTAGGACCTACAAAGCAATACACGCAAACCACCATACCGGACGTATGCTGTTACTCATTTTAGGGGCTTGAACTTATCTAAATCTTGTGTTCTGTATACCATTAAACACCTGTCGGCGACCATTCCATATGATAAACTCGGCTAGTGACATATCTCCGGTCGGACAGTCGGTGCATATCACCGACAACTCTTGGCGTCTGACTATCAAGGCAAAGTTCAATGGTAATCGTGTTCCACGTTCAACTTCACTCTGGCATGAGTCCGTGTACTCTGCCTAAGCAGTTCTTTGGCGAGGATGAGACCGAGTTCTTTGTCTGACAGTTCTTAGGCTGGAATGAGTCTGCGCACTCTGTCCGAGCAGTTCTTTGGCTAGAATGAGCCCCAGTGCTCTGCCCGATCAAACCTGTCGGTCAGGATGAGTTCGAGCGCTGTGCCTGAGCAACTTCGTCGGCCAGGAGGAGCCTGAGAGCTATGCTCGAGCAAGATTGTTGTCAATTCCACCCCGACTGGGCGTGCAGTCACCTAGCATATTTTGGGGTTTTGTTGTCTAATATATGTCAGCTTGATTGAATGTTGGCCGCCTACTCAATCCAACGGCTCAAAGCGCTTCCACATTGGGGTCGCACAAGCTAGGTTGGGCCATGCATGTGGGCCACAACTGACGTTTGACAAGTTTTTTATATCATTGCATCATTTGGTGGTTTGAGTCTAAGGCAAAAAATTTTGAATTAAGATTGTGTATTTACACTACAAATTAATTAATTTACATAGGTTTTATTCAATGTTTAAAGCTATTTTAAGCCTGCTTTGAGAGATGTTTTAAAAAAGATCGTAAAATATATAATTAATAATCTTTAAAGTTATTTATTTTGTGTATTTTTTATTTTGTTTTATCGTAATTAATATTTTTTTCTTCAATTAGTTGATATATAATTTGAATTCTTTAAAGTTTATTATTGTTCAAGATTTTGTTTCATAAAATAGGTCAGTTTCGCCGCATGTCGATGTGGAATTGCTGGTGCATTGAAAATAAACAAAGCTTTGAAGTAACGTTATCCTGAAACAAAGTATTATTTGTGTACCATTAGTGTATATATTTGGAGATTTTTCAAAAAAAATGCAAATGAGTGTTAGTTGCAATTAATTATGGATGGCCTGGATATCTTATATGTTATGAATGGAACAAATAAATGGTTCAATATACATTTTCTAAGTTATATTATTATTTTTATAAAACAACTTATCATATCACTTCAAACACATTTAATAGGCATTAAAACCAATGAAAAATTATAGCAAATGTTTTCTATTTAACTAAAATATTAAATTAAAAAAATGAAAAACAGATAGTTTAATTAAAAAGTTAAATCATATCTTTTTTGTCATGTGTGGAACAGATGAGTTTTTTAAAAGTTTTTCTATAAGGTTATGTAATACACTGTTATGTAAAATGTTTCTTCAGACTCTTGTTTTCTCTTACTTTTTAAGGTTTTTATGGACCTCTTTTTAACCAATTGTATAGATCTAGAGCCTCAAACTTACTGTCTCCGCCTGATTGGTCTACGAATCATACCAATAAAGTAATAATATGGATACAATATAGAATGAAATGAGTAATGATTGTGACTCAAACACTTAACTAAAAATAAAAATTAACATGTAGTAATAGTATAAAAATATATATAATAAATAATGAGCCATATGAAATATTCTCATAATAATACAACATATTTGGAATGCTATAGTCAAGCTGCTCAAGCTCTGAGATATATTCAAAATAAAATAGATTTACTATGTTCATATAAAATTATACAACAATTTTACATAAACATGTATTTTAAAAACAACGTCTACATCGTGTTCACACTCGCTCTACATGTCCAAACGGGTGGCATTTTTTTACTTTATTTCAGTTTTTATGGGAATCATTTATATTTATCCACTTCCACGTAATGTTGTGTACCTCTTTGACAATTGTTTTGTTGAATAACTTTCGGCTAAGGTCACATGTACCTGCAAAGGGGTCTACAAAACACTGTAGACATCTAAATGCACTCACCGAATGGAGTTTGAAATGCAAAGTGGGATATAAGGCGGGGATGGAGAAACTGGTGAGCTCAACCTTAGGGCTAATTTGAATACATCAATTTCAATAGAGATTGGAGAGAAATGAAGGGAATTGAGAAAAAGTAGTTCATTTTCTCCTCAACCACAATCCTCTTCTATTCCTAAGGGGATTGGGTGTGACCAAACATGCCTTTAAGGTATTCTGCTTGCATAATACTTGTTCCACCATTTAATGCAATGGGAAATGCATCCTCAAACGAAGGTCGATCTAAGCAATTTGGGATCGCATCAAACATTGAATGTGTCATTAAGCAATACAATGGACAATGTTGGGTTGCTAAGGAATTGCTGCCAGGAAAAGATGTAAATAGGAGCTATGTAAGTTTTGATTCTTTACTATATACTCCCTCCAGTCATTAATATGTGACGTTTTTTCGTGTAATTTGAACTAAAAGCGTTATATATTCAAATCCGGAGGGAGTATAAAAGAAAATCCAATAATATAAGACCATCTTTGTATCGCATCTCTTACTATTAAAAAAGTCATCTTTTTTTTTTTTTGCAGTACCTCCTGGAGCCAGAATGTGTAAGCTGTCTTCAAATTATACTAGATGCAACTGCAGGCAGTTCAGAAGGAATGCAACAGTCGTGAACCATAGCTCATCTAGTTAGGTTTCTTGCCTACTCGAGTTCAGGGCTTCGACTTGGTACAGGTGTTCGTATTTTTAGATTTATTTTAGGATTTAAGGACTTTCTTCTTTCGGTGGCAGGTGACATTGCCGTCGATAACGAAGCTTCCGTGGTGACTTCGTCAATCTCGAGGTGCTGGTACAGTTCGATCCTTCGGAGATGTTTATGGAGGTACGATGTGCATGCATGAGTTTATAAGGGTGAGTGTGCACACATGAGCGCCCTACGTTGCTTTATAGGGATGAATGTGCATACGTATGAACGTCTGCATTGTACTGTGTTTTGAAAAAAAAGAATGCAACAGAAAAAGGAAGGAATGCAACAGTCAACGGAAAGTCAGATTATCGACAGTCAACAGTTCATAAGGAACATAACAGGCGGTTATGAGGTTCTCGCATTATCTACGGCTGAGTCGGTGGAAAGGCAGATCAATGGATTCATTTGTGCTCAGGGAAAGTCGAACATAATATCTTAGGGGTGTTTAAATGCATAGGCTAAAATTTAGCCCACGTCACATCGAATATTTAGACGCCAATTAAAAGTATTAAATATGATCTAATTATAAAACTAATTATACAGACGAGGGCTAAACGGCAACCTAATTAATCCATGATTAGCGAATGATTATTGTAGCATCATATTTGCTAATTATAGATTAATTAGACTTAATAAATTCATCTCGCCGTTTAGTTTTCATCTGTGTAATTAGTTTTATAATTAGGCTATATTTAATACTTATAGATAAGTCCAAACTTTCGATACGACGGAGGCTAAAATAAACACCTTTAGTCTTCTTTCCTGAGATGGGATCGTGGGACATGTAAGTGCTATACGGCTGTTATGTTTTATTACATATAAATCCTCTCGGTTGCCCAAATTTTGCGGTAACTTGTGGCCATTTGCATTATTTGACGCATATCCCATTCACCAACCCCTTCCACTCTAGTTGCCTTTTTAGGTCCTTTAACCAACAGGGATAAGTAGAAAATTGGCCATTTGGCCCCATCATATACCATTTGGCTCGAATTTGAGTCTTCATCATAAACTAAAGACAGCATCGTCTCTAAAACCTAAAGCTTATAACATACAAAATATGTACATCTAAAAGACTACGCAACAATTTGCACTCGTCAAAGATTTGCAAAACTGTTGAGTTTCATCTGAATGAGTATTCTGCGTGTCATAACTGAGCCGCGTTGTTGGGCCATATCGCTGGGCAGAGAGCAGTGAGGCAACTGTTAAGTACGGAGAGCATGCAAACCGGTACTCTTTTCTTCCCATGTCTTTAGAGACTGAGAAGCTCCTAACCTGGCCAAACCAAATCAATTCTCCCTGCTGTCGTTAAGGTCTCAGTTTTTGCGAGCAGAATGGTACAATTCCATGTAATCCAGAGCAGGTCTATTCCATGACCAGTCTTGGTCCATTACCCTCTTGCAAAGCGAGTTGAACCAGTCCCGAGCATCATAAAATGTGGTTATTGCTCTGCAAAATTACCGCAGATAGCATAAGTAATGTTACATCGTTACAGTTTATGCAACTTCAGATGGCTTATAACTTGCCTGTCGAGTGCATAATCCACACCACTGCTGTCAGCTCCTTCGAAACTGAATCCATTTGGTTCGAGGCCTTGTGCTTGAGCCCGATCCTTATCAGTGTCGACGTCAAAGACTGTGTCATATAGGCCTGCAGCATGCATGGTAGAACCTTCTAATGCCAACTCGAAATGCAATGACAAGGGGATATCATGATTCCAGATGTATACAAACCTCCAGTTTTTCGAACAATCGGGATGGATCCATAACGCATAGCAATAAGCTGTGTTAAACCACATGGTTCAAAAATGGAGGGAACAAGAATGAAGTCCGTGCCAGCATATATCTACAACAGGATCATTTATCCAAAACCCATCAATTTTCCAATTCTAATACGAGGGGACGTTGGCAGGGGATCTGAAACTAACCAGATGTGACAGCGGCTCGTCATAAGTTAAACATAGCTTCACCCGGCCATGATATTCACCATGCAGTTGACTGGCTAAGTTCGTAAAGTCCCCTTGTATGCGAGGATCTGGTGCAGAACCCAGCAAAACTACCTGAAAGAGAAAGACAACACACTTCAGTTCTGAGAAAACAGAGCATAGTGTAAATGGAACATAACAAACTTGCAAGCAGTATCCATGAGGAAGAGATCAGACCTGTCCATTGCGTTCAAGAGTTCGATAAATTGCATGTTTGATAAGGTGGATTCCCTTCTGAACTGTTAGACGACTGATGATTCCAACAATAGGGGTATCAGTTTGCTGTAATCCAAGCTTCTGTTGCAATGCTCTTTTTGCAGCACTCTTGCCCTCGAGAACATTCTCTGATGTATAATGAACCTGAAATAGAACGAAGAAAAAAAAGAGCTGAGTCAGAACTTGCTCACAATGCTCACAATGAACCAAACTAAATGAAGTATGCTGGTGGATGCGCTATAACAAACATCAAATTCAAATTAGTTGCCGTATAATTATTTAGTCTCGCATAGCTTGAGATGTTTGAAAATCCCCAGACATATGGGCGAATATATAGGTTGCTCTATGATAAAATAAAAAGAAAACATAACTAGAAATGCAAGCTTACAAGTTCAAGAAGCTAGTAAATGAGTAAGTGCGTATTACTAGAATATATACAAATGCACTCTGATGATTTGGTACCGGAATGAAGTTATCAGTATACGGATCCCAAATATCAGGATCAATTCCATTTCTAATTCCATGGAATTTGAAGAAGTGAGGAGCAATAGCACCATGTCCAGCCACTTCCTTTGAATATGTGTCGGAAACCTGGAAGGAATAGCCAAAACAGTTATCAGACGAACATGAGTGCAATTGAGAAATATGAAGGTTTTATACAACAAAGGAAACAAAGGCACTCACAGTTGTAGCTTTGTCACAATGTGCCATTGCTTTGCCAATGTGATGTGCTCCAAACTCAAGATTGTGGATGGTAAATACAACCCGACCATTTCCCAGCCCATTAAGAGCATACTGCTCCTTGAATAGCCAAGCAACCGGAGCACTTGACCAATCATGACAATGTATGATATCCTGTAAGGATAATGACACATCAGTCCAGTGAGAAGTATTTCGAGGAGCAAAGAGTAGGCAACAAGGTAATAATACAGAATATGTGCTGTAATTGTCCACGTCTTTTAATAAACAAAGCTGCTGTTTGACATGATTTGGCGAGTATAAGCTGAAATAAAAATTGCTTTGTGGTTTTTAAGGCGAGGCACGGCGAGTGTCAAGGCAACCTTCCAGCCACCAGTGAGGTAAGGTGACAAGGTGGCCTAATATCCCAGCTTGCCTTGTCACGTCGCATAAGGCCTCTAAAACACTGAATTGCTCCACTTAGGCACTTAGCATAAGATGAAATCGCATACAAACTGCCATATGCACCAGCAGCACAAGACTAGAAAATGTTATGGAAAAATGACTATAGTAAATCTCAGTACTGTAAATGAAGTTTTGCTGAATGAGTTATATACTTACAGGAGATGATCCTTTCTGGAGGAGAAACTCCAGAGCAGAATGACAGAAGAAGCCAAATCTACTCTCATCATTCTTCCCATAGACACATCCAACCCAAAACATCCTGCAGAAAGAAATATTCAATACATTCTAGAGTTAAATGAAATGCCATGGTCAAGTCAGTAAATTATTCAGAAAGGGACTATGAGAGGCACAGTAACAAAAGATAAAAACAAAAAAAGAACAAACAACCAACTTGGAACAACAAATCCACATCTCATAGTAAATAGTAGTACAGTGTAAAAGATTTCAGTAGATGCAACATATAGGAGAACAATATTCAGATTTTACTGAAGCCGTCATCAACAACTTATTCTTAACCTGGTCTAACAATGCAATTACTAATCTAAATATGTTCCGAACCACGAAACAAGGAACCACTAATGATAAAAAAAAGTATGCATGTGCGCATGTGCGTGCGTGTGTTGCAACTTGCAACCAATGATGTGTTGCATACCCATTTTGTGGCTCCAAGAAGTAAACTGGAAGATCTTCGACCTTCCCAAACCATACTTTTATCTCTGTGCCACCCCACATAAAACTTTGTTGGTAATGTAAATCCTTCACCTGAATCAAAAGAAAGGCTATTTAATGGAAAATTGGTATCCACCACTACCGTTGGCCATGCATACACATGGAACTCTCGACATAAATATTATAAGATAAAAGGTGTTGCATATTGATATGCATGAATAATATCAAACGTTTTCTTCCTCGGTTCCTCCAGTAAAAAATAACCAATAGTTTCAGTTGTAGGACATGTATATAAGAAAGCATAAACTACTTCCTGAGAAGAATTTATACGTCATTTTCAAATGTTCAAACACAACATTAGGTCCATAAATGTGCATATCTTAAATAAATTTGACTTTTCATAACATGAATTGGCAGTTTTTTGTGACTGGAAAAAACAATAAATTTCAATCATACAAGAAACTCTGAGAAGTTATGAAACAATCCACAGGTGACAGGACATTAAACTCACTGCGACACAATGGAGTTATGTGCTTTTAAACTAGAACTAAACTTCATCATCACAAGTTAAAATGGCACAAGGAAATTGATAGAAAACAAAGGAGGGGGAACTGAAGTAGAAAAGGAAAGAAGATGCAGAATAATTTACACCAGTAGGCAAACTTACATTGCTTAGGTTTAAACAATCATACTTTGGCAGAATAACCTCAACATTGTGGCCTAAATCTTGAACAGCTCGTGAAAGGCTTGTGACAACATCAGCCAAGACCTCCAACCTGTATCAATATCATTGTCAACTAAGGCCATCATTTTGTGTACCACAAATCATGAAAAAATGCCACAAAAAAAACCTTTGCAATTGGGGCCATTTCCACTGCAATGTGCACAATATGCATAGGAGGTTCCTTTGCAACCGAATCGGATACAGGAATATGATAGTCCATCCCATTCCTATTGTCATATATTCCACCTTCGCCATCTCCCGACTCAGAGAAAACGAAGTCCATCATATATGCATCCAAGGGAACCCTGACTGAAGAAACAAACAGTTAAACTAAGAGGACTCAGAAGCAAAGGAGAAAACATCAATCAATTTTGTCATGAATGGTTCAAAATCATGTGGTGAACATGAATTTGATCAGCGTGAGAAAAAGATAGCTATGTTTATCAGGATCACATGCTCATCAGATTCCTTCTGATAACCAGGAAAGTATCAAGCAAAAGTTTGGACTACTGCAGAGTTCTGAAAACATAACTAAAGGTTTATAGCACACATCCAATATGAAAATGTATAACCATACAAGTTAGATTCCTGTACTGTGTACTCCACAAGTACCTTAGGTTAAAATATTTTTTAAGGTCGTTTTGGTACTATTCCCTCAGGGTTTTTTTAACGCTTCTTAGTTCAAAAATGAACTAGCCGGCGACAAACATTCGAGAATGGAGGTAGTCATTGATACTGATGCTAAAACAACCAAGTGTCCAAGAATAAAAAACATTGTGATACACTGTACATTCACACACCTGTTGCTCGTAAGTGTGAACCATTATCTGCCTTCACCATCTTCTGCGGTGGTAAGGGACCGCTTGGATGGGTCCAGCGGTTAAAGGAACCTCTGAACCAAACCTCTGGCTTTCCATTCAGCACCGTGTTAGAAGGATTATAAAGCACGTCCACTGAGGTTCCTGCACGTACTTCAAGTGGCTCAGTATACACGATATGTTTCTGTGAGAGCAAAAATGTTCTCATAGTCTTTTCCTTCATCTCAGCCTTCATTTTCGCAGATCTCTCAGCCTGTGTGGAAAAAAGGTACCAATCAAATCATCTTTTTTCAGTTATGTAGTTGAAAGAGTATCAAAACAATTGCTTCTTATTTGGTAAGTAACTAGGTACAAATAAGTGTTGCTCCTGCTATATGTAAAAGGCTATTTTGAACTAACCTTTAGTCGATGAGCATCCTCCCTTTCTCTTCTCTCTTGCTGAAGCCTTATAAAGATCCTATGTTCTTCTTCCACCCAAAACATGTCCTCTGGTATGTTATTTGGAACAATAGCATGGAAATCCTGGCGTCCATTGTTATCATAATTCCTTGCATTGCCAGGTGGTCCATCAGCAAAAACCCAGTCCAACACTAATGCCCTTTCAGGTAATGTAACTATACATGAAATAGAGTCACAGTTAGATTTGTGCATGACTAAACAAAAGGCAACTGAGCACCACAGGCGTATGATAGATATTCAGATTCAGTCATGAGATAAAACATGTACTTGAAAAAACAACATTCAGTAGGTAATTTCAAGGCTTGAGAATTTTAGGTTACCATACTTATCTTATGCATTGAAGTTGAGGCACAATCTATAGTACCACAATATAATCATTTGAATTCTCTCGATTGTTTTTAAATGAATTTTCAGAACCTTTTGGTCAAACTTTCTAAAATATGACCATATATAGTTTAGAACCATCTAGATTGGCCATATGGAAACTGCATCACGAGATTTTTTTTCTTAGAAAGATTTTCTAGTACATACTAAGTTAATTTAACAAGTAATGTCAAAAGTCAACTCCTGAGAGGATGGAGATCGTGATAGAAGAAAGAATTACATCTCAAATCGAACAGAGGGATCATCATAAATCCTTAGGGATGCAAAGAGTGAATATACGATACCTCCTGCACACCACCAATCGCCTTCCTTTTCATGAGATTTGACAAGTCTTTCAGCGATTGAGAGCCCATCAATCCAGTTGTTGTAACCTCCATGCATCCAAATCTCTGTGTTATGCATTAGGGGTCTCGAGCTTCTGTTATAGTACAATCTAACCCTGTCACCTCCTCTATAAGTGTTAGGTTCTATGTACCATAAGTTATCAGCATATCGGCTCGCCAAACTCAACATCTGGCGCATTTTCTCCTTCTTCATCTCAACCTCAGACTTTGCTTGTGCCCTGTCAGCCTCAATTGCGGCCCTTTCTTCCTCTCTCCTGCGCTCCTCCTCAGCCTGCCTTTTCCTTTCAGCTTCTTCTGCAGAAAGCCTCTCAAGTTCCTTTCGTTTTTCTTCAACCAGGAAGTCCTCAAACGAGTGTTCATCTATGTCACTTTCAACTTCCAGGAAAAAATCATTGTGATTGTTGTTTTCATAGACAGTATCACCATTGAAGAATACAAAGTCTAATCTGTATGCCTGCTTGGGAATGTAGAGTTTGCAACACCACCAATCCCCTCTTAATTCACTTTTATGCAAATTTTCAGTGAAGGAGTTCCATCGCCAACCATTGAATGCTCCTTTTATAAGAACATCAGGCTCACCAGCTAAGGATGACATACCGCGGTTTAAGTAAATATCAATCAGCGAATCAGCCTTCACTACTTCAGGAAAAACAAAACACTTGTTTCCGATCAAATAATTCTCATCAGCAATCTCTTGAAGCCTCCTCTTTAGCAGCTCTGGGTCCACAGCATCCTCTACTGGTGCTTGTATATTTGGCTCATCCCATTCTTGATCCTTGATTATCATCAGTTCATCATCTTCAGTGACTGGAAGCTCTTCCTCTGTATCTTTCACTGGATAGCCTTCAATAGCCTCAGCAAATGGCCTGTCTTTGGGGGGTTCAGCAATTGATTTCCCTTCTTCATGAACATCGTCATCTGATTTGTCTTGTCCACGAACACTTGCAAGGGATGAAGGTTCTGGTTTCAAACTTGCTAGTGCGCTTATTTTACCACGATATTCATCGAGTTTTCTGTCAATCGAGTCATCATCCATGGATGTGGAAGACACCGCTGAAGATTGATTCTGGTCGGCCTCTTCTTTGGTCTCAGCTTCATCCTCTGATGTGCTGCTTGAAACAGTTCCTGGCGAGTCCACCTGAGACGATTCATCTGCTGTACTTGTCTGCTCTGTCGATTCGCTATGGAGTGACCCATTGCTTCTGCTAAGATCAGCTCCATCATTGCTGCTCTGCTCTATCTTCTTTGTGCTGGATTCAGCAGTAGGTCTTGAGGCATACCCTCTAGAGGCTGTGCCCTTGCTCTTAGATGTAGATGCTCTCCTATGATTCCTCTTGGGATAATCTGAAAATGTCAGGAAAACATGAGCTAAGCAGTAGGAGCAGTGAGGTTGCTGCTAGCAAAACCATCCCTCAAACCTGAACTTGATACCATGCATCGAACAACCCCGCCTCTCGTAAATCTGCTGCACCTTATGACAGACTGCAAAGGCACACAAAGGTATAAAACTGTCAGCGTCACAAGCTCCAAGGCTGATTTTTCGGTATTATTACAAGTTCCAAAACTAAGCGTTTCACTCAGCCTGCTAAGCCCAGCTCCACTCGCTCCCCATTCCCAGAACATGGCCTTCCCCCATACGCCAGCCAATCAGAACATCCAGCACGAACGACATTGGAGCGGAAAGCTGGAAAGGGAAACAGAAGAAAGCCTGTAACTCACCAGCGTGAGGCCAGTGGCGGCAGCGGCCGGGCGCACGACCGAGAGCGGGGCACGCCCGGGAGCAAAGCGGGCTCTGCGCCCGGAGATTCATCTCCATTGCCAGCGGCAAAACCTCCACCCGATCCCCTCCCCCCTCCTTGGCTGCAGAAAAGAAAAGACTCCTCTTCTCCCTTCTCTCGCTCAACTCAGTATTTTACTCCAGCCAGCCTCCACAAGTTCGCATCGAAATGCGCAGTCGCGCTCGCCAGCCAGAGAGGCTCGGCCGCTCGATCGAGAGGGCGAAGAGGCCCGTGCTTTCCCGTGCCAGTGCGCATGTGTGATTGCCTCCATTTTTTTTCGGTGGCGAGGATTTTTGCGGTGGAAATGTGTGGACGGGGATGGGGGATCGCCGGCGTCGCCCCGCGCAGGCTCGGCCCCACGGGCAGAGAGATGGATCCAGCGCCGCTAGAACCTCAGTTCAGGGTCCCGGGTTGCCTCGCGATACAAGCCACACAAGGTTACAAAAGAGCGTGGGCCAGGGTTTGCGCAACGGACGGCTGCTGTTGGTCGGGGAAAGAGATGGGAGCGGGGCCACCGGATCGACGGACCGGGTACGAGTCGTGTTGCTTTCGCCTGCTGATGACTGATGGCTCGGCTGGGCATCTCCTGGACGAATTCTGGAACATTCTGTGTAGATCTCACTGGTAGTATTCGAGAAAAAAAGAACTACCATGCCGATCTAGAGTCTCCTTAACACTGATTTGGTTTATCACGAATGCATGTGACCTCTACTGAGAATCTGATATTAGAATATTTTTAGAGCATCCATGAAGAAAAATAAACACGTGGCAGCCTTTTGTTAAGAAACAGCTTTATTTATAACTAGTAGCAGCAGATAGCAGGGTGTGCATGAAGGGTCAGTGACTGATCCTGCTGATGTTAACAATGCTATCCAGCTTGTAGTGTGGTTAACTCACCTTCTCAGATTCTAGAAAGCTTGTTTCCCTCGAATAAATCTGCTTCTCACCTTCATGTCCTACTACCTGGTCCATTGACCTTGATTCATTGCGGTTGCCCCTTTTTGCAGGTTGCAGTGGCTGGAAACCTGGAACTCTGCTTTTAAGTTTTAACAAAGCTTCGTTCATCGAAAGAAAAGGTCTTTATTAGTTCACTGATTAGCATATCCTCACCAGTTGTCAGTAAAATGGCACAAAGGGATGCAAGTAGTTCCTACCCTGGCCCTTCTCCTGCCGTGGCAACTGCAAGTGTAGGCGATAGGCTAAGATAGTGGGACAAGACAAAAGAGGAACGACATTCTTTCACTTCATCATAAAACCCATACTCCTTTTCAGAAATGTTTCAGTTGCCTGTCATGTTAATCGACCAGACATAATAAATGAATCAGGAAATCTTCTGCATGTGATAGCAAGACAAACTGAGATCGATATGCTGGATCAAATTAAAAACCTGCCTATTTTTTCTGTTATGATGAACAATGAAACTGAAAGAATATGATGGCATGAACAAGCCTTTGAAAGAGATATATGTTATCTATTTGCAGCTTGCCATGCTCTTTTTATCAAATATAAAGAAGGATACTTGCTCACCAATCTCTTCTTGGTTCTCACTCACAATCAGCAGAAATGCAGAATCCTGGAAATATAGAGAAGGCAAGCCGTTCTGCCTCTGAACAACCTTCAGTATGTCCAAGTTAACCTGGTTGAGATTGGATATCAAATAATCCAAGACCGCAAAACAGTGTATATGCTTCTTTGGTCAACAGACAGCAATTGCTATGACAAAAAAAAAATTAATAGGCAAGTTACTACTATGGAAGTTATCGAAATGGCCAGCTCAACAAAAGGAGATAGTATTTCCGTTATGGCACAGAGACAAATTGAGCTATTTATTTGACTTTCAGGAACAAGCTGTGGAATTGAGTGATTCAACACAAATGGTAGTCTAGTAGGGTATGTGCTAAATTCAGTTGGAGAGGAACCTCTTGGCATCAAAATCAAACAGAAGGTACAGCAATGAAACAGTTAACAAAATAACAGATAACTCAAGATGAGACCATATTCAGTTGGAGTAATATGTAAGGACAAGGTAGTCGAATATCCAATAGAAACCCCGTTGGCTTAACACTGCAGTCATTAAACTCAACAAGATATGCAGAACAGCAGTTAACAGGCAAAGTAGCAACACTCCCTGTTGGCCTTCTATCAAGAAGAGGACAGCATGCAATCCATCAACCTAAGGTCACTAGAAGGTGCATATGGATGTGCAAAACACTGTAGATAAACCGTGGACAGGGTAGAGTTTGAAATAAAAAGTGGCATAGAAGGTGGGATAGGAGGTCTGGTGACAACAGCCTCAGAAACTGAAAGCAGCCTGTATGAATTTAAAGTGGTGAAAGAATGCTAAAGATAGGAGCCATGAATGGCATAAATACATGATTCAACATTATTAACTTCGGTTCAGGGAGTGGCCATGTTAACTTCAGATGCGATTATGCGAATGATGATTGCAGTCGAATAAGACAGAATCCACTAGAGCAAACCTATGTAACACGTTATTGAAATGATCATAATAAGCAATAAATGGTTATATCCAGAATCATAACAGAAACTATCATAGATCAAAGAAGGAAACTAAAATGCTGGGCATATGTCAATCGCTTGACGGTGTCAAGCGCTAGAATAGCAGATCACCTTAAGCAGCAATAAGCTGCAAAGAAATTGCTAATTAAAGAGCTCATATAAAAGAAAGTTGACTGGCATCTCAACAAATTGAGCGTTAAATATAAAAAGATCAACAATGTTCAACTAAAGGCAACTCTCACTAATCATTTATTCCACTTGTTGACATAATTTCTGGGGGTACTGTCGGATAAACATACTAAATTGAGAGTAGAGAGAAACAAAATTTACCTGCCTCTGATCAAGGAGATCACATTCACATGTAAAATGCAATTTAATGAGCCTGATTCTATATCCATATGCTCATGTAAGAACCATCGGCTAAATGATTTCCATTCACAAATTATCCGACATTTCATAACAGGATCTGGATATCATACTGGGAATCTACTCCACCGATTTATTGTAATTCTGTATTACATAGCAGGCACCCTCTATGTATTTGTTTGTTCACATCAATACCAGTACAAAGAAACAGGGAAAATTTTATACTGTAACACACTAAGCTAACAACACAAGCGAGGAATAGATCCACAAATCTACAGGACTACGACGACTAATACAGCAACACGGCGAGACAATCTAGTGGGCGGCGACCACCATGTCAGGCGAGCTCAGGAACTCGATGACCGCCTCGACGGGCAGATCGGGGTTCGGAGGCGGCGGAGAGAAGAGCACCACGGACTTCGCCGCCGCGAGCTTCTTCCGCTGAGGGCACCGCGGCGATAGGAACCCCGAGACGGGCATGAAGTGCGGCACGGCCGCGCCGCCCTCGCCGTCTCCAACCGCGGGAGGAGGTAAGGGAGACGCGGGCGCCGGCGACGAGGGCGGGGGCCGGCGGGAGGCGCGACTCCCTCGGCGGAGCCTGGCGTCGCGGAGGCGGGCGAGGGCCCCGGGGCGGAGGAACCGGAGGTGGTCGCCGCTGCCGGCGGCGGCGGACAGGGAGCGGGGCTTGCGGGGGGCTGCCATGTGGGTCCTGGACGTCGGTGAGGGATGGCTGGATGGATTGGATGCGTGTTGCGGAAGGGGGCGGGGAGAGCGGGGTATTTGAAGTGGGCTAGGGCTGAGCGGGAGGCGCGAGGTTTGGGAGGGAAAAGTTTCGGCGGAAGCGCTACGGTTACCCGCCATTCGCCGCTATTTCCTTTGCTGAACCAATGCCCAGTGGGTCCAGGAGCTACGTGAGGTCCACATGGCGGTGAGATGTTCGCATACAGTTTTGGAGGGAGTTGGTGACTTGGTGGTGGTGAGGGTGCTCGCGGTTTCAAACGGAACGGCGGCGGCCAAGGGTGGCACCGGCGTGAGACCGACGCGCAGAGCGCCAGGCAGGCCAGATCAGCAGTCGGCAAGGCCGCATTTAGGACGGCCCATACAAACCCATCAAGTTTGTTTAGGCCGGCTCCGTTTTTCTCTATACAATACCCCCTCGTCCTAAAATAAATACTAGTATTCTAATTTTATTTTATATAAGTCATATCATCTTAAATTTAACTAAACTTATAAAAGTAACAAATATTATTGTACCAAATAAGCATCATTACTTTCATCGTGAAATATATTTGCATAATTTATACATTTGGTGCAATAAATTAATTACTTTTCCCACAACACTCGTCTGTGCTAAAAGCAGAAGATAGGTCAAACCAGCTTATTTTCATAGCGCTATTCGTTTATTTATACAGCTGTGGAAAAAAACGTACGGCCAACAGAATCAGTACCAAACAGGGCCTATCACCAAACTTGGCTGCTTAGGCTATGCTCACCAATGCCGCCCAAATAGGTGTCTAAAACATTGTACGATACTGTACAAACACTGTGTATGAGGAACTTGCAATATGAACGGTGGGATGGTCAGGCCGGTGATAGCCTTATTGGTGTGCATAAACATACAATATGAACGGTGGGATGGTCAGACCGGTGATAGCCTTATTGGTGTGCATAAACATACAAGTGTGTGGTGGCCACTGGCAGTCTGGGACCGTGGCTTCTCTTTGCGTTGCTGCGGCCTGCGGCGTCGGCTGCTTCCATCAGACACGGCCATGGACCCACCCGACCGCGCTCATCGTAACTCGTTTCAGAATTCCATATTTGTGTCCTTTTCACTCTACTGAAATAGTGGAAGATCACCTGACTTGATAGCAAAAGCCCAGCGGAACATCATCAGGAGGCATGGTCTCAAGGGAAATACCTTTGTCATAAGCCCATAACATAGGAATAGCTTTTCACATATACAGCATTAGTAGCAGGAGCAAGGCTAGGAACCATAGGCATGAGAGTTGCAAAAAGGAAAATGAAAAAACTGGAAGTGGTTATGAAAACACTGTGGATCTGTTTACACAGGAATGAAATTTGTCTGAAACATTGCTGCTTGCTTGTGTCTATATAGTACATCATGATGTATCTCACCATAGCCTATAAAATGGAACCATAACCCCAAAACTAAAGTAAGATACAGAAGCAGCAAGGCTCAAGCCAGCCTTGTCCCTTTTTCTAGTCCTTGTTGTACATGCATTACAGGTTACTCTAAAACAGAAAAACGAAGCATCTAGGTACTCTTGACATTATTCCTTGAATTAAATTCTTAGGTTTACAATGTTTGACCTTCTGGTGCTGGCTGCTCTAGATCTTCTGCTTGAGCACCTGGCGGAGCTGGACCTTCTGGCTCTCCATCCGTGCCTCCATCAATTTTGCCTTCAAGCTGTGCTTCTGGGACGTCCGTGGGTACTCCATACATCCCTTGAAGCCCCGGTTGAATTGAATATTCATAGAGTCCGGCGAGCTCCACCGCTCTGCGCTTGGTGGACTGAGTCCTATTTCCTGAATGCCACTTTCAACAGAGGAGTAAGTCCCAGCTGAGAGCCGTACATTCGATGATCTTGCGTTTACCGTTTCAACTGCATCTTTCTTGCATATATCACTGTTCTTTGGGCGGGATGATTTCCAGAGCTTTGAAATGGCTGATTCTTTCTTCTTAGGTTGGTTTCGCGTTTGTCAGGTACGCATCAGCTAAGTCATCCTTTAGCTTCTCACTCTCCCTATACTCAAAACCATTTCTGCTATTCCAAGAAATGCTTCCATCGCAGATCTTGTTGGTGACTGATGGTTCGCTTCCGTCAGGTGAACCGCTTGAACCCTGCATATCTTCATGGCTGATTGTCTCCCAGCTGCTGCCATCTTCAGTGTCGCTTTCATCTCGAGGGCTTTTGTTCGAGTATACCTTGGCTTTCTTTTCAAGGAATACATCGGTCATTGGGCTAACCTCTTGAATTTCTGGTTCACATTTGGCAGAACTATTTTTGTAGCACGGCTCAATCTCCTTGATAACAGGCTCCTCACTTGGACGCAGCTCTTCAAAAATGGAAAATATGTCTTCTGATGCTGCCGGTGGCTCATATCTGAATTCGGCATCTTGAGCTCTGACTGACTTGATCGCCTCTATTATGTTCTCTGCTTCTTCTACTGCCTTGATGTCTCCATTAGCACAACTGCATGCAGCAATAAAAGCTTCAACATCCTGTTGCAGTTTGCTCAACTGTGTGTATTTCACGTCCAGAGTAAGTTTTGCATCAACAAGCTTCATCTGCACCCTTTCTTCACGCCACACCTCGGCCATCTGCAGCATCTTCCGCTCCTCATCTACCTCCTCCCGCAACTTCATGGAGTCCTGTTTCAAGGCCTCAATCTCAGCTTTGTCTTCCTCCACCTCCCTTGCTAGCTCGTTGCACACCTCCTCAGTGAGCTCCCGCGCTTTCCTCTCTGTCTCATACTCCTGTAACAGCTGCTTTGCTGACATCTTGGCCTCCTTCAACTCATTGACGAGCTTCAAGTTAATCATCTCCAGCCGCCTCCGGTTTTTCTTCTCATGGTCAAGGTCTGCCTTCATATCTTCGAGAATAGCACGCACCTTCTCATGCTCCCTGTTCCTCCAAGCCGCTTTCTCCTCTGCAAGTTTCTTGAACAGGTGGTCAAGTTTCTTCTTAGCTGACCGTCGCTCAGTTTCCAGCTCACTTACCCGACCACGTGCTTGCTGGAGCTCCATCTGGAGGTTAGAAATATACACTGAGTCTTGCTGCTCATTAAGAAGATTTAGCTGGCTGGCTATCAGATATGCATCATGTGATTCCATTCCCTTTATGTCGTCAGGCTCCCATTTTGTTGCCTTCTCCATGGCTGTGACAGGCAACACAGTGGAAGTAGCATGGAGTTGCACCTGCAGAGTTTGCTGTGTCAACGATCTTACAGGCTGATACAAGTAAAAGTAGCCAATGGATGTTTTGGTAGGTTGTTTCCCTCACCTTGTGAAGTTCTCCACTCTTTCGCTCCAAAACAGAAATGGGGCTTGAAACCTCATTCTTCAGACTCAGGTGATGACCCGAAGTGTTCTGTTTGAGAAGCTGGACCTGTAGATGCCTTGGGATATGCTGTCATATAGGGGGAGGGAGAAATAAGACACAAAATCACACAAGGAGTTGACAACATTTTATATTAAACAAATTACTTGCAGGGTGATAATACTGATATTCGCTCAATTGTTCCATGACTAAGATGGCACATCTACTTAGAGAACAGCACGGGATCTGTACATGTTTATGTTACTATTTCATACTGTAACTTGAAAGCAACACAAAAGGTCTAGCATCTCAGGCATTTGTTTGAACAAAAAAAAAAAGGGTGAATTCCTAGTAGATATTTTCAAGGAACGAGGAGAATATATAGGGCCCCAAACAATCATCACATGGAGACGCCTCTCAAACCGAATCATATACAGAGAACCTACATCCACAGCTTGGGTAACGTCGTCACGTTTGTTGGCTAGCGTTTTCATCCCAAACCTAGGGTTGTTAATTCAAAACCATTTGCTGGAACTAGGATAAGTCTCCAATAGCATGAGACAAGCAACTACCAGGACCACGTGCTGCTGAACCCCGTGTTTGTTGCTGCACGGCACAAGAGTTGAGAGCCATTTTGGCCCGTTCAGAATCTCCACTCTCTTTTTTCCCACACAGGACACAGCAATTCGGTAAAACTGAAGCTGCACACAGCACACTGGTAGTACTGGTGGCCAACCATAAAAGGATAAAACGCACGGGGCAACGCACTCGTGGTTGCACCAGCAGGGGCGTGGAGACTCGGAGGGGATCCAATGATCGGGGGCCCATGCGGATGCAGGAACCACATGAAGGAGATCCGAGCACAGGAAGACGCTGAGCATGTTGGATGGGAATACGATCACGGCCGCCGTACTGCGGCTGCTGCACGGCCGCCTTCAATAAATGGCCATGCTTCAGTGGAACGCATCTAAATGTCCAGGCGAGAACTAAATGCGTCGACACGGCAATGCGCGGTGCGTGCTACTGCAGAGGCTTCAATGTGGAGAGTGGAGACTGGGTTCGTACCATATTTGACTACGCTAATCTAGTTTAGCCGGAGTAAAAGCAGCTTCGAATTAGCAAACAGGTTAAGGGTAACGGTGGAGTTAGCCGGAAACAGTGCAAGAGATCTATGTCCTAGAGCACCGAGTTCCTTCCCCCATGTTTTGACTACAAATGCCAGACATTTGAGGTGAAAAAAAAAACGTATAGACAGCATGTGAATCCATCAAAGAGAATATCTTTTTTTATCCAAACTGAAAGAGCGCACACAGCACGCCGCCGACGCCTCCGGTTGGCACCATCCCACCGCGAAGCCGAAGCCGAGAACCGAAACAAGTCAAAGCTGGAAAGCAGGCGCCGAAGCAGAGAGCGCGTGAACGGCGAACAAACAACACATACCTCGACGCCCACGCGGACCACCCTCCTGTCGGCGCCTGCCCCGGGCACGGCCTCCGGCGGCCGCAGGCGCCACACCCCGGCCGCGAGCCTCCGCACCGACACCTCCCTGGCCTTGGACTCCCCCGCGCGCGCGGCCTCGTCGTCGCCGCCACCCTTCCTCCCCTCACCGCCGCCCACGTCCCATTTCAGCAGCGGCGTCGCGGGCCCGCTCCGCCGCCCCCCGCCGGCCGACCCCGGAGCCGGAGCCTTCACGGGCCGCCGTCGCAGGCGCCGCGGCGTCCACAGAGACGGCGCCGCGGCTGGCGCAGCGGCGGCGGAGCGGTTCCTGGAGGAGCTCATCTCCGGCTGCGGCTCGGGACGGCCCGCGCCGGCGGCGGCAGCATCGGACGGGAGCGGACTGAGCGCGGCGCACGCGGAGGCAGAGCGGCGTGGAAGCGCACGGTGGCAGCAGGCAGCAGGGTGGTGTGGAGGCCAGGGGGGAGAGAGACGTTGCGGGTGGTGGGGGCGTGCGGAGGCGTTGGGAAACGGGAGCGCAAGCGCAAGCGATGCGAAGCGAGAGGCCGAGCCAAGTGGTGGGGAGATGTAAAACTAGTGTGGGGGAGTGGGTGTTTTGTTCTGGGGCGCCGCGCCGACGTGCCAAGGACGGATTTGGGCCTAGGCTAGGGGCGCTTTGGGGATTTCGCCTCGGGCTTCTCCTGTCCGGTACTGCCTGATGTGATCAATGCGGCCGTGCAATCGGGTCTCGTGATTCTTGCAGGCCGCTGCAGCCTGCACTGCACACGCACGATGCAAGTCCTGGTATACCGGGGATGTGCATCATTCCGTGGGAGAATTTACGGTTTAGATAACAAGGGTAGTAGTATAGATAGTTTTTTTTTTTTTTTGCATGGGAATGTGAAAGAGGAAACAATGGACTCGGCATTGTGGCGTTGCTTTCTTCTACTGGTCTCCTCGCCGTGGGAGTGCGGGCGGAAACTGCATGATTCGACGGATCAGGGGTACGTCGGACAATTAACCACGTCAGTACACTGTGGTCTGTGGAGCGAGCGACCATGCACCTGGGTCGCGTAGGTGGGCCCACCCACCCCCATGACGCGCTTCCGACGAATCCCGGCACACCACCGGCGCCGCCGCAGCCCGTTCCAAAAACGGAGGGCAAAAACGGAACAGTCTTGTGCCTGCTTCCCCAACGTACCGTTGAATCCATCGCCCAATCCGGTCCGCACCCCCGACCGCTGTGCGACGCCGCTCTGCTCTGCCGATCCGAACGCGCACCGCCACCGCGCCGGCCGTCCGCGGGCCGCGAGGCGACACCACCGCACCACGTGGCCGCCGCGCGCACGGGCGCCGCGCTGCCCG
This sequence comes from Paspalum vaginatum, assembly GCA_030272315.1. Lineage (NCBI taxonomy): Eukaryota > Viridiplantae > Streptophyta > Magnoliopsida > Poales > Poaceae > Paspalum > Paspalum vaginatum. Next base: position 4,556,827 of record CM059017.1, on the reverse strand, counting down.
GTGTTCGGGCGGGGGGCGCGGCGAGGGGGAGAAAAGGCATCCGAGGGCGGAGCACGAGGGGGCCGCCACGTCGGACTCGAGGCGGGGCCGGGGCGGACGTGGGACGGGGCCCCACGTGACCGCAGGTGGCGTGGCGTGGCGCGGTGTGGGTGCCTGCCGTCGGCATCCGCCGTGGCCGCGGGAGAATATAGAATGGTGGCGGGAAGGCGACGACACCGTGCGGTGCAGTGCAGTGCAGGTGCAGGGGACGATGCCGCATGGGGCGCTGTAATTTTTTGCGGGGGCAGCGGCGCTGCCATCCCTGCGATGGAACAGTCGAGGCTCGTGCGCTTCAAATTTTAAACCGAGGAGTGGCGCAAAGTTACTATCCCGTCGCCCCAGGTTAATTTTCTGTTAAACTACTACTATCACTGTAATTGTAGTTGTAGCAGTGTATCGATCCGTAATGAGACCCTCTGCTGCACGACCAGTACTGCAGTACATTCCTTTTTTTCAATGGGCGTATGTGCACGGGTAGACAGGCTGCTGTAATTGTGAATAATGTTAGTAGGTCGGGCGTAATAAGGATATGATGCTGCAGCTGTGCAGCAGGGAGGTAGAGGAGCACAGCTGCTCAACAGCTCAAGGGAATACGATGTAGCTCGATAAGTGATGAGGCTTGTCGGACGCTGTGTATTTTACTGTGGATTCTCTCGCGATCCATGTGACCTGCACCCGACTCCGTTGCGTGCGTGCCCGATCCATCCCGCTTGGCCTCTCGGTGCCCAGACAGGTACCCATCAGCGTCAGTACTCAGTAGCGGGTGTGTGATCGGGTTTCGCTCCGTGATCATAGCGGCGGCAGACGAGATCCATCGGTCAAGAAACGCACACTCCATGTGTTTGCCAGGCCGCCTTGGGGGCAGTTGGATCGGTTTATGTCAACTAATAAGGTGGTTTGATCGTGTGTAGGGTACTGCTATTACGGAGTAGTAGTACTAGTAGTTAAGCCAGACAGGGCATGTACAGAGTGTATAAACAAGCAAGAGTCGTCATTGATTCTTGGGGAGGTACTAGTGTGTTTGTCAATTGCGTGCTAGTAGGGTTGTTTATGCCTTCTTTGGATCCGACAATCGATCATGAACATGGTCAGCATCCAATGCAGCTTGCGTCGCGCAACATTGATGTAGACCACCAGGCGCCAGCACATGGCGGCTCAGAAACCCCCCCGACTCAACCGACGACTGGAGCTTTTGCCCAACGCGGATGTAGCTTCAATGACCTTTTTTATCTACTTACTGATTTTACTTTCATGCATGTACTCTACATGGGTCATCCTTAATAGCAGTAAGCACAAATACACAGCATATAGCATATAGAAATATACAATGCAAAGACACAAATTACGCCTGCCTGGTGTTAACGCACAGGCATGCCGTACTCAAGTGACTATTTTCAACAAAGCTTGCAAAAAGACAGTTATCACGTTTCTGTGGCGATTTTCTAAGCATTTGTCATGGTTGTATCAAGAACCAGATGGTGTGCTGCACCAGACTGCTCTTATATCAGGATTACTATTGAGAGTTGACAAATTTACTTGATCAACTTAGCCTAAGGCTCTAAGCCTTTTTATCTTGTCATATACGGAGTATATAATTAAAAATTAAAAATGAAGCAAATAAAACAAAAGAAAAACTCAGCTAAGCAAACCGGGCCGTGACTGTAGGATTTCGGTAATATCGGCCCAGAATCTTGCTTCGGCTCTGTTTGCCTAGAGCAGGGTGTCGGCACTTCTCCAGCGGATGGAAACATGGGCCAAATTCAGCCCAATCATGAATTGGGCTCCAGGGGATGCCGCTCGCCGTCTTCTGCCGCGCTCCAGGCTCCAGCAATACGCCGACGCGCATTCCCCTTCGTCTCGCCGGAGCCGCGAGCCCGCGCGGCGCCACATCACCTCCCCTACTCCGGTTCTCCACGCCTCCACGGTTCCACGCACCTCACCGGCCCAAGTCCTCCCAGAGACCCAGACCCATTCGAAAGCTTCCGGATTCCCTCCACAAAATTTTCATAACCAAAACTCTCCAGCCAACCTACCGCCCATTTCGATTCCTTTCCTCTCCCCAAATCGAGCTCCGTACCCGGGCGAAACCCTAGCTCCCGCAGCCCTCCGCCGTGATGGACTTCACGGCGCCCTCCTTCTCGCTGGGCTTCGATTCGGATGACGACGACCCCGCTCCCCCGGCCGGAAGCGACCGGCGGGAGCAGCCGCGAGTGTGCGCGGCGCCCGACGCGCCGTCCTTCTCGCTAGGGATCGACTTCGACGACGACGTCGAGGAGGAGCCCGAGCCACCCGCGGGACGCCGCCGGGAGGAGCTGGCGCCGGTGGCCGCGGCGCCCGACCCGCCGTCGTTCTCCCTGGGCATCGACGACGACGAGGAGGACGACGACGGTGATATCCTCGCTGGCGGCCAGTGTCACGAGCAGGCGCGGCCCCAGGTGGCGGCCGGAGCTCCGTCTTCGACCGGCATTGAAGAGGACGACGACGATTTCGTCTTCGCCAGTGGCAAGCGGCCGGTCCGAGTGGGGCGCGGAACGCTAGATTCGGACCCCATGCCGCCGCCGCCGCTGGAGACCAATCGATTGAAGCGGCTGCGGAAGGGCCCTGCTCCAGCCCATCTGACACCAAACCCGCAGGTGCGGCTCTGTGAGGCGCCTGACGCGCCCTCTTTCTCCTTGGGCATCAGCGACGACGACGGCGACTTCCTCGCTGGTGACCACAAGCATAAGCAACCAACTGCACCGGCTGCGTGCGGTGCCTCCTCGTCTCTCAGTGTAGAAGATGAGGACGATGACTTCTTCGACGCTGGTGACCGAATGCTAGAACCAGCCTGGCGCGAGACGACTACACTTAAGCGGCTCCGGAAGGGCCATGCCCGGCCCCATCTGGCACCAGCACCGCCTCCTCTCAAGGTGCCAGGGCCACCCGCGGTGGATGTGTCTCCGGTGATAAGTGAAAATGTAGCACTGGGGGCGGTTGGGAGTTTAGACGACGAGATTGAAGATTGGACCACAGATGAGGACCGACCAGTACTACGAGGTAAGCGCCTAAGTTGACTTATCTCAACTTTTAGTATTTTAAATTCATCTCTTTTATCAATGCTTGCCTATATACTGTATCTAGCACGCAGTGATCCAATAAATTTTGGGGAATCGTTTTTATTGTATGTCATAGAGATATTTAGAATTGGCTTCATTAGAGGCAATTATCCAGCTTTCTTTGGAAATTCAAGGAGTACATAGCCACATATGCAGCAAATTCACTAAAAAACCATGGCAGTTAAGAGAACTAACAGACCAGCCAATACGCTATTCAATTTGAATTGGAGCTCTGTTACAACTTACAATGGCTGAAAGGAACCTGTGGTACTCCCGGTTTCCATTGTTTTTCCATCGTTTCATTGGTAGAGATGTTCTTGCTACAGGTTTACTGCATCTCCAACAACATCCAACTTTTGCCATTAATGCTTAAATGAATGTGGTCAGTATCATTATCATGTGCTTATGACCTGTCAATGGTATGCAACATTGCAGCCCATACACAAGTACACAACCCTTGGGCACTTATGGGAATCATTAGTTTTTACTTTTTACAGGATCTTTAAATCAATTTGAGTGGACAATGCAATATTAGCTTTTATTGGTGCAGTTTTGCCTGATAGTTTTCAATTTTGATTTATATGTGGAATTCGTTTACAAGAAGTATTTGGTTATTTGTCTCTGAATATTTATTTTGGTCTTCTGTATAAATATGTGTGGCTGATTGCTTATGGATCGTAGTCCGTAACTTTTTTTTTGTTACAAAATTTTGGACTTGTTTTGATTTTCTTGTGTAGAATATAATTGGGCTCTCATCTTTACTTGCAGATGTGCCACAATCTGTTGGTAGTTGCTGCACTTCCAGCAACTCAAAATTCTCTCTGCTCAGTCGAGGTGTCCTTATGACCCAGTCAGCAGCCAAAGCAAAAGCATCAAATTCTTCTGCTTCAATGTCTTTGGAAGAAAGCTGCACAAAGAAATTACTTCCTAAGATAACAATAAGCCCAATGAGGAAAATCCATTTGCTTGACTCTGACACTGATGCAGACGATGACCAGAGTCAAAATAAAGCAAAGAAGCCAGTCAGTCCTGTTAAGAAGACAAGCACTGCTGTGCATAAGGGCAAAGCTATGCTGAATGACAGTTGGGCAACACCTGCCTTCGATGAGTTCTGCAATGAATACTTCCAATCTACAAAAGATGCTGGATTTTCTCAGCAGAAAGAAGGCAACAAATTTTCTTCTCCCAAGGGTTCTCAATCCAGGCATGTCCAGCAACAAAGCAGTTCAAGGGGAGCTGTACTAGATGACATCCTGGACAGCCATCCTCCTGCTACACATTATTTCTTCCACCATGACCAAAGGGTGCGTGATCTAGTCCGTGATAGGCTGCAGCATTTCTTTCCCCTTGGGGCAGGAAGTACCAGAGATGAGCAAAGCAGAGGAGAAAATCTCAGCTACAGGTGCATATCATGACCATTGCCTTTTTAATTTCGAGTAATGTATTGCCATTTGCTAATGGCTTTCTAGCCCTTGTCTTAAGGGGCTTTGGCGTTCATACCCTCACTTTGTAGTCTAATGGTGATTTTGCCCTCAGTTTGCCCTTATTCCGTTAAGGCCACTTCACGGTGTCAATTCTCGTGAAAAGACCACCATGCCCATACAGATTTGCCCCCTATTTTGAATAGCGGTTTGTGATTATACCCTTGTTTTGGTATAATGTGTAGACATTATTTTGATAGATTATAAAGGGGGCTTTGCAACAAAAACTTAGGCAATTTGCATATATTTCAAAGGTAAACGAATTTTGAGAGAATTTGATAGTATTTGACAAAATCTGGATAGCAAATAATTAAATCAGACTAGAAGTGATGAATTAAAACAATAGCCATTCGAATAATTTGCAGCATGGAAGTGCTCTGTAATGCACATTTGTACGTCATGATAAATTTGGACGTAGAGCACTTGTTGGGCCAAATCAAGGACATAAGATTGAATCAATGGCAGCACCACCCCACGCATAGCACTGGCTGGTGCGTGGCGGCGGGCTAGATCTGGGCAGCAGGAGCCACCACGCCGGCAGCAAGGCGGAGGCGAGCGGGCGTTTGGATGACCTCCAACTCGTGGAGACAGATGGTGGTGGACGCACCAGGGGAGGCGGTCAGCGGAGTGCGGCCACCGCCGGCGCCCTGGATTTGCTGTCCCGGCGCCGCGGTGGGATCTAGGCGAGGTCGGGCGGCGGCGAGTGGCAAGCGACGAGTGGCGGCTCCCTAGGTGGGCGAGTGGCGAGCGACGGCTGGGTGAGCGACATGTCCCTGGATAGCCTGAGCGCCAAGTGGGGTGGGTCGTCACATGGATATGGAGGAGTTTTTGTGTCTTTCCACACAGGTTTCTACCATTTTCCTTCTTTTTTAAAAAAAAAACTGTTTCATGTGTGTTAGAATATATAATTGGGCTAGTGCTGATTGTATTCGGCCAGCCCTGACAGGGCGCCTGGTTCGGTTGGGCTATAGGCCCAGGCCGACCTAGACTCTATAATAGATTAGGATTAGGATCAGCCGAGGTTCCTTGCTTGTACAGGACTCTAAGGTAACCTCGGCCGTATATATATATGTAACCCCCCTTGATCCTAATCAATCTATTAACTTTCCCTGCCATATTCTCTTTTATGGTATCACGAGGGTTGATCCTCAACCTACTGCTTCCGCTCAAACCCTAGCCGCCGCCTCACCATGGCTGGCTCCCTTGCTTCTCCCTCTGCCATCACCGCTCCTACAGAGCCAGAGCAGCATGACGCCGCCACTCCCCAGGCCGCCCTGGAGAAGGAAGCTGCTGAGCGCCAAGCCGCCTTGGACAAGGAGGCCGCTGACGCACGTGCTGCTGCCCTCCAGCGTGCCGAGGAGGCTGAAGCCGAGGCTGCAGCCGCACGCCTCGAACGTGAGGCTGCTGCTGCACGCGAAGAGGCTGCCCTCGCTAGGGCTGCCCGCACGCCTCGAACGTGAGGCTGCTGCTGCACGCGAAGAGGCTGCCCTCGCTAGGGCTGCCAAGGAACGTGCTGGCTTTCTACGGTAGGGACCAGAACACTAATCTCCCTTTTCTTAATGCAGGAGGCAGTCCAGCTCGAGTGCAGCTGCTAATGATGACTGGGTGACTCCAAATAGAAGGATATCAGTTCCAACTGATGTTGGCAAAAGAAGAGTGCATGCCAGTGGAACTCCTGGCTCTGGCCATTGGTTTACTAATGACAGCGGGAGGAAGGTAAGGCTCTATTTCCATAGTTCCTGGTCATTTTTTGCTGGTTCAGTATGGATGTGCTTTAATTTGTATTCCACTGGTTTTCTAGACCACTCTTTTACTGCCTTTGTGAAGAAAACAAATTCAATCATAATTTGCTATGTTGGATTTGGCCTGCAGGTTTATGTCTCAAAAAATGGGCAGGAGTTGACTGGCCAAAATGCCTATCGACAATATCAAAAGGTGATGGAATACTTATCTTTTCCTGATTTGTTCTGCAGTTGAATATTCCGTGATCATAGTTATATTTACATCAACTAAAATCATGTGTTCGATTAGGGATCAAATTATTAAGAATGCACTATGCATGATTGTATCTGTCATTTGTAGCTAGCATACCTACTTCTATGACCATTACGTGAACCAAACTTTCTTAGAATCTTTTAAATTTTGATGACAAAACTGATGATCTTGAGGATAGAAAATTGTTGTGGTGGGTGAAAAGAAAACGTGTGCTCCTTTCACTGCATGCTGGTAACACCATATCAAATCTCAATTTGTCTTGCAGGAAAGTGGCAAGAGATTCAACAAGTACAGGAAGAAAGGTTCATCCGGAACCAAACGAGGTGCTGCTAAAGTGAAAGCTGAAACTGTGGCGAAGCAAGGCACAAGTAGAGCAAAAAGGAAGCGGTGAGAGGCCTGTCTGGTCGCCCAGCTTCTCACGATGGGCAGGATTCTGTAGTTAGTTTTGACCTCGCGTGTTTCATTTCATAGTCAATTTGTTGATAGGACGGACCATATAAATATACAACAAAATCGTCAGTTTCTCTTGATTTTTTATAGCGTCACAAGACCCAGGAGGCACATGAATGCATCGATTGCATGGTTCTCTCCGATCCTTGTAGTATTGTTTGCTCTTACTGCTGAACTGTATTATATTGTATACGGTGTCAAGAATTCATATGCAAAAGGATGCTACTCGCCACTGGATGTATAGAAAATTAGAAACACGCACCAGTAGCATTCGTCGTGTAATGATTTTTTAGGTAAGGTCTGATAAGATATTTGACAATCTCCTGTCTTAGATTGTACTCTGTTCTGAAGTATTTGTCATGGTTGTTTTTTTTCTCTCTCTCTATAACTTTAACCATTCGTCTTATTTAAAAATGATTACGCTAATCACATAATACATGCATAAATCCTGGCAAATATGCATGGGCCCATCGCTATGATTAATTCAGAAACATATCGACGCTTGTGGACACAAGCAATGAAGCAATGTGTTCCTCGCTTTTCACATATTCGTCTAGTTTGTAAGTAAAAACTCGGTATAGTTTTGTTATGTTAATAAGAGTCTGAATTTTGTAATAAGGACGGTCCAAAGTCTTTTCTTTGAAAAGAACTAAACCGGAATGCTACTCGTTTTTGTCCAAAAAAAAAAAAAAACTACCCGTGGGCGATCTTGTCTAATATGTCCACCGCAACGGAAGGGCAGCTTGCAACGAGATGCGTGAACCCGTCTGTTTTCATGACAACACCGAGCACGTTCGCGTCCCATGAGGCAATAAATCTGAGGCACGCATCCTTGAGACGGGCACAGTGGTGCTGCTCCGCCAAAGCCAGAGTGTCGGCGACCGTCTGCGCATCGATGCCACGGCATAGCTTGACCTCGCACATGAACCTAAGCCTGGCTAGCCCGTACCGGTCCGCGGCAACTAGCAAGCGTGGCATCACCCCGCCGGCATCTTCGTCAAAATCTGACGACGACGACGAGATCGAATGCGTGTACATGAAGTGGAGCAGCTCCTCGAAGATGGAGGGCTCCATGTCGTCGACCTTGATCGGCTCCGCCATCTCCACGTCCTTCTCCGTCATCGGACCAAAGAGCTCCGCTTCGAAGACCGGGGACCGAGCCGCGAGCACGCACCTGTGGGCGCGGAACAGGCGGCCGTCCACGTCGAACGCGACGTCCGCGCCTTTCCCGCCCTCGAGCAGGCGCCCGAGCTGGCGGTGCATGTTCGGCTCCGGAGACGCCATGGCGCCGCCGACCACGTCCTCGGACTGGGGCTCGCCGAGCACGGTCAGCTCGCACTTGATTATGAGGCAGTCGTCGTTGCGGCGCAGCATGGATTCCAGGCTGGACGATTTCTTCACCAGGCTGCCGAAGCCCCAGGAGTCGCCAGCTTCCTCGAAGGTATGCGACAGCACCCTGGACGCGATCCACGTCGTGCCGTCTTTCTCCATTACGTCCATGGTGTACCTGGTCTTGGCGTCGCTTGCGCCGCCGCCGTCGCTGAGGAGGAGCAAGAAGGCCGATACCCACGCGCCGGCAGTTTCCTCGTCGTCGTCTTCCTTCTTCCACCCGTCAGGGTAGACCCTGATGTTCCAGTCGCGGCCGCCGGCGCTGAAGGGGCTCGAGCTAATGAACTCGCCGGCGCCATGGAGCCGTCGAGCAGGGAGAAGCTGCTCACCTCGAAAGTGTGGGCGGCTTGGGAAAACGTTGTCACGCACTTCGACGACGTCTCGACTAGTAATCGGCGGTGCTTGGCCATGGTTGGCCAGGCAGGGGGCCGGGCGACGAGAACAGGCCCGGCGCGTGTTTCTTGGCCGTCTTATATTATCTTGTGCGACGACGATGTTGTTGCGTGCGTATAGTTCTATATTTGCCGGCGGGGCGGCCGGGAGGGCTTGCAACCTTGTAATTAATGTATTAAACAGCAAATTAATGAGGAAATCGAGGCCGAAGCGGATAGGAAATCAAGCAGGAGATGAGGTCTACTAGATCTTCGGTTCCGTTTCGGCTAGCAGACGCAGCGAAGAAAGAGCAGCTGGGGGCTCTGCTACAGCACAGGAAATTGTACTGTGTATATCAGACACACAAAAAAAGGTCCACAGCCTACACTACACCACAATCAAGAACAGAACAGAATAGAACAGATTGCCAGGTGCACTGCCACCTTGCGTTGGTGGCATCACGTTTGGACATTAACCATCTGGTTCTGATCTTGATTCTGGTCTACCACCCTTAATCAAAATCAGGCTACATGGTTGATATGGGGAGTGAGGATTCACATTCCTGAATCAAAGTCACCGGAGACTAAAAAACACCGCGGCACCCGTGTATGGAGTAGAGGTCGCCCATAACGGCTACGACGTGACAGCTTGCTGCAGCGTGTGCTCTGGCAGAGGCTGAGGAAGTTGTGGCCAGATGATCAGATACGGCTTATCAGAGGGACGGCTCCAGTTGGCTTCCGCTGATCATCTTCCCCTGGACCTAACCTCGCCTTCTGATTTCCACGCCTCCGCTCCTGCGCTACACCACAATCTGCAAAGCCAGCATCCCTTTCAGCGTGTACGGTAGCAGGTCCTAGTCCCATGCATGGCCCCAACAGCGACATCTAGTGGCTAGCGCCCTGCCACGTGGCGTGCTGTTAACAAAGAAGGCGTACTTGGCAAAATCTTGACGTACTTGTGGTCTTGTCCTTGTACACCGGAGTACCAGACAGAAGGTACAAGAATCGCAGCTTAACTGGAACCGTGTAAACTCTGCCAACCCGAGTGAATATGTATAATTTTAAGTTTGCAACGCCGTCCAACTACCTAAGATTTCGCCACGTTATGCTTATGGTACTCGCTTCTTTCCAAATTCTTACGTGTTGCTTGACTTCATACTTTGTTTTATTCAAAACATTTCATAATTATCATTTGTTTTCGCCGTAACTTAGTTTAACATATAATATATTTTAAGTATGCCTTAATGTTTATTCATATTTTTAAAAAAATAAGATGAAATGATCAAACTTGATGTTCGAAGATTCAAATGACATAATTCAAAGGAAAAAGTTTATTGGACAACTTTGAGCCGTCATAGTCATCTGATTTTGAACCATCAACTACAAAATCGGATAACCTAAGCCGTCATACTAACCAAACCAGATGAAATACCCCCTTCATACCCTGCTAAAGAGGTATTAGATGGTGGTGTTTTACGTTCGAAAATAATAAAACATTGTTTAATCTCCATAAATTCATAATTAATTTAGTTTGGATAAAAATGTGAAATTATACCAATTATTTTATAAAAATGTAGCCATTCGATTTGTGCTCAATTTTAAAATATTTGGATTAGGATTTTATTTATACATCTAAATTTATTTTTTGAAGTATAACATTATAAATAGGAATGATTCAATTCCAAATATCATGAAACAGAGCACCAATAGATACATTATGTTTTTAGAAAAAAACTGATATAAGTTCATATTTTCTAATTTAAAATAAATTAATCATGATTTTTTAGAGACCACATATGGTTTTATTATTTTAAAAAGTAGAAAAACACCATCCACCTCGCCATGCAGATTATAAAGTCAGCCACGCAGTCCAACAATGACGCGCCACAAACCAACCCGGACGCGCCACTGCCGCCCTGTTCCGGAACCTTCCCAACCCCAGGAGCTCGCTGCTCCAGAGTCCAGCCTCACCTTCTCTCTCTCTGCTGCCCTGCCATGATGGACAATGCCGCCGCCGCCGCCTCGGGTCAGCGGCGGTGGCTGCCGTGGGCCAGGCGCCAGGCGGCCGCGTACCTGTCGGCGGTCGGCGGCGGCGACGACGGGTGGGCGGCGTCGGCCGCGTCCGCGGTCCGTGTCGTGGCCTGCTTCCTGGCCATGACGGTGACCACGGCGGCGTGGGCGGTGCTCATGCTGCTGCTCCTGCCGTGGCCCTGCGAGCGCGTCCGCCAGAGCAGCGTCTACGGCCACGTCACCGGCCGAATGCTGGTACGGTGGTATCCCATTCCCGAGTCCCGACCGTGTTGCCACTTGCCATGCCAAATGCTGAAATGCGCGTCCTTTTGTTGCTCTGCTCCATCGATCGGCTCGTTCATTCTTCGTCTTTGCATGCATGATGCAATGCAGCTGTGGATCCTGGGGAACCCGATCAAGGTGGAGGGCTTGGAGCACCTCAGCAGCACGAGGGGGATCTTCGTCTGCAACCACGCGTCGCCGCTGGACATCTTCCTCTTCATGTGGCTCGCTCCCACCGGCACCGTCGGCATCGCCAAGAAGGAGGTCGGTCTCTGACTCTCTGTCGGTCAGGACTCAGGACACACACTATACTAGCTTAGCTCTGCAGTTGTACGTCGCATCCCGGTCAACAAAACAAAGGCAAGCAACGTGCCTGACTGCTGCCACCTGTGAACGATCGTGGTTGCAGATCATCTGGTACCCTCTGTTCGGGCAGCTCTACGTGCTGGCCAACCACCTGCGCATCGACCGCTCCAACCCCGCCGCCGCCATCGAGTCCATGAAGCAGGTGGCCCGTGTGGTCGTCGACAACAGCCTCTCGCTCATCTTGTTCCCAGAGGGCACGCGGTCCCGAGACGGGAGGCTGCTGCCCTTCATCAAGAAGGTAATAGTAGTACTACGTTGCATCGCCATGGCTGCTGCTTGAGCAGCTGCAAGAACAAGCATTGGGATTTTGGGAGACCGTACCCTAGCTAATAATTGATGTCACATCGACACGCCGGCGCATGCATTGCAGGGGTTCGTGCACGCCGCGCTGCAGACGCGGCTGCCCGTCGTCCCGATCGTCGTCACCGGCACGCACCTGGCCTGGAGGAATGGCAGCGTGCGGGTGCGCCCGGTGCCGCTCACCGTCAAGGTCCTGCCGCCCATCAGGACCGACGACTGGGAAGAAGGCCGGATCAACGAGTACGTGGGCATGGTGCGGTCGCTCTACGTCCGCAACCTCCCGGACTCGCAGAAGCCGCCACTGGATGCTCTGGCGGCGGCCAGGAAGAGCGACTGACTCGCGGTTCTGCTCTCATGACGAGGGTCACGTTGCTGATTCCTGAGTACATAGGTTTCTGTAGTGTCAAGGAATGAGCTTTACATCTGCTGGCATCAAAGCTTTGCATCCATGCACACACACCAAACTTCTCTCAAAAATATGTTACATTTCAGCTGAAATCCCACGCACATATAATACTATGAATTAGTAATCTGACAAAAAAAAAAACACAGGAAACGCTGCGCTGCAGATCAATATGTATACAGCAGTACAGGTCCTGTCATATGGAGTACAATTGTGAAGAGAGCGAGGAGCAATGTTGTGGTGAGGGACAACGTATGTATGCACAGGTCAAAAATGTGGGGCAATACTAGTGTCTGGTCCATCCTAGTTCTTCAGCAAGCTAAGTGCAAAGACTGCTTTGTCATGGAGTCTCTTTCCCACTGGAACAGGCCACACTTCTCAACATCATCTAGCGACAACACAGGGAATTCTGACGAGCAGGCACTGAAGGCATTAGAAAACAGGATCAGGAGGCTGCGGCAGGCCTGCTCTTCTTCCATGCGCTCCATCTCAGTGCGCTGCAAAGCAGGATCCTTCCAGGGTTGATAGTAATGCCTGGGATTAAATAAACCACATTAAATTTCACGTAAAGCAGACATCCAGTGCTTATGCCATCATAGGAGAAGCGTATAAAATTTGTTTAGTCTACGTTCAGAGCCCACACCATCTCCATGCCGGATTAGATTCCGCAGGGCAGCGTATCTTTGAGCAAAGCATTTCAATTTTTCCACTGTTGTCGGCCAGGTACTTGTTCACTGATTCAACAAGGTAAAAGAGAAGGTGAGTGACATGCTTCATTATTCCAGCAACGGGAGCACAAAGCCACTATAAATTTTCAATTACAAGTCAACAAAATTAAAAGTTGATTGATTAATTTAGGTTCATCGGATGTTTCATGATCAGCATTAGAATGTAGCAAAGTCCCAAGTGTACCTTGCTTATTGGATTTGTCAAGAAGCAACAAGCAAAGAGCCATAACAACTGATGGCAAGGAATCACTGTTCTTTGGCGCATGGTCTTGAAGGTATAGTATAATGATAGCTAGAGAATCATTTGCACTGCAAGTCTCTACTGTCTCAACCCTTCCATATGCATCATTCAAGAAAGACCGAAGAGTTCCAAAACTGCTGGTGCACCGCGCAAGATCTCCACTCTTTCCATGAGAAAGGCTGGATATCCTCCCAAGTATAACGGAAGCCACTAACAGGCGCAAAATCTTTGCAAGTAGAGACTCGTTTCTCAGTGGTTCTCTGCAGGGTATTTCCAAAGGAGATCTTTGGTTAGAGTACAACCAGAAGATGTTTGAAACTGCCCAAGACATGATTGTTGATGTTCTTGACTTATCCTGTCAAACAAAACAAAGGTTTGCGTATAAAATTTCATATAGTCCTTGGGCAGACAAAAAATTGTTTCGTAATTTCTAGGCAGAGATACGATGTTCACATTATCCATGATGGTACATATATCTAGTTGTTAATATTATAAATATTAAACTCAAATATAACATGTCAATAAGTATATGAATAAGCATACAGTCAAATTCTACTGAACTTCAAACAAATCGATTCGGAAAAAAGGAATGGATTACACAGTTTTAGATACTTTTGACAAATTGACAATGAATAAAACATGATTTGAGTGGCTTGTGAAATAAAGGCAGTGCCTGAAGAAAGTACCATTTCAGACAAAATTGTCACAGGGCCGTTCATAAGAATGGCATTGATACCGAGTTCAATTGCAAGCTTATGCTCTGTATTTCTTGAGTTAACACCGATAGCTCGGCATAGCTTAAATACACCATGGAGGGACAAGGTAAAATGTGGTTGGTATATTTTCCTTTTCATAGACAACCTCATTGTTGATGTAATCACACTTAGCACTGAAGTCAACATGGGAACATTTCCTTTCAAAAAGTTGGCATTGTTGATTAGAAGGACACAAAGGTCTGATGACAGTGCCGAGAGATGCTGAAGGGCAGTTTCTTGGAGCCAGTCTGTAATTATTCTTGATGATATCAAATCATTGATCACCTGAAGAGAGCAAATAAAGTTGTGGAATAAATGATAAAAACCCGCTTTGCAAAACTACTGCAAAGAAAATATCTCCATGGCTGGAAAAAAGAAATTTAAATTATTCATAAAGAATGTCTCCAAACCAATATAAGCTAAGGAACTGATCTCTTGACCATATTTATCCAAGGTAATTCTAGCATCCAGAAGCACAACGAAACAACTCAATCACATTCCTTTATAAATACAACAATATAAGCAAATGTGAATTTCAGCAAATATTTGCTAGATAGTCATAAAACTGCACTGCCTGGACGCCTAGGCGGGGTGAGGCGCCATGGTGAGTGGGCACCGCCTGGACGCCTAGGTGATGCCTTTGAAACATAGGTTAATTGCCTACCTACCTAACTTTCTGAGAAGACAAGCATACAACAAAAAATGATAGATGTGGCAACTCACTCAGGGTTGCTCTCCTATTAATCACAGAGCAGCCAAGATTAGAATTAGCATATATGCTGATGATGTCCCTTTATTCCTCAACCCTTGGAAGGAGGAGGTGAGGGCTGCCTATGAGATCATATCCTCTTTTGGCGCAGCGTCAGGGCTGGTTACTAATCAAGCTAAGATCCCTATCCAGTGTGACAGGTATTGATGTAGCTGATGCCATGGAATCCTTCCAGTGCCCAATCAAGTCCTTCCCATGCAACCCTGGCCCACCTTTGCATGTTCAAGCTTTAGGCAGAGTAGATTTTCAACCTCTTATTGATAAGGTCGTAGCGCGGCTTCCGGCTTGGAAGGGTTGGCTCCTCAACAGGGATGGCAGGCTAACCGTGGTGAACTCCATCCTAACTTCTATCCTGGCTTATTTCCTGACAATTTTCTCTTTGGAGAAGCTGTCAGGAAGATTGACAAGATTAGAAGAGTTCTTTTTTTATGGAAGGGGCAGCAAGTGTTAATAGTGGGCATTGCTCGGTTAAGTGGTCCAAGGGTCTGTTTGCTTGCCTGCATTAGGCCTTGCCCAGCCTAAACTTATGCAAAATTCAGTGTTTGGTTGGTCGACCAGTCACATTACCCAGCCTAGACTTGTGCAAGCAGGGGAGCTGGGCTGCATAACTTAGTACGTTGGGATTGAGCTTCTAATCCTGGCCTGCATAAGGTAGTGCATCCAGCCTAGCCAGTTTTAGAACATGAGTGTGTGCAGAGAGCTAGCCAAAGCAACCAAACACAATATTGGTTATGCAGACTCCAATGACCACCCAACCAAACACCACCACACTGCATTCCTATAGACTGTCCAGACCTGGACTGCATTAGGACTCTAGCCCAAACACACCCTAAGGCTATGCAGCCAAAGAAATTTGGTGGCCTCGGCGTCCTGGACCTTGACCTTTTCAGCAGGGCCCGTCGACTTCGTTGGCCCTGCTTTGAATGGGTGGATGCAGAGAGACCGTGGGTTGGCACCGTCCTTCCGGTGGGAGAGCTGGACAGGCAGCTATTCCGAGTCAGCACCACGCGACCAGGCACCGAATTTTTTTGAGTTGACATGGCACAACAAGACCGTCAGTGAGGTTCTCCCAACACAACTCAGTAGAAGAAACGGGAGAATTTATCCAGCATTGGGACTTGATCTGCGTTGGACAGTGGATGCAGTTTATACTGCCAAATCAGCTTACTCGATTCAATTCTAGGGCTCTTTCTATGGTTTTGATGTGAAGATCAATTTGGAGGGCACAAGTGGAAGGGCAAGCATCAGTGTTCTGCATGGTTGTTAGTTAAAGCAAGTTCCTAACGGCTGATAAGTTGGCTTTTAAGGCAGTGGCCATGTGACCCTATATGTTCTCCGTGCAGCTCAGCAGCCAGAGACGGCAGCGCATCTCTGACTGCACTGCCCATTTGCCAAAAACATCTGGAACTGGCGAGAGACTGGTCAGCTGGTCTGGTGTCAGAATCGAAGAGTGGCGGTCATCCTCACTGTGCAATCAAACTAGAAATCAACGATGTGTAGCTGCAGCTCTGCTGATGTATGTGGCTTGGAATATCTGGAATGAAAGGAACTGAAGGGTTTTCGAGGGTGCGGGCTGTTGATCCAGCCAGTGTGCTCAGGTTTGAGAAGGACAAGATTTCTGTTCGCCGTCAGGCCGATTTTATGTCATTGTTGCTCCTGTGTTTGAGCATTTACGTTATTATGTAATCACATCTCTGTAAGACTGTTTTCTCCTCCGTCTTAAATGAATGGCCATTGCTCCTGCTAATCTTTCAAAAAAATAAAAAAGAAACATAATATGGAGTTGCAACTGCAAGCACCAATCAATGTCCATAAACCGATTAATAAGGCCGCGATAGCTAAATTCCGTTTGCTCCACCTCTAATATGATGAATTCACTCAAGGGTATTTATATAAAATTAGCATAGTGAGTTTGACCAAATGCAAAAGAAACACCAAAATGACTGATCAATAGGTCCTACATATTATACCAAACAGTACCAAAGTAGTTATCTGCATTAAGAAAAATGATCCTATGGTACTCATGTTCATCAACAGAACCTTCATGAAAAAGTTGGTCAATTGCAAGCTGAGTAAAGCCTCATGCAGGAAACATGATAAATCACTGTGCTCTATTTTTTTTTCCCTTCAGAAGGGGCATGCATATCAGAAATAATTTATATCAGTTTACCTCCAACGTTAACTCAGTAACTCTAGAGCAGGAGCTTGCAGCACCTCAGAGCCTTCACTACGGATTGAAATAAGAGAGGATAACCACAACAGAAGGCCAGACTCTTTTACTAGATGACTAGCTAGAACTGGCAGCTTCACACACTTCTTCAGCACCTGCAATATAAATCAAGCATATGGAAATAAATATTTGAATTTTGAATATCTAAGCAGCTACTAGATCCCATGAAGTCAACTGGACTAAAGAAAATAATAAGTACAAAAAATACCTTAAGGACTAAAACCTTTGATTCAGAATCTGAAACAGGTGAAGAGCAGAAGGCAAGAGCAAACTCTAAGACTCTTCCTCTCTTGTATATTTTAGCATCATCACCTAGATTTAACCCAGCAGATAATAAACGAAGCATCCACAAACGTTCAGCTTTAAAATGAACAGAACCACTCTGCAGTAAGGTCGGAAATAACGGAATGCTCTGCGACAAAAAAAAAAGATAATATGTAATAAAATTCAATACTGTGGAATACGCACTTTGAGATAGTTCATAAATGCAGATAAAAAAAGAAGAGTTACCTGCAGGCTGACAGAGGTTGAATGCATTAAAAAATTGCTAATGGCAGTGAACCGAGCATGTGAGCTATCCAATAGAGTCAAAGATGCTTCTGCAGCAAAAACAGCAATAATGGAGGGTATCGTCTGCCACTGTTCGGATATCCCATTCTGAATGTATGTCAAAAGGAGCTGAAGCTGCCATGTTTCCTTGCTTCTCTGAGAAGCCTGTAAACATGTAGAGATAGCTTTCAAGTTTGAAGTGTGGAATTTTCAAGAAAATAACAGATAGGTTTTCTATGGAACTAGAAGGATCACAGATACAGAATACTATACAGGTGCCTTATGCAATCAGACATACATGTCATCAAACCGCTCCCAGAATGTCATAATTATTTAACAGTCATTCAAGTCAAATAAGCATAGAAGCTATCACATCTCAACAAACCATGAAACTAACAATACAAGCGTATAAATGTTCTTGCAAATGCTAGAATTTGACCATACGGATAAAAGCATGTATATTAACCAATAATATGTTCGCTGAGCAAAGCTGTTTTGTATGGAATCTAACATACAATATAGGAGTATAATAAGAAGACAAAACAATTGAGGCAACAGGAAAATGTGGAGATTCATGAAAAAGCAAGTACCTCAAGGGAGTGTTTGAATGCCCCCAAGCATTCATAGCCCAGAATCCTTAGTTCTCGATCAGGAGATGCTATACTAACAAGTGTGATTGCAAGCAGTCCTAATCGAGCAAATTCAGCAGGCTCAATGTAACCCATGAGAAGTGTATGAATTGAGAATCGCAAGATAAAAATAGGATCATAAATCAGACCAACATCCACTCTTTGAGATATTACCTGCCAAGTGCAAATCAGAATCAGATTAATGAAGGTAGAATTAAATAACATTATTGTGAAAGCACAAATCTAGAATAATGCCCAAAGTTCAGCTGACACTGGTATTCCGCAAATTACCTCGAAACTATCAGCAAAGTTATCATGTTGAAGCTGTTCCAGTGAGAAAGCAGAAGCCCTCGAAGATCTTTTATAGCAATATAGCAAACATGTGTTTGCACAGAGCTTGGAATCAACGGGTATGTTCTCCCGAAAGAGCGTCCTTCGCCTTTCAGTGATTTCTGCATTCCTCTGTGTTATGTTTATCTGATTTTGAAAAATCTAGTTTCAGTTCTTCTCTGAATTTCAGAGCTGCAGTTCCCCATAGATGATCCACTTCAGTAATAGTTCGGCACTCAGGTGTCTCTATCTCATTCATAAGATGAAGTATCTCCAAATCAGTATCACTAAGGGTTGCACCATAAACAGATAAAAGCAAGAAAACCAATTCTCTTGATTCGCTCAATTGGCTATTATTCTGTTGCCTGCTCTTAATATCATACATCACCCTTAGTAATCTGATGATTTCAATTCTTCTCTTTTCTGCAATAGAAATTTGTGGCTTGTTTTCTTCCACGAAAGAAGAATCAACTAATTTCAAAATACTAGGAGCAGGCTGTAGCATCCCCCCTGTAGTGTTACAAGTAGATGGATAGTCAGAAACTTCATTGCATGTTATCGTTGACACAAAATTGGAGTGGCCCAGTATAAGCTCAAGAATTTCATCAGCAGCGAATTTTCCCCATGATAGCACAACAAGAATACACCGAATTGCTTTTATTGCGACAGGATCATTGAATCTATGCAACAGAGATGATCTGATGAATTGGTTAAGGAAAGGTATTGACTTCAACTGGTTTAGATGACTTTGAATCTCTGAAGACAGTTCGATGATATTCTTGAGAATTACATATTCCAGAAAACAGATGACCTTTTTTTCCTTAGCAGAGTGCGATGATATATAGTCAATCGAAGGGAAACTCATGAATATTTTATCTATAGTTCTGACCAATATGCTTATGAAATTTAGCTTTGTTTTGTGTACTCTCTTGGACTCCCTCTCCAAAGATACCTCATTGGATAATAATTTTCTAGGAGACTAACAACAGCCTAATTAGTGATATCTTCGCAAACAATTCATTAGTAAGCTTCATAATGCTGTTGCATGAACTGGGATTAATATCATTAACATCAGAATCTAATAGCTCAGATGACTCTGGAAAAATTGAAGCAACTATCTTTAAGCGCTGTTTCCATGACATTTCTTTTAAAGCAAAGTAGTAGCGCAACATTGTAACTGACTTCCCCAAGAGAGTGCCACTGAAATAAATCACCATATCTTCAACTGATGTGGGTATAAAGTCCCTAAATTCTTCTTCAAAAATGCTCCTGGTAACAAACCTTTTCCAGCTTGAAAACCCTTTTTCACATAATAGGAGTTCAGAATAAAATATTGGAACTGGCTCAAGGAATTCAGCATACTGCCAATTGTCAATACTGTGACACTTCAAGCATGATAAAGCAGCAGGCAACAGAAGTATAGCACCATCTTCTTGAGTCCATGAAGCATTAGGATCAGAATCCTTGACTTGCAGAGAAGAAGTTTCTTCTTTTTTTAAAATTTCCAAGAATATCTGGCAAAAAAGGTCCATATGCATAGGACTTGTTTCCAAAAGCAGCAGTAAAGCTTTTGCCTTAACCTTAGATGTGGAAAAGATGCAGTGATGAACAGCGTCAATGGGAGTATTGATGGCCATTTTAGATAATATCATATGGAACGCAATATAGTTAGATTTCCATCCTGCATATCTTTCTGTGTGATGGATACGGTCCCAGCATCTTCAGCAAGCAATTATCAGCAAATTCAAGATTCCATCTAGTAGCAACATGAAGAACGATGTGATAAGCTTGCTGAATGGTGGTGATATCAGAATTATGAATATCCAAGTCCCATAATAGATTGGATTCGGATATCTGATCAGGTTTTTGTAGATCAAAGCACAGCATTTTCATGGCGATATCATTAATATATAGGCACATCAAAACTGCAGGAACAAAAGCAGGAGAACAACTGGAGCTGGTACCACCCAATTTTGAGAACATCCAATTTCCAAGGTCCAGGAGTTTGACAGGACAAAGGAATTTTGACAGTGTATGAACCATGTAGAAATTTGGTAAAAGCAGCCCAAACTTTACTTTGTCCATGCAGAGCTCAAACTTCTCCTTGAACAACAATATTATGTGCTCCAGCAGAAGATTTGGAGCAACTAACAGTGACTTGTGGGATGAGCCATCAGTCTATAGAGTAGTTAGCTTCAAAGCTACCAAACATCAGTAAAAGGTCATACAATTTACCCAAAAGGTTTAAAACAAAACGATCTAAAAGGTGCAGATTTTCCTTTGAAAAAGCAGCCAAAGCTTCTTCCAGATGTTCCAAACTCCCATCTGCTAAGCTTCTGGTGATTGGATAAAGAGCATGACAAAAACAGGGCAACAATAGGATGCTGAATAACAGAATCAACAATGTCTTGGATACGTTGAACTGGATAAGACGGGTCTCGAGATTTTGACTGTGATGAAGTATGAGAAATCAAAACTTGAATACGCTCAAATACTCTATCAACAAGAGCAATGCACAAATGGCATGGTTGTTCAATAATATTCGAGCGCTTAATAGTATATGGCGACAGCAAGTGATGACTCCAGAACAAGATGACTCTCAGATACAAGGTAACCTCACTGAAAGTACATTCAGACAGCTTAACTTCAAGAAGTCTTAAAAGTGGATCCTTATGTGCTTCCCTGATTTCATCTGGTGCAGAAAATGCAAGGTTCAATACTGAAGGTAAAAGTGCACAGAATGGACTAACACTTAAAAATGCACTTAGCGGAGTTGATTCTGTAGAAACAGATAGTTTTTTCCATCCATCCTCAACAGTGTTTACATGATCAGCATTTATATCATCCTTCAACCATCTGATGCTGCTGAAGAATGTATCTGGCCAACAACTAGCAACTTTAGCTAGATAATCATGTTGCAGAAAAAGAACCGAGGACAAGAAAGCAAGATGAGATGGAAAACATTTTTTCACAACATCAAGAAGATCTGGAAAGCTACCCATAACATCTTCTGGAGGTGCACATACAATTGAAAATAAGAATGCGGCTGCCACATCATCTGGCGAATTAGTTTGATCTTGATTCAACATTTCTTCAACCTTTCTGGATACAGAGCACAGCGATTTACCATCAAACTCAGATGATGAATGTCCCGTTGTAGTGAACAGACAAATATTTTGCCGGTCAGAAATTCTCCTTAAGAAATGCAGCATATTTGTTAATGGCCTCCATTCAGCAAAATAAACCCTCGAGATCATTTCTTCAGATGAAAATTTATCAAATCTCTCATTTAGAACAGCACCTATAAGATCAGGCAATAAATGCATGTGCACCTGTTTCAATCATGGCATTAGTCAATTAATCATACAAATCCGAAAAAATGTAAGAACAATATAAGGAATGTCCGATATACCTGAGATTGAAGAATAAGGTGGATCGTGTTGCAAACATACAATGAGATTGTGGACTTCTCGTGTAATTTCATACTTCCAGACACTGAGTCGAGTAGTCTAAGGCATTTCTGAAGAACACATATAATCAGAGGGCTGAAAGCTGGGGAACAGCCTACAAACCACAACAGAAAAGGTTGATCATACAGATGAAGTTGAATCTCATCACTCATCAGGCAATTCAGATAGCAGAACTGACAAGAACGGGAAGCGTGAACAAGACGAGCCGGTGATTTGTAAATCCAAAGAAAAATATGTAAGATGCAGTGTTTATAATAAGTGCTATGAGGTGATTCTATGATGGAGCACATAAATCCAAATCCAAAGAAAAAATAAACAACTGTAGATTAATGAATATAATTTAATGAAAGGGTAACCAATGATCCCTTAACATTCATAAAGAAAGCAATACCTTCAAACTGGTCTGATTTAGAGATAAGCTTGCGTGTGTGCTCTTGGTATTTGTACAGGTTGTTACCAACTACCGAAATAGCATCACAGAGGAAAGGGATCACAATGTGTGACAATTTATTAGGTGCTCCAACTCTTAAGTTCTCTCTCACACACCATTTGTCCTCATAACCAGGCAAGAAAACAAACCATGCATCAATCTCCGTGAAGTTCTGATCAAACGCACCAGAACTCGCCATAGCAGCTTTAACTAAAATGTATGCTTGGTCACGAATGTTCTTAATCTCTGAATGTAACATGATGTAAAACAAGGGCTGCAGATACTTGTACATTGATTCTGGAACTCTTTCTGGATTCCAACATCCTCCAGATTGGCCTGAATACTCAAGTAAAAGAGATAGCAGGGACTGTTGCTCATCCTTGGACAGATCCAACGGGTTTGGTGGTATAATCCTAAAGAAGTCATATGATCCCTCAAAAGAACTGGGCATCACCCTCTGAAAGAAGATTAGACAATGAAAAATGTTAAGGCTATAAACTGCCAATGAATGCCATCAATTAAAGTAGATATTAGGGATGTGCACAAAAAAAAAACATTCAGGTCAAGTTCAGAGGAATTCAAAACATGCAAATAAACAGGGCAAGTGGAAGCAATAGCAAAGCATAACTTAATTTAGCTGCACCTACCAAATAAAGCCTGAGAACATCCAGCAACTTCGACCGGAAGACATCTTCTACAACCTTTGCATCTTTTGTCTCTGGATCTTGTTTATCTAAACCCCATATCTCACACAAAGTGGTTGCACGATCGTCTTCAAAGTTTAGGTCATGCTCTTCAGATGCGCCCTTATCCTGCTCAACATCAATCCCACCAATAATAATATCATCAAACTCAATGGAGGAATTGCATCTTCGTTTCTTTTGAGGAGGCTCAGAAAGTTGGGCATTTTTCTTTTGCATATCTTGAGAGCAATTCTGATATTTCTGGCCAGCAGAAGAGAGTAACTTGAGAAGGACTTGAGGATCAGGCATAGCTCCGTGAACTTCATCTTGGATGTATTCTCTTAGAGATATCCACCTCTTGGCCTGTGTTTCATCTCCTTGGCGAACCTCATCAACTAAGGATGCATCTGTAGCATCTGAACAGCTTAGTACTCGGCAATCATCTACTTTGATGGCTACTTTCGCTGAGCCAATGAATTCTGACTTCCCTCTGCCTCTTGATAACATGGCATTGACGGCTTCGATAATATAGCACAGCAGGTTTACAGACTCAAAAACAAGCCTCAGCGAACCATGCTTCACAAGATCATCAGAATGCAACAATCCCCTATTTATCATTGCTCGGGAGCATACATTCGGCACTGATGCACTTCAAGACTACCTGAACTTCGTCGTCGTCTATAGATACCAGACCACGTGAGTTGGATGAAAGAGTACGAACAATGCTATCACATTTTGCGGAAGCTATAATGTCAGCTGCAAGGGAGATGGCCGCAAACCTGAAATAAATAATTAGACCACCACATGCATATTGGGCTAAAAATACTAAACATACAAATGCTAGAAGAACTAACCATGAAGGAGATGGGCGTGGTTCAATATTGTAAGGGAACTCATTCATGTATGCCGAACAAAGAGACAACCTCTTACTCACAATGGCCAGCAACAAATTTTTGTGGTGAGCAACCTCAGTAGCTTTCAATTTTTTCATGAGATCCAGCAAGCGTTTCTCATTACCTCTCAAGTTTAATCCTGGCATCAATCCATTTTTCGGATCAGTGCACACCATGACCAATACCTCATGAGCAATGTCGGCTGGTTCCCCAGCATTCAGATTCCCTGATATTAAGCTCAGTTGCTCCAATGTGGCACTTCCAAAGAGGACACTCCTGAGCCCTGGCGGGAGAAGTGACTCCTCAATCAGGACATTATCTCGCAGAGTTGAGAGGACGTACATGACAGTCTCGGCGTCATCATTTGCAATCCCACGAAGCACCCCTGAGTATACCTCCTTCTGTTGAAGGACCCATCTTAGCAGTCTTGGGTTTCCAACTTCCAAAAACGACATGGCAAACCCGATAAATGATCGCCTCGTGGACCCAGATTCAGCACCCTTCCGCCGATTCCCTCCATCCCTGCTCCCTTTCTTCTTCATCGTCCCCGCAAGCTGCGGCAAAATAGCCATCTTAAAATCAAATCTCTCAGCGACCTCCGACGCCAAACCTCCACCGCGCCTGACAATTGCAGCAAGCAAATCCAATGCAGCGTTCTGCCACCTGGACTTGCCACTGTTCAGCTCAAGATACACATCCCCCATCTTCTCCTTATCCTCCAGTATCATCCTAGCAACACCATCCAGGGTCCTCTTAACTGAACCATGTCGCCGCAGCTTACCATCAGGGTGGCCCAAGACGGTAGCAAAGAGCGAAAGTATGTACCCCATCCCTGGCTTCTCCCGATGGAGCCGCCAGGCCTCGAGCAGCTCCACGAGCTGCGGCGACTGCTGCACATACTCCTGTAGCACCTCCCCACCAGACTCACCGTTCAGTAGCTCTATGAACTCTTTGGACGCGTCTGAGTAGATTTTCACCTCCGAGGTGTGGAGATTCTTGAGGATGTTCACCAACCTGACATTGTGAGGAACCGTGAACGACTCCGTCCAGGCCGCCATCCCCACCCTTACTAGAAAATTTTGCTCTCGCTTGGATTCCGCCACAGATGAGTCCATAGCGTCGTCGCTCATGGAGTTTACGCTGTGCCTCAGCATGCGTTGAACAAATAGAACCTGAAACAAAATAGCGGACTAGGGTTTATAATTATATTACCAAAAGTGCGGATCAAATCCACTCCAAGCCAACGCGTACCAGTAGAGGAGAGGGGAGCGGAGAGCGAGCGCAGAGATTAGAGCCGTAGAGGAAGGACGGCCAGGAGGGGAAGTTTCGGTGCGGGCCGCCTGATACGGTGGAAGGTTGTAGGGCGGCCGGCGGCCGGCGGCGGTTTCGGCGGCACGGGACGGGAGCGCCGGAGGAGGGAAAGAAGATGACAGCGTCGTGAGTGGGGTTTTAGTGCCAGGCCGGGCCTTAATGTGGACCGAATGCGGCAAGGCCCAAATCTACACTGAAATTGGCCCGATTTATCTTTTGTAAAAAGTACTAACATTTAAGTTTCGATGGTCTACGTGAGCTACGTTAACAAAAAAAAAATATTCTACCTTAGACAATAAAAAATAAAATATGCTACTTTCACTAGAACAATATTCTAGTGGAAAATAATCGTATAATATTATATCATTACTAGAAAAATACTCTACTTTTACAAGGAAAAATAAGATAGATTCTGCCTTCATAAAATAAATATTCCACCTTCATCACAAGAATATTCTATGTTCAGGGAAATAAAGTCCATAGTGTTATGTATGTATAATAAATAAATAAAATATTTTAAAGAAAAACAAAACAAAACGAGAAACCAGGAGCCAACTGCAAAAAAAGGAAAACTATATTAGAGAAACAAGACATATAAAACAATGAGACCCAACAACATAGTCTAAATAAAAAAAGAGTGGGTTGGTTGGACTGACATCTGCCGAGAGGGCACGGAAGATTCTCAAATCTTAGCTCCTAGGTCCTATGGATAGAGGCCCTTTGGCGGACTTCTCCACCGTTTTTCTAACGAGACCATGCTAAATGAGTCAAAAATAAATGGCTTCACCCAAAAAATCCATTTAATTAAAACAGTAGGACAATTTGCACCGAGATAGAGAAGGGGAAAAGAGGCTTCACCTGGCTTCTCTTGACTCCTATATGTATTCGGTGCCTCTAAATTATTCTATTGGCATTAGAAAACTGTTTTGCCAAACAATTTTTTTTTTTCTAAAGAGCTTAAGCGCCACTAGAAAAACCATTTCGTTGGAGAAACTCAAGCCCGAGCCCTGTCAAAAGGGGCCTTACTCTCTCAACTATTAAAACTAGGTACTCCTTAACCCAATTTGAAACCACTTTCCCTTAAGTTTTATTGTCTATGATTTCAAAAGGGACCTTACTCTCCCAGCTATTAAAACAAGCTACGCCTTGGCCAATTCGAAACTACTTTTAAAGTTTCATTGTCTATAATTTAATGCCAAAGTGGTATCTTTCAAGATACAACTTTCTTATCTTGCATATTAGCTCTTTTGCCACATCAATAAAAATACTTATGTGGCGTGTGTTTAAATGAGTATGTTACCATAAGCTAGGAATAGCATTATATATTTTTTTTGTCTTAGAATCTATCTATCTACCCTATAAAAGAGCGAGTTTAAAATAAATAATATCTACCCACGTGGTTTGTACCCATCCTATTTATCCACCATTAGATATAAACACTGGTCCCACCCCTTGTTTAATCTGACGGTCCCCTAAATAAGGTTACGCACATCCATACGCTAGCCCGGCAGAAATGGTGTTTCTGCCATGGCTTGGCGAGTTCTATCACAAACCTTGCGGAAAGTTTGTCACCAACCAAATATCTACCCAAGCCCTTTTGCCAGGCGTAAGTAAAATCCCAGAATTCAACCGTCAAGCGAAAACATCTCGAAAAATAATTCAATGGATCACCGTGGCCCAACAAAAACACTCATCTTGAAAAATAATTCAATGGATCATGGTGGCCCAACAACAAAACACTCTGATCTTACATGAAATCAACAGGTTTAGTACCAAATCGCTCCTAAAACCTAGAATAAACCTACTATTAACAGTCAACATACTCATCAAAGCACTAATAGCAACAACCACTGATAGGAGGACTCGGACCCCGTGAGGAGGGTGGAGGCAGCAAATCCGGCGCCTGCCCGCCACGAGCAGAGAGGCGATGAGGATCTGGCACCGCGGTTCCTTCTGAGTCGTGGCGGGTGGAGGAGGAGAAGAAGGGCCCGCGGGAGGAGATGTGTTGATGGCAGCGTGGTGGTGGCGGCCGAGAAGGGCACGGCGAATCTAGGACGTGCCGGCCTTGGCAGTGCTGGGAAGGAGGCGTCGGCGTGGCTTG
Source organism: Paspalum vaginatum (assembly GCA_030272315.1). Lineage (NCBI taxonomy): Eukaryota > Viridiplantae > Streptophyta > Magnoliopsida > Poales > Poaceae > Paspalum > Paspalum vaginatum. The sequence continues at coordinate 4,529,527 of CM059017.1, read as the reverse complement.
AGAGAGTGGGGAGAGGGGGGGTTAGGGTTTTGAGGAGATTTTTACGCTTTTATATACTCAATCGGATCGAAACGAACGGCTCAGATGGAACCAGGCGCGACTGGGTTGAGCTAAGTCGGTCTGGTAGGGCGTTTGGGCTGATTTTAGCATAAAAATAATGTTTTGTTTTTTTACTTCAATGAACAATTAATAAAATTTAATAATGTTTTTATTTAGTCGCGTGCGTAGCGCACGTGTATTTTGACTAGTTAATGAAAAAGGAAGACCGCTATTCCGCCAATCAAGCGTCCATTTGCCTGGCCCGACAATTCTTTACTTTTTCTAGATGCTTTCCACTTTTCACACGTAGACTCGTATACAGGGCTACAGGCTGAAACGTGGTTCATGGTTCTATGCTGGTATATACTATATAAATAGAGGGGCTATAGTCGATCTGTAGACAGGTTTGCTCGATCAACTCAAAACCCTAGCCGCCACCTTCGCTCATCGTTCGTGAAACCCTAGCCCGTTACACGGTGCTAGCACACGGTTGCACGGCGTTCCATGGCTATCGACTCCATCTCAGCAGTCAAACGTGCCCGGTGCAGCTTATCCGAGACGTCGTCGAGATGCGTAACGAGGAGCGTCACCGCCACGCACAACTTCGAGGTGACCGACTTCTCGCTGGTCGAAGGCATGGGCGCCGGGAAGTTCGTCAGCTCGGGCACCTTCAGCGTCGGCGGCTGCGACTGGAGGATCGACGTATGCCCTGACGGAAACGATAAGGAGGACAAAGGTTATGTGTCGGTCTTCCTGTGTTTTATCAGAGGAGCACCAGGCGTGAGGGCCAGATTTAGTTTTACTTTATTGGGCATTGGCAAAGATGATCTAGTGTCGTCGGAACACACCAACACCTTCGAGTCGGCTGTGTTCATCAAGAAATCCGAGCTGCAAGTGCTGCTGAACTTGACCGGTGATTGCTTCACAATCAGATGCGCTCTTACCGTAAAAGAAGCCACTCACACTGAAGAAGTAGGCGCCGTTGTAGTTCCCCAGCCAAAGCTGCACCGCGATCTCGCCGACATGCTCAAGAACGGGGAAGGTGCGGATGTGACATTCAGTGTGGGCAACCAATTGTTTCCTGCGCACAGGTGCATGCTGGCTGCAAGATCCATGGTTTTCAAGGCGGAGCTCTTCGGCACAATGAAGGAGAAGGACGCACAGCGCATCAGCATCGAGGATATGGAGCCTGCGACATTCAAGACGCTCCTGCACTTCATCTACACAGATTCCTTGCTTCTTGATGATTGCGATGATAATGCAGATAAAAATGAAGCGCTGCAGCAGCTGCTAGTCGCAGCCGATCGATACGGGCTCGACAGGTTAAGGCTCTTGTGTGAAGCAAGGTTGTGCCGTGATATCGATGTGCGCACGGTCGCCACCACCATGGTCTTGGCAGAGCAACACAGCTGCACCCAACTCAAAGATGCTTGCCTCGGATTTATATCTTCGCGTGACGTGCTTCGTGTTGTCATGAGAACCGATGGATTCAAACATCTCATCAGAAGCTGCGGCCCTTCAGTCATGAAAGAGATTTTGGACAAGGTCGCTTCCGTCAGAACCGAGTAGTGTGTCATACCTGAATATATATTCGCTCACCTTCCTATATATATGTATCACAATTCACATTACTGCTCTATCCATTGCAGCTCCTATTATTGGAGAATGCGTACTGCGTTATCCAGAGCAACAATGAAACTCTGAAGAGAATTCATTAGGTTTTGGTATTATTCGTCCTTCAGTTTTTGTCGCACTTTTATCTCTTAGCTCTGTTGCGCCCTTGCCTGAAATCTACCGATTTGGATCTATACTGATACTCATCACATTGTTCAGTTTTATGTTGCACTCTGTATGTGATTTTCAAAGGGAAGATGGTTGCCTTGGGCTTAACGCTTCTTGCTATATATGGTGCTTGCTGCTATCACGAGAAGAGATGGGGGGGGGGATGATGGGTGATGGATTCAAGCATCTCGTTGCGATCAGCCCTTTGGCCATGATTGAACGAAATTTTAGACAATATGGCCGGCGCTATGAATGAATAATCTCGTGGTAGTTTAGCTGAACTGTAATGACTGTTACCTGCATTCTATCGGTCACATGCTTTAGTGTGTGTATATCCATATATGCATGATGCCATGAAATTAAACTAATTAAAGTACTCTTTTGAAAATGGCGCATGGCACTACCATGCAAGTTACAACAAATTAAGATTCTTGTTTTCTTTATTAATATTTCTTCCATTTTATCTCTTTATCTAGTTTCATATTTTTTTCCTTTTTTGAGAGGGTCCTGTTCATACATATAATGATGGGTCAGGAATGTATTTGGCTAGGTACAGGACTGTAGAGTGAGGTGCGATTGTTGAGGTTTGTTGTGTCTTGGATATGCTTCGGAGTTTTGATTAATGCGCTTTGACGGTTCACGGCTGGAGTTTGGATATACTTTGATTAATGCTTTGAACATTCTAAACTTGCAGTTTTGGGAAATGTCTTGTTTTTTCTCCAAGATGTAACAAAATCACTTAGATCATTATACAAAACTGCGATCCAATCTAGGAATTCACTAGCTGTTTTGCAATGGAAGAATAAAATAGACGTCTAAATTCATTATAGAAATGTCTAAATTCATACAGTATTAAAGAGGGCTCGAACCTAGTTGATGGTGCATTACCAGTTCACACTCTTCCATCCTCACCAGAGATAAGATAGTTTTAGCTCCTTGCTACGATAATACCTTCTCTCCCATCGTAATTGACTAATGTTCATTGGTTCTGTTTGGATAAGTCTGTTGAGACGCTGAAATTAAAAGCAAAACGCACCGTGGACCAAATGCATAGCTTCCACAAGCTTATTCTAGTAATGCATCATCTAATGCATGTACTTACCTACCAAATCAAGAAAACACAAACGAGCAGATCCTCCACTTTTTCCTTCCCCCACCTTCCCACTCCCCATGCAACGCGCCGCCTACACCACCACCTCCCTCCTTGCGGTTTCCTCTACTCCCTCCACGCCCTCCTACCTCTCCCTAGGATAAAAATTAATTATTCTTAAAAACAAAAGGTCAAACAATTATATTGACAAGCTAGAACACATGCTCACACTGCCTAGAACAGAAGTTTCGTATATCTTGAACAACTCACTGGAGGAAGGTGCTGCAGCAGAACTTACAACATGCTAAACACAAGGTCTCATGTCACATATGTAAGAAAAAAAACAAACATGAAATTAGGAAGGACTAACATAAAATTATAAACTATAAAACATTAAAAGGTAAATAATAAGTCAAAAGAAACCAGCACATAAAGTAGTGAATAAGAAAAGAGGGGAAATCAAAATAGATTTCTGCAGAAAAATAATGAAATAAAAAACGGAATGGGAGAGAACTATTGAAAAAATTTCATGTTTTTTTTTTGAGAACATGAAAACATTTCATGTAGCAGTAGCAGCGAGTATCGAGCAAACTAAAATAAAAAACGTGGCATCAGACCTGGGCCAGAATGGGACATTGGGCCGTCAAAAGGGAAAAAATGCAGTGTGGACTGCTCGTGCGGGCCTTAAACAACCCGTCGCTCGCAACCACACCACACGCGGCACGCCCCACTGAGGCGCTGAACCGGTGCCGCCGCCGACGCGGCACTGCCTCCGTCCCGCCAGACTCGCCACCTCCCTCCATCTCGCTTTGGTCGGCGGTTGCCTGCAGCCTCGGTCTGCCGCCCTGCCAGACTAGCCGCCGTGCGCCGCCAGCAGGCAGGAGGAACCGAGGAAGCAGCCTGGCCGCAGCGGGGAGTAGCCGCGCAGATCCGCAGACGCCAGGCGGGCTTTCCCGGCGCCCGGCGCCCCCATTCCTGATCCACCTCCTGGCCGGCTGGCCGGCCGGTCCCCAGTGACTGGTGAGTGCTCAGGGCTGAGAATGTATCTCTCAAGTCTCATCTGTCGTCTCATGTGTGATATGTGCTTAGCATTTAGCAATTTCTGTTTTCTGAAATTGGTATAAGCTTATACGGATTGTGAATTTGGGGTGTGGTTTAATACGCCTTACCAGTTATCGTTCCAATCATAGCCTTAGATTATTATTGTTATCTACTTATCCTGTATTTCTGTAAGACCTTATCTATGCTTGAACTTTGTATATTGAAATTCATGCGAATTTGAAACTTATTTGTTGGATTGAAGGGATTATATGAGACCTTATGAATCACTTTTGGTTATTTTATTGGAGAATTATACAGTGTGTTACAGAATTGAACATTGACTTGTACTATATATATTGTATATTGAAATTTTGGCTCTGCATACCTTAGGTTCAAGTCCCAGTCTGCCACTGAGGTGCTAGCTCAACTGTCGATACTGCGTGTACGACACCCATTGCCATGGCTACATCCAGCCTCTGCAGTCAAACGTGCCTGGTGCCTCTCCGAGACGTCGTCGAGATGCGTAACGAGGAGCGTCACTGCCACACACAACTTCGAGGTGACCGACTTCTGTCTGCTTGAAGGCATGGGCACTGGCAAGTGCGTCAGCTCAAGCACCTTCAGCGTCGGCGGTTGCGACTGGAGGATCGACGTCTGCCCTGACGGGAGCGCTAAGGAGGACAAAGGTTATGTGTCGGTCTTCCTGTGTTTTCTCAGAGGAACACCAGGCGTGAGGGCCAAATTTAGTTTTACTTTATTGGGCAAAGATGATCTAGTGTCGGAACACACCTACACCTTCAAGTCGGTTGGTGACGACTGGGGCAACGCTGTGTTCATCGAGAAATCCGAGCTGCAAGAGCTGCTGGACCTCGACGGTGATTGCTTCACAATCAGATGCGTTCTTACGGTAAAAGAAGAGACGCACACTGAAAAAGTAGGCGCTGTTGTAGTTCCACAGCCAAAGCTGCAACAAGATCTTGCCGACATGCTCAAGAACGGGGAAGGTACAGATGTGTCATTCAGTGTGGGCGACCGGTTGTTTCATGCTCACAGGTGCATGTTGGCTGCACGATCCATCGTATTTAAAGCAGAGCTCTTTGGCATGATGAAGGAGAAGGATGCAAAGTGCATCAAGATCAACGATATGGAGCCTACAACATTCGAGGCACTCCTATACTTTGTCTACACAGATTCCTTTCCAGATGATTGCAATGCAGATAAAAATGTGGCAATGCAGCACCTGCTAGTTGCAGCAGATCGATATGGACTAGACAGACTAAAGCTCATGTGTGAGGCAAAGTTGTGCCGTGATATTGATGTGGAAACAGTTGCCACCACCATAGTCTTGGCAGAGCAACACCACTGCACCCAACTCAAAGATGCTTGCCTTGGGTTTATATCTTCGCATGACGTGCTTGGTGCTGTCATGGAAACCGATGGATTCAAACATCTCATCAGAAACTGCCCTTTAATCATGAAGGATATTTTGGACAAGGTCGCTGTTGTTGGAAGCTTCTGAGTAGTGTCACTGGACAAATTGCTGCATATTTGGTCACACCCTACGTAGTACTACCAAATTACTGCTGTATCCTTTGCACCTCTATTGGAGAACGTGCAGTGCGTTATCCAATGCTGCAATGAAACTTCTAAGAAAATTTACTAGATTTTAGCATTATCTGTTCTAAGTTTTCCTCGCGCTTTTACCTCTTGCTTCCCTGCATGAAATCTACTGATTTGGATCTATACTGATGATGGTCACATTCTTCAGTTCTATATTGCACGCTATGGGGATTTTCGAAGGAAGATGGTTGCTTTAGGTTTATCACTTCTCGTGATGGTGTTTGGTGTTATAATGAGAACAGATGGATTCTAGCATCTCGTTGCAAGCCCTTCCACCGTGATTGAAATAAATTTTAGGGAAGATGGCCGGAGCCACCGCCGACCACGCATGAGCGATCCAAACCTGAACTGCTTATAAATCTTACTTTTTCTCTGAACTACAATCCTTTTCATGCAAAACTCAAATTGAGAAAGTTGTAGGTCTTGAAATTCTAAACAACATTGTTATAAAACATCTTGGGTGAATAGGAACATAGATGGGAGTTTTTGAATTTTCTTTACAGGATGCAGTGTAGGTCAAAACTGAAACTCTGAGATGAATTCAAATTTAAATCCTATTTATACATAGAATTTGGTGTTAGGCCTTTTGACAAAGTTGTATATTTCAAAGAGCACAACATTTCATCCAATTGGGTCCTTTCCAAATCCGGCCTCTAAGTTGGCCGAAATCGCGAAGTTCAGAGACAAACAAAACCAAACCATTGGGTTTTTCCATTTTTCCATTTCCCTTTTCCTCCTCTCTCACTGTCAGTGGGCCCCGCGATCCGGAGCGGACGGCCATGGCCAGGGCGCGAACGCCACGCGGCTGGCGACGCGCGGGCAGCTCCTCTCCGCCCCGGATCGACGCTGAACCCACGCCCTTTTGCACACGGACGGGATCCCGGCCTCATTCGCACTCCATCCCGCTCACTTCCCTCCGGCTCCCTACTCATTCACTCTCTCCCACACAGAGAACCGGACGCCATCCGCCATGGCCGCCCGAGCTTGAGCCCGTCGCGCCCAGCCTCCTCAGGCCCTTCCTCTCCAAGCCAGCACACCCACCGCGACCGCGTCGCTCCGCTCCACCGTTTCCCCAACTCCCGGCCATCTCCATTGCCCCTTCCACACCTCTTCACGAAGCGACGACGACGGACGCCACCGCGCACAGCGCCCCGGTTCACCGCCATCGTGCACCCTCTCGAGCGCCTTCCCCTCTTCGGGAACGCCTCTGCGGGGTTCGCCTAGCCCCAACGCAGCCCGCGCGGTAGAGTTGATCGAGCCCCGGCCACCGAGCTCTGCGCGTCGTCGCCGCCTCGGGTTCGCAGCGCGTTCTCGGCGTGTCCTGTCCTCCCTGAACGTCCGGATCTTAGGGGAAAGGGTCCCTTGGCTGGGAACACGTCCTCTGGCCATCCTACGCCGTCTCCGTGCCCTCCTCGCGCCGGCGCAAGCCCTAGAATCCCGGCCGCCGTGCGCAGCTCGTCCCTGGTCGCGAGGCAGAAGAAGACCATGGATATTTTGCGTTTAAGTCCCTGCGTTTTTGTATTTTCGTGGCTCTTTCTCATACACTGTTAAATGTGCCTTGCAGGATTTGCATGCTAGCCCCTGTTAACTATGTTTAATTAAGAAGGAGTCCAATTACAGGGTTATATTTGACTAACTTCCGGATTTGGCATATGTACTTTAAAATGCTCTAGAAATTAGTAGAAAAATCATAAAAATGTGAAACTTGTTTTGTTGGATTGCTTATGAATGGATCTACCCAGTTTACTAAGTCTTGATATGTGAAATGACTGTTTTACCCTTGGTTTTGTGCATACCTTGCTTTAGTGATTAAATAGTAAAAGTAGAGTAAACAACCTCCAAAAATCATGAAACTTGGACTATGTGCTATCTATGTTATGCATTATGCACTAGTATTTTTGGTAGCCCTAGTTTTATTGGTGAAATGATAGATCTACCCCTAGGGTCCACTTTTAGATATTTATTGAATAATAAAATACATGCTTTACGAGTTGTGTTCAAATAAAACCCTAGCAGATATGTTGAACTCATTTAGTCTATTATAGACCGGAAATAAAGTTTCATGCGCATTAGTTGCTGTTTGCTGAGTGATTTGGAAATAATTAAGGCTATGCGATTGAACATAATAAATTAGAGAAGTAGAGCTTAATAGGCTCAAAAAATCCCACCAAGCTTCTTACAGCCACACTAGTGTGTATACACGCTTATGTGACTCTAACATAGATTTGTGGTCTGTGTTAGATGAGAAGTCTATCATTGCAAATTAGATAAGTCTCAGAAAGTAAGAAAAATAAAAGGGGAAGGTTAATGTGCTTAGTTAGGCTCGTGATTCGTCCTCTGTACTATACCCGACGCAGTGGAGATGTTATAACACAACGAAACATACACTTCTGGGTAAACCTAGTTGAGTGGTTAAACAATTCAGTGCCTAGGAAATGTTTGCCCTAGGCACAAAAGTAATTCCTATTTAAGTAGTTTATCAATCACATTTCTGCTTATCCATAAAATGGTTGTCCAAATGTGTGTTTGATATTCATGCATCCCACTCACTGCAAAACGCATGGCATTCATGTAGTGACGCTTAATGCTGATACGTACTCAGGAAGCAAGTGCGTGGGACTACTTCGAGCAACGGTGTCCAAAAGATCAACTAAAGCCCAAATACCACCTGGAGACTCCTGAAGTGGTATTTGTAAAGATGAATTGTCCAAGTAATCAAGGGGTTGCCTAGGGCAAAGCCTCACAACCCGGCAAACTAACCTAGTTTAGTTTGTTGGGTTCGATAAAAATAAGCAAAGGTAGGCAGGACTATGAATTTCCTAACTAATATTATCTTGATTGAAGATTACGCATCCGCATTAGGAGTTGATTGAAAACCCTTGCATTAGACTCCCTGGCCGCCCTGGTCCTAGCACCTATACCTAGAGTTCGTAGGACGAGTTGCCTAGAATTGCTAGGTGCGAGTAGACACGAGTGAAAGGAGTCACTCGTCGCGTATGTGAGTTCAAAGATTACAAAACTTTTACTATTGAGGAATTAATATTATGCTCATGATTTAAATGGAAACCGGGCGGAGAATAATTTTATTTTGGGGTGTGTGTTGTTGTACTATTTGGCTCCGCCCAAGTCGTTTAAGGCCCGTCCGCTGTTTGGCTGCTGTTCGGCATAACATTGATAGAGTGCTTAACCGAGATATGGGACCGGTGAAGTCTTACCTAGGTTTGTCAGGAGTTTTCGAGGTGCCACCCATCCACTTGCTGGAGGCCGATGGGCCCGGGCGCGCTTGTATTCGAGGGAGGGCTGACCCAGGGCACTGTGGTATCGCTCATGAGGGGGCACAACCCGGGGGTTAGATGGGGGCGCTTTGAATCTTGGAACAAGACAGGTGGAGATTGGGACTATATGTGGAACGCGATGGCTAGTATGCATATACCCCTGGCAGGATAATTATTTCTGAGAATTAAAAATCGATTCGAATCGCTGATGCCCACCAGGTGTGAGAATGCTGATAATACACACGGGCAACGTAGTAACTATTTAAATTTTTTATAATTATTACTCATATTTTCAAATATTATATGCTTGTACTATTGTGTTGCTTACATTACTGCAAGATATTATTATTATTATGGAGTTATATACCAATGATGAAACATGTTACATTATGATATTATATCTCTATTTAAAATCAATGGCTAAGGATTCACATGCTAGTAAGCAAGCTTTGCGTCAGTCGTAAGCCACTCCATTAAGTTCTACTGAGTAATTAGTACTCAGGGTTTGCCCTCACCTTTTAAGAACAGGTACCGACGACATCTGGACAAGTGCTTGGAGGAGGGTAGTACCGGTGGGCTCGGTGCTGCTCGCCTTGATCATCATTGCATGAAGACTACAAAAGTATTCCGTTCCCACTGTGAGATGTTTTTGAAATCGCTTCCGCTATCTGATTCAAACCTGCCTTTCGTATGGCGTTATGTTGAAATTTATATTTTATTTCGAACTGGTTTGTAAAAATAAGTTCACTTATGCTATATTCAACTGCCTGTGATGATGTAACTGTTGTGGCTCCATTGTGGACTGGATGTGTATGATGTCGGTTCCTCTGGGAAAGAGTAATATCGGGAGCCGAATGACTCTCGACGGACGACCGGGTTTAGTTTGGTCTAATCACGTTGCAAGACAGAGGTGGCAGATGTGCTTAGCCCGGATTAAATCGGCGGTTCCGCTACAGTAACTGAGTAGTCTCGTACAGCTGAAAAAGAGTAGTATCCATTGGCTACGAAAGTTGTAATGGAGTTTATATGTTTGCTACAAGGGTTCTAGGAGTAGGATTTAAGGTTATCTAGAGACCGGAGTTTATGGTCAAGATCTATGCCCCCCTTTTCATATTATCTGCTTGTTCAGTCTTGCAATGTTCAGTTTACTGTTCTATGCGAACTTGTGAATTTTCATTCAGCCTGACTGGTATTAGTTGTCTTTTGTTTTGCAAGTAAGCAAATGCAATGCAATTGTCTTGTTATTGCAAGTTTGGCGTAGCTATAGATTAGGGCAATTGGGTTAGCCTGTCCACACTATGGGGTGGGATCCGCTGATGCAAATTGAGCAGGTAACAGTTCGGACTTTTAGTTGTTGATGATGCAAATCGAATCGATCTCCCATCTGTCAGATCTTTTGTGCCCGGACTCTTCTGTTTTAACCGTCCTGGACTCCTGTTGAGGATTCCCGTCGTTGGCCTCCGAGCCCTAACTAATTGGAGGCAACTTCTCTTCCGTTGCTGCCACTGATCGATCTCCAATTTTTCACCATGGCAAACGCCTCGGCATCTTCGCCGGCCACCGACGGCAAATCCCTGCCGGAGACGTCGTCGAGTTGCCTGACGCACGCCGTCACCGCGGCGCACAACTTCGAGGTGATCAACTTCTCGCTACTGGAAGGCATGGGCGCCGGCCAGTTCGTCTGCTCGAGGAACTTCAGCGTTGGCGGCTACGACTGGAACATCAGGGTCTACCCCGACGGGGACAAGGCAGCGGACAATGCAAAGTTCGCCTCTGCGTTCTTGATCGCCACCAATGGAGGTCAGGCCGGTGTGAGGGCCGAGTTCAGCCTAAGTGTCCCGGACAAAGATGGCAAGGTATGGACGCAGCGAAAGGCGAAGCAGGTAATTGTCTCAGGCTCGGGCTGGGGCCAGTTCATAGAAAAAGCCAGGCTGCGGCCGCTGCTGCGCGACAACCACGACCGGTTCACCATCAGGTGCGTCCTCACCGTCATCAAGGACCCCGTCGTGGAAGACGTGGTCGCCATCGCCGTCCCGGCGCCGACCGTGCTCCAGGACTTGGCGGGCATGCTCAAGAGAGGGGAAGGCGCCGACGTGACGTTCGTCGTCGGCGGCCAAAGGTTCCCCGCCCACAGGTGCGTCCTGGCCGCGAGGTCCGCGGTGTTCAAGGCGGAGCTCTTGGGCGCCATGAGGGAGAAGGCCACGGCGCACGTCAGGATCGAGGACATGGAGCCGGCCGTGTTCGAGGCGCTCCTGCACTTCGTCTACACGGACGCTCTGCCGGACGGCTGCGACGACGCCGGCAAGAACGTGCTGATGCAGCACCTGCTGGTCGCCGCGGATCGGTACGGGCTGCACCGGCTGAGGCTCATGTGCGAGGACAGGATGTGCCGTAGCGTCGACGCCGAGACGGTCGCGACAACTCTGGCTTTGGCCGACCAGCACCACTGCGTGCAGCTCAAGAACGCGTGTCTCAGTTTCCTAGCTTCGAGCGGTGTGCTTGGCGCTGTCAGGGACACCAATGGGTTCCACCATCTCTCTGCGAGCTGTCCTATGGTTCTGTTGGAGATTTTGGACAAGCTAGCGTCTCTAGGAATTTAATCATTTTTCTAAAGAGGTATTATTTCCGTTCAGACTTCGGAGTTGATGACGGCACTGCCAACAATTCTTGTATACGTCTTTTTTTTACGTTAATGGTAGGAGCTCAGCCTTTAATCTCTTTCGATTAAGAAGAAAACAATTGACTTAGTTTTTTTTTTAAAAAAAGAAGCCCAAAACCTTTACAGAACTCCGGTTGAAATGAACAGTCGGTGAAACATCCACGCACACAATATGTCATCGTTGCGGAGCTCATCTAAGAGACAAGCGGCTCCGACTTCCCACGGTGGCCGACACGAACAGCAATACCACCTAGCGCCGCCTAGCACTCAAAGAAGGAAATCGTGGCGTGTCATTGGTGTCGAGCTTCGATGCCACCCACGCAAAGTAGCTCCGACTGTTTACCGCCGAGCTTGATCCCCAAACAGGACACTGGGAGTGAGTGGACACCAGAAGGTGAGGGTCTCGTGAAACCCTCGAACCAAGGAGAGCAACGAAACGCTTTACGTCTCTAGGAATTTACTAGTCAGTTATACGTGCAATACTTGCTTTAGTTTTTCTATAATATAAAAAGGAACTATTTCCGTTCAAACTTCAGAGTCAAACTATTTCTTGTATACGTCTTTTTTCTTTTCTATATGTAATATATGGACAAAATCTCATTTTACAATTTTATACTATCTAGCGTATCTATGGGAACATATCCAGTGCAAATCAAGTGCAAACCTACTAGAAAATGTTTTAAAAAATTATGAAAAAAATTATGAATGTACAGCTCGGTATATCCCATCTATATATAAAATTTTAGGATCAAATTCGTCATACTCTAGAAGTTACAAAAAAGACAAATTTAGGGTGCATTTGAGCTATTACTATAGTCAGAAAATTTGTCTTTTTTGTAACTTCTAGAGTATGATGGATTTGATCCTAAAATTTTATATATAGATGGAGTAGACCGAGCTGTACATTCATGATTTTTTTCAGAATTTTTTGAAACATTTTCTAGTAGGTTTGGACTTGGTTTGCACCGGATATGTTCCCCGTATCTATTTCTTAACTTTATAAACAAACTACGAAATCGGATACCAAACATCTTGAACTATAAAAAGTCGGATAAACATAGACCTTACCCGGTTTTGAATGTGGTTTCTATTTTTAGAAGTAATAACAAAATATTATATAATCTAATAATAAAATATTATGTAATCTCTAAAAAACTATAATTAAATTATTTTATATTGTTAAGCTATGAAATTATACCAATTCTTTCATAAAATTTAATCTATCTGTCTATTGATGATATATTTGGAGTTATTTTGAACTTTTGATTTTCTACATATATTGTTTTATTGATTCAAATAAAGCACGAGAAATATGAAGAAATAAATTCCAAATAACCCAAATAGAGAACTAATAGACAGATTACATATGTTTAGAAAAAATATGGTATATATTTCATATTTCCTAATTTAAAATTAATTAATTATATATTTTTTGAGAAGAAGTAAGATATTGTTAGTTTTTAAAAATGGAAACTAAGTTTCAAAACTGGCTAAATATCCAATTCTGTCTGGTTTCTAACAGTTCGAGGTGCATGTTGTTTGTTTTCGTAGTTCAAGATTGAAAATCGGAGGACTTGCATAGTTTAAGATTGTGAAATGAATTTTTTTTCTTTTTCTTTTTGGCTATTCAACAGCTGCAACATACTCCCTCTGTCATATAATAATAACAATTGTTGTTTTAGGATTCAAGTTTTGTCGCACAATAGGTGATGTTTAACCATTTATCACCCATGCATACACCGATACACGCATGCATATACCAGAAACGAAAAGATAAATCTAGGTATTTTTGTCTTCGTCGACCACCACCACCATCACTGGATTGTGTGGAATTTTGCTAAAACGGAAGTTGATGTGGGACGGAGGGGGTATCCGCTTACGATTCGGTTCATATTCCGTATTATTGTAGGTTTCGACCGGAGTGCTAGTCCGGATACAATTCCTGGGTTCCGTGGTACTAATAAAATGACCACACCATGAACGGCGAGAGCATATCTTCAAGTTCAAGGCTTGGGCGCTCCGCTTAATTATTACTTGCGCCCGCCATGGCTAACAAGACCCTGTCGGAAACAGGGTTCACAATTCCGACGGAAAACCGCCGGTTTTCCGGATTTTATACCGTTTCCGGACAGCTACGAAAAATGAAAAACCGTCACTTTTCGTTATTTTCCGTTTTCAAATTTAGAAATTAAAAAAAATTGTAAAAAATTCAGAAAAAAATCTGAAAAAAATATGATAAAAAACTAGGTGTTTTTCTGAGCTAATAGCACTTGAAATCATTCAAATCCAAATTGATTTGGTTGGTTAAATTGATGATTTGGGTTCGGACCCGTTAACACCCTCAAACCCGTTAGGATTGTAGACCTTATCCACTCATTCGGTCGAACGGTCCCCGCATTCCCCAGACGCCCCCGCGTTCTCCACCCCTCGGCCGCCGCCTTCCCCCGCCCGGCCACCGCCGCCGCCGCCAAATCCGCCGCGCGGAGGCGGTTTTCCGTCGGGTAGCCGCCGGATCCCGAGCGGGAAGGCTCGGTTTTCCGCTCGCCCGTCCGCCTCCCGCCGGCCGACCGCCTCCCGACCGGAAAACCACCATTTCCGACCGGGAATCCGCCGTTTCCGACCGGGAATCCGCCGTTTCTGCCAGGGAATCAAAGGTATTTAGTGATTTTGAAACTTGCTCAAGTATGTAGTGATTATTTATCAAGAATATGAATGTGTGCAGTGACACCTCGATTTTTGGTGATTTGTCATGATGATTAGTTGAATGCTAGAAAACTTAGTAGTATGGAGTATGCTTTGTCTTGTCTTATATTCCGTGTGTAATTTGGACTATCGCTTGGATTGTAATAATTCTAATAGACTTTGGAGTTATGATTGTTAGTGTTTAAATGCATGGAAATCCTAGGATTTTCATGCATTTTGATGTCGATATATGGAACATAGTGCTTATTGTGATGCATTTTCATGTCGATCTATGGAACCTAGTGCTTATTAGTGACGACCATTTATAGTCCATTGGTTCATGTCACCTATGTATGTGATACATTATCTTCTTGCATTACACTATCTTACGTGATTGTAGAACAATGGTGGACCCAGTGTGGGAGCATAGGCAGAAGTACCAGGGTGGATTCGTATGCAAGTATTGTAGGGAACAGAAGAGTGGGGGAGGGGCAACACGGTTCAAGGAGCATCTAGCACACCAGGGTCATGACGTCAGGGACTGTCCTTCGGTTCCACCCGAGGTTAAGTCTTTCTTTATTCAGCAGTTGGACAACAACAAGGCTAAAGCAGCAGCAAGGGCCCGAGAAAAGCTGTTGAGGGACGCAGTGGCAAGGGCGCAGCGTGTTGGCCTTGACCAAGAGGAGGTGGTGGGCCAAGGCCACTACGATGACGATGCCGAGTTGCATGCTGCCTTACGCGCGTCAAGGCAAGAGTATGATTTCATTCACCGCGCAGGTCCACATTATGAGCGGGGTGGTGGATTTGGTTCAGGCAGTCGTGCTGGAGGCAGTGGTGTTCGAGGCAGCGGTGTTTGAGGGAGTGGTGTAGGAGACAGTGGTTTACCCCCGCCTGCGATGTTCACTCGGAGCCAGTCACAACTCCCTGAGAGGGTTAGGGACTACCACCTTGGCTTGAGCTCAGCTCCACGACAGCAACGGATAGATACTGGCACATGGACTGTGAAGGGAAAGTCATCGAGGGAGCTTCTCGGGAGGGCATGGGCGAAGGCATGCCATGCTGTAGGCATTCCGGGCTGGAAGGTTGATGATCCGTACTTTAAGGCTGCCATCATGGAGACCCAGCAACAAGGTAACTACGTCTATTTTGAGTTAAATGTTTTGCTTTCCGACATTGTGATCTCAATGCTTTTTCTGATATGAATGCAGGTGTTGGCATCAAAATACCTACAGGAAGGGAGATAGATGGAAAATATTTGGATGAGAATGTGAAGGAGATAGAGAAGGAGATAGAGAAGTGGAAGAAAGAACGGGATGAATGTGGTGTGACCCTGATGTGTGATTCCTGGACGGGGCCAATGCGGAACTCCGTTATCAATTTTTTGGTGTACAGCGGTGGCACTATGTATTTCTTGAAGTCGATCGATGCGACCGACAAAATACAGGACCACCGGTACTTATTGAAGGTAAGCCTTGTAGCCATTTATTCATCGAACCAACCCTAACGACCATCAGGATCATACTCATGTCACTATGGCATTGTTGTGCAGGAGATCAGAGCAGTGGTGATTAAAGTGGGGTATCATGATGTGGTTCAGCTGGTGACAGACAATGGCTCCAACTATAAAAAAGCCTGCGAGATTCTCATAGACGAGTACTTCTCCCCCTGAAGGGGGCTTTCTGTGGCCACCACCCGGGACCGCGAACATGGTTCTTCCACAGTCACTTCCAGCATTGCCATATTTGGATTATCACGGCTACCTACCACATGGAGCTCCACACTTGCAATATCAGGAGCATACCACTATGTACGGCTTTCCATTCCCACCACCAGCTGAGCCGTATCCCTATGAGGGACCACCGGGAGAGACATATGAGGAATGAAGAATGCAGGTACTCATCGTATCAATACTGTTTATTTGTATGTTTTTTTTCTCTACTTATTGCATCCATTTCATATAAATCTTCAAATGCAGAGACTATTTGTCACGAGGACTTCGTATGAATGAGGGTTAGTTGAATGTTAGCAAACTTAGCGATTTAAACTTAGAAAAGTCACGTAACATGGTGACTTTGTTGTATGCCTTTGCTATCCGGACTAAGTATGGATTATGCTTTGTCTTGTATTATATTCCGTGTGTAATTTGCGCTATCGCTTGGATTGTAATAATTCTAATGGACTTTGGAGTTTAGACTATATAGGACTCATTTTAATGGACTTTGGACATGACTTATGTGCATGTGTGGACTTTGGACATGAGTTATGTGTATCTATGGACTTTGGACATGAGTTATGTGTATGTTATGCTTTATAAACTGTCAATATGCACATAATTAGGGGAAACTCTGCCAAAATTTTCAATTTTTCCATATATACATACATTTTCCAGAAATTTCTAGTCGTTATTTACATTTTTCGGTTCAAATGCACGAAATTCCGGCGGAAAATTCCGGAATTTCGGTCGGAATTTACCGGAATTTCGTTTTTGAATTTGATTTGCCCTTTCCGTTCGGAAAATACAAATTCCGACGAAATACCGTCCAAAATTCCGTTACCGGACGTGTACGGAATTTGGGTTCCAAACGGAATTGTAAACCCTGGTCGGAAACGTGGTCGACATCCCGGACGCAGTCCATCACGGGGACGCACGACTTCGTGGTGACCAACTTCTCGCAGCTCGAGGGCATGGGCGTGGGCGAGTACGTCAGCTCGGGCACCTTCAGCCTCGTCGCATCTGAGGCCTGGGGCTGGAGCAGCCTCGTGCGCAAGGGCAGCAGCCGGCAGGGCAGGGTGAACGTCAGCGCACTCAGGACTGTCAAGAACGGAAAAGAAGACGAAACGTCCGGATTCCGTATATACTTACGACCTGACTTAAGGGACTAATGGGCTTTTGATAGACAATGTGAAGTACTTAGTAAATATTTTAATTAGGGGCCTCTTAGAAACGGAGGCCCTGTTCCGTCGTACCGGCCGCACGTGGCTGTGCCCGGGCCTGCCGCCGCGCCACCCCAGCCTCCGCGCCGCTGCTCTGCCGATGCCGTGCCGCCCCAGCTGGCCCCGCACCGCTCCTCCACCGCCGGCTGCCGTGGCTGCCGCCGTGCGTCCGCGCGCCGCATCGTTCTGCACCTGCGCCTCCGCCGCCGGCTGCCGCGGCCGCCGGACGCCGCTGCGCCCGCGCGCCGCGGCCTCCTGCTCCTCCGCCTCCGTCACCAGCTGCCACGACGAGCTGCGCATGTTGCACCTTGCCATTTTAGATGTTGCAGTTTGTGAATCGAGATGTTGCATGAGATTTGTACGTTTTTAACGGATAAATTTTGATGTTTTAATAGTTGAATTCGAATGTTGCGTATATTGTTTTTAGATATTACAGATATGTATTTCTAATGTTGCATGTATTTTGCCGTTTGGTTTTAATGTTTTGTGAAACATGAGTCGATGTTATGGTGGGATTTTTCTTACGTAGGATAGGATGCGGTGATTTTTTTCCAAACCAAACATGCATGTTGCAAAAGTTGATTTTCAATGTTTCACGTACTATTATTTGGTGTTGCGGATGTATATTTCGAATGTTTCACGGACCGTCCTATGGAATTGGGAAAATCACTGTAGATTTAGCAAGCTTGTACTGTAGCGCTTCGATCAAAATCGTACGACGATGCGTGCATCCGACGCCGGGCCATCCGCCCGGACGTCCGGGCGCCAGTAATACCCTATGGCGATATGAATCGACCGATCGACAAAACCACTGGCGCTATATATAAAAGCGCAAAGAAATGCTGGCAGTTTTGTGCTGTTATTTGGTTTTCCTAGTTCTGAAGCTGAATTACGTTCACTATTTGTTGGAACGTCGTCCGTGTATTCTATTGTAAGCATCATTGCACTGCCTATATGATAAGTATACGCGAATATATGAAAATGAAGGGCCCTATTTGAACAGGGAATGTTTCCAAAAGAAATAAATATATTTATCTCCCAGGCCTCGCCTCCATTGCTGCTACCAGGCTCGCTCGGCACGCCTAGAACAAAATTTATAAAAAAAAATGCGAAAAACTATACACCTAGAACAAAATTTATAAAAAATAACGAAAACTATACACTTAGGACAAAATTTAATAAAAAAATAAAAAAATGAAGAAGAAATAATAAAAAACGTAGGAGAAAACAAAACAAAATGAATGAAAAAGAAGAAGAAGAAGAAAAAAAGCCGACGGTGACTCACGCAATAACAAAAGAATAGGATAACTAATGGGCCTGAAAACAATCGTGGGCTGAAAACTGGAGAAGACTTGTACACCGACTGGTACAGTTCGGGTCGTATACGCGACGAATACGGTTTACGCGCTTGTGCAGGCAGCAGGCAGGCGGGCCGCAGCCCGCGGGGTTTTTCTCTTGTCCTGGGAGGGTGGGAGCAGAGCACAGGGAACTCGGCCCCCAAGAACGCAGAGGGTTTTGTCCAGCGAGCTCCTCCCCTCCCCCGACTCCGGCAGGCCCCGCCGCCGCGGCCATCGCACGGGTCGAATGGACAACGCTCGACCAGGGGAATTCTATAATCTTTCCAATTCCCGGTGACATTCCAAGGCTAAGGCTCCCCGGCCGTGCGGTGTGCCTCCTCGATCCCTCCCCCAATTCCCAACGATGTTCCGTCAGCTAGGGTTTTCATCAACGGCGCCCTAGCCGCCCTGCGCACCGCCGCCGATCCGCCGCCACGGCCCGATTCTCCGTCCCTCCGGCCGTGGAGCGCGGTCGGATAGGTCATCGAGGCCCTCATGGATGCCAGATCGGCTCCGGTTGCTCCACAGCTGATCGCACCGCAGCAGCCGCACCTCCTCGCCACGGCCGATCACAGCGGCTCGGCCGCTTTCCCGGTCGGTTGCTGCCTGCCCAAGACCTCGTCGACGAGCCTGACCAAGTCCTTCACCGGGGTGCACGACTTCAAGGTGGCTAATTTCTCCCTGCTCGACGGCATGGGGTTCGGCCGGTACGTCAGCTCCAGCACCTTCACCGTCGGCGCCCGCGACTGGGCCGTCCGGTTCTACCCGGACGGCGCCACGGCGGGCTGCCTCGGCGACGTGTCGGCCTTCCTCTACTGCTGCAGCCGGGACCGGGAGGCGGCCGGCGGCGTCAGGGCCCGGTTCACCCTGAATCTGCTAGAGAGGGACGGCACGATGCCCCAGCAGGGGACCAACTCCTACATGAAGCACACCTTCACCCCGGCGAGCGACAACTGGGGCTTCATCAACTTCATCGAGAAATCCAGGCTGCAGCCAGGCTCGCCGTACCTCGACAGGGACTGCCTCACCATCAGGTGCGTGCTGACCGTCGTGGTCGAGTCCTCCACGGTGGGGAACGACGCGAACTCAGTTGTCGTCCCGCCGCCCAGCCTGCACCTTGACTTCGAGGAGATGCTGAACGATGGCGAGGGCGCAGACGTGGCGTTCACGGTGGATGGCCAGTTGTTCCATGCGCATAGGTGTGTTCTGGCCTACCGGTCTCCGGTGTTCAGAGCAGAGCTCTTTGGTCCGTTGAAGGAGAAGGCTACAAGCTGCATCAGGATCGATGACATGGAGCCGTCAATCTTCGAGGCTCTTCTTCACTTCATCTATACCGATCGGCTGCCGGATAGCTGCAGCGACGGTCGGACCGCGGCGATGCAGCACTTGCTCGTCGCCGCGGACCGGTATGGAGTAGAGAGGCTAAGGTTGATGTGTGAGAGCAAGCTCAGCGAAGCCATTGATGTGGAAACGGTGGCGACTACGCTGGCTTTAGCAGAGCAGCACAACTGCTCACAGCTGCAACGAGCTTGCATTGGGTTCATGGCCTCGCCCGACATGCTTGGCCCTGTCATGGAAACTGATGGATTCCGTCATCTTATCGCGAGCTGTCCATTGGTTATGAAGGAGATTTTAGACAAGGTGTCCAGCATTTGGAGTGAGAATCAGTGCCGTAGCAACAGCAAGTGAATGAGAGTGAGTTTTATGTAGGCACCATCAGATATCTACATTTTTGTGTATTACTGTGATATCTTTTGGGGATAAACCATAAACCTTTGGTACTTAATGCTTTCTAGAATTTTTAATTTTGGTCTGATGAGAAAATGACTTTGGAACTATAAATAGGTTTGGGCACATCTGTGTGCTTTTTCTCTGAATTTATATAACTTTTATAAATGAAGCCCACTAAGTATCATTAACTCTATTTCTCTCAAAATGCAAGCTATTCCACGTCATCTTCCATTAAGTTAGAAGTCATGTCACCATCCACTGAGCCATCCACTAAGCCATTCTATTAATGTCTTTTATTTATCAATTTTGTATCGGCTAACTATGCATACAATTATCGGATCGTATGAATATACTTAGAAACTCATGTAGCCAAGATACAAACAACCGATGAATCAATCTTACAGAGTTGATCCTATTTGAATAAAGATGATGCTTGTCCTTATGATCACATTAATATTTGTACTTTTCAAATTTCACTTGAAAAATTAGTTTAAGAATTTCTGCAACAACTGCGCCTGGTATCACCTAATATATATTGTACTAACATGCATCAGACACATACATATAAACACCACAAAACTCTAAAGTTCAATCTCGAATTAACTTTGTCCCCTTCTCTTCAGACGGGATATGTAAGCCGAGTAGGCTCCATGAAACTATATAATTGCAGTGATCCGGTCACATGGAGGTCCACATATTCCATAATTTATCTCTCAACGTTAGATTTGGTGGTTTTATCTGCCAGCGCTAACTCTTATGCTCTGCAATTTCGTGGAATGCAACGAGTTGCATATGTCCTGAATCAACGTGAAGTTCCCGTAAAATCTCTCGGGGCCAAGCAGCTCAGGGTCTTATCATCTTGTGAGACTTTAGAAGCCATGGTAAAAAAAAGACCCAACAAAAATTATACTCAGCTACTAAAGGAGGCATCAGATACACTCCCTATCCCCCTTATTCGTAGGGCTTTCCCTTCACCCTTCTTCTTTTTTGCGTATTCCTTCCTCGCGCCCCCTGTCTCACTTGTGTACTCCTTCACTTTCATGTTTCTTCCACATTCTTCTTATGCGTACCTACTCTCTCCATCGCGCCTCTCCCTCTCATCTCCCACACACAATATGACAAACGCCGCCTAGACGCACCAGCCCCGCTCCCTCCTCAATCCTCACCATGCGCGCACTCACACTCCCATGTAGGGGCGATGTCGTCCCCCACCTTCTCCGCTGCCCAATGTACTCCCTCCCGGCCTTTTCCCTCTTCCTAGCACGTTGAATGACAATTTGACCTTTTTTCTGTCACGTAGGGAACTGGGAACCTAATGTGACTACCACAGGTAGAGGCGTATAGCCCAAACACAGTCGTCCTCCTCGAAGCCACTCCGGTGCTAAATACCATCTCACTATATATGTTCCAAGTGGAGCCCAAAACGCAGCTTAATCCCTTGATGTGTCGTCCTATCCTGAGACACAACTAATAGGAGCAAATAGCTTGTACATTGATAGCGCAAGTTTCTTATACTATCGGATAATAATACTTCTCGGGTTAATTCATCATTCCATCCAGCTGTATTTGACGAAGGAAGCACTAGTGCACTACCAAGCTGGACCGACACCACAGCACGGCCCACGGCCCACGGCCCACGTTGTCTCCACGTACAGACAAGTTTCAACCCTGAAATTCCCCTTCGTCTCGAGTCTCGTCCCCATCTCCTCCTCGTCCCGTCGTCCGCTCTCCTCTCTCGATTTCTCTCGTCTCAGCTAGGGTTAGCGCCTCTCAGGAAGCCGCCATGATGCAGCAGCCCCCGCCCCCGCAGCCGCAGCCGGGTATGGCGCCGCCCCCTCCCCAGCAGGCCGCGGGCGGGCAGCCACCTCAGTGGGGCGGGATCCCGCCGCCGATGGCGCAGCAGTACGGCGCGCAGCCGCCGCCGCAGCCTCCGGCGATGTGGGGCCAGCCTCCACCGCAGGCGCACTACGGGCAGGCGCCGCCACCTCAGCCGTACTACGCAGCGCCGCCTGCGGCGGCGACGGCCGCCCCCGCAGCGCCGGACGAGGTGAGGACGCTCTGGATCGGTGACCTGCAGTACTGGATGGACGAGAACTACATCTACGGATGCTTTGCGAGCACCGGGGAGGTATGCGGCTCGATCTGATGCTGGTTGTGGTTGCACGTGAGTTCGATTGTTGTTCTCTTCACGGAGTTTAGGATTCGGACAGCTTATGGTTACGAGTGCTTGTGCCGTGAGCTTTGTCTAACGATTGAAGCTTCAGACTGGAGTTATTTGGTATTGTTCCTAGATTCTCTTAAAATAAGTCAATATTTCAACCGGTTCATATCATATCATCATATGTGATTGTTGGACCTGTAATTTGGATTTGGATTTGGTGGGATATCTTTATCTCGTGAAAATAACCTAAAACATTTGCTTCCTAAACCTAAAGTTTTATAGTTTGTGCCTATTTATCTTCTTTTATATGCAGCCATGTAAACTTCTGCACGGACTGTTTATGTGCTTCGATTTTAGTTTCCTAATTGATGTTCATATTTATGCCAATAATTGAATAATTCAAGGTTGCAACATTTGGTGATGCAGTCATGACTTCCTGACTCTTTACTTTATATTTATAATTAATTTCCAGGTTCAATCTGTGAAGCTCATCCGTGACAAGAATACGGGACAGCTTCAGGGTTATGGTTTTGTTGAATTTGCAAGTCGTGCAGCTGCTGAGCGAGTTCTTCAAACATACAATGGACAAACGATGCCAAATGTTGACATGACATTTCGGTTGAACTGGGCCAGTGCTGGTGAAAAGCGCGATGATACCCCTGATTATACTATTTTCGTCGGGGATTTGGCCGCAGAAGTTACAGATTACTTACTGCAAGAGACATTCAGGGTTCATTATCCTTCAGTGAAGGGTGCAAAAGTTGTGACTGATAAAATGACAATGCGGTCAAAGGGTTATGGATTTGTGAAATTTGGTGATCCTACTGAGCAAGCTCGTGCAATGACAGAAATGAATGGAATGCCATGTTCGTCCAGGGCTATGCGTATCGGTCCAGCAGCAAGTAGGAAAACAACAGGAGTTCAAGAGAGAGGTAAGCATAGCCAATCTTATGCCATTCTGATAGTTATTAGTTTCTACATGTACGCTGATCGGTGCACCTGAGGATACATTTAACTTGTTTGTTCATATTAGTCTTCTTGCTGTTGTTTTATTACTTGTGCTCAAATCAACTAGGCCTAGTTGGCGACCTCTTATCTTGCAGAAGTCACTATTCCTAGTACAACATTCCGAATGTGAATTTGGATAATTTAATAGACTAGAACGATAGCAGACTCATGAAACTCATGTTATCTGGAAGCAGGACGCCAACAGGCTCTATTCATATAGGAGCCTTGGAACTGACCTGAGCTGTGATGCATTTCTTGTTTAATGCGTGGCCTCATTTAGGTCAGTGTATAAATCATTCATGTCCTAAATTCAAAGTTGGTTTCCTTAAGTTCCCGGTGCTTTGTTTGATTTATTTTCCTTGCTATTTCTCACTCCGTTTCATCTATTTATACGTTTAGTATTCATCTTATTTTTGTACATTTTCTATAGCTCATGCTTAATGGGGGGATGTACACTGGTAAATTAGCATGATGGCTTGTTATCATTGAATCCTCCACTAAGGCTCAGGGATTGATTCTCTTTTGCCATATGTTTAGACTCCTAGAGTTTGTAAATACTTACTGTTTCCTTTCCCTAAAAGGCTTTGGGGTGGTGTGGGGTGGGGACGTGGGGTAAATACTTGCATTCTGTTTCTTTAATTTGTTCACTGATGTTCTACTCATGACTTTGTATTCATCAGTTTTTGTTTGTTTTCTTCAACTTGGATTTATCAATATCTGCGCGCATGTGCCATGTGCATGGTCTGTATCTTCCTACCTAGCTAATTTGAGATATTGAATTAATGATTAGATCTGAGATTTTAACTATGCAATGTTTTCCATATTTTGACGTTTTCCATTTTTTTCCTGCTATATCATCTTGTTTTCAGGCTTTATGTAGAGTGTACTCTAAACAGCCTTTTGCTTTTCTTTGCCTTAGACTGACAAATATTTTTTAACATAATCTATTCTTGCTTCACTGAACTCTTCGACAGTCTAGCCACTTGAATCTGTTTTTAGCCTGTTAGGTGCTTGCACGTGTCTAGTTGATTGATATTCTTATTATGATTCTTCATAATTGCATGCTCTTGTTTGCTGGACTAACTTCATTACTCTTGATTGTTCTCTGCGATGTGGTTCTGCTATGTACATATGGCATGACTTGCATTTGCATGTATAAATCATCTCACTGTCTAATAATATGTTATTTTATAAGGTTCTCTAATATGTGTTAGCCAATAACTTTAGTGACCAGGAGACTTTGCATGATAGCATTCATTTATAGCTTTTGCTATTAATCAAATCTTACAATATGCTTCCTTCACTTTTTTGCTTTCATTTACAGTACCAAATTCTCAAGGAGCTCAGTCTGAGAATGATCCTAACAATACCACTGTGCGTTCTTAATTCTTTTTTCTGCACATCTGTCATTCATCTTCCAGTATTTTGTTAACTTTATTCTGTTATTGTCTTCAGATATTTGTTGGTGGCCTTGATCCCAATGTCACTGAAGATGTCCTGAAACAAGTTTTTTCTCCTTATGGAGAAGTCGTCCATGTTAAGATACCTCATGGGAAGAGATGTGGTTTTGTTCAGTTTGTTACCAGGTTGGCCCGGTTCACTCAATTGGTCCCTTGAGATGTATATGTTAAGTATCTTTGCCTTAGCAACTCTGACACTGCATTTCAGACCTTCTGCCGAGCAAGCGCTGCTAATGCTGCAAGGGACCTTGATTGGTGGGCAGAATGTTCGGCTTTCGTGGGGCCGAAGCCTGTCCAACAAGCAGGCTCAGGTCACATCTTGCATACCATTTTTTTCTTTCCTGTCATGTTTTATACTGCAACTACAATGGCTGATTCTGTAATGTAAAACTGCAGCCTCAGCCGGAATCCAACCAGTGGGGTGCGGCTACTGGTGCTGGTGGTTACTATGGTGGCTATGGACAAGGTTATGAAGCTTATGGCAGCGGGTATGCACAACCTCAGGATCCTAATATGTATGGTTATGGTGCTTATGCTGGTTATCCAAATTACCAACAGCAACCTGCTGCACAGCAGCCACAGCAACAACAGGTGAAGTTCCTAGCTAATTAATGCCATTTTGAGTTTAATTTAGCGGTGAGCTGGTGAACATTTATCTCCACTCATAACAAATTTGTGACATATTCACATTGCCAGTATCAGTGGGCATCACATAATGTCCATAACCTTATTTACTATCCTCACGCTGCTTTGTTTTCTTTCTTACAGTGAAGCCAGTTTGCTCGGGTAAATCATTGGGTTGTCTGAGATGACATTAAATTATTTGAAGACACTCTTATATTGCATTCAAGCTTTTTGTCAATAGAGAGGTGGTTTTGAAAGGCTCTTGATTTTGATTTCCTCATGGCATGGTTACATCTACTTATATTATGCCTAGTATTATCGCACTGTAATGGCTACGAACAAGTGGTTCTCTACTATGATTGCTATGTTCAGACATGGTTTCTTAGTTTGTTCGCATGCTTCTCGTTTCTTGTGTTATTTGTATTACTGTGTATTGATATACTATTATGCTATATATACACTGTACCGTTTGTTTCCCCTTACATTTTTCTGGTTACTTTATTATAGCGTTGGATTCGTTCTTTATCACTACGGACAACTGTGTTTTGTTCTCTGATCGGGCACATGGGTATGCATGAGCTCCGGACAGAATGCGTCGATGGCTACGTGGCCTCATCTGTTTTTTGTTTCAGCACCTTTATTACCTCGGTTAAATATTTTTCTTCAAGTCTTTCGTGACTACGGAGAAGCATAAGCTGCCATCATTTTCATTCCAAAAATGCATTTCTGAACGTAGGGGTATCACCCAACTCCGATGGAACGTTTTACTAAGAGTTTGACGTCGAATGACGCAACTGGATGCTTCTTTAAGATCACGAAAACAACCAGGTCGCTGCAAACATATGCCGATTGTACCAGGAACAAAACTTTTGGGCAAACGTTTGTCTGTCTACCTGTATGCATACGCTAGCCTCTTGCAGAAGCTTGCTTGATTTTCTACGGCAACTTATCTTTGCCTTGGCAACGCTTCAATATTTCAAATTTCATAGGTAGGCAATCCACTCATGCACATTCACTGTAGAAACAGTTCAAAAAGAAGAATTCAGTGTAAAAAAGCCAAACACGACCATGCGTCGCGTTCGTATGTTCGGAATCATGCCGTCAGGCTTTAAGATTCGCGGTGAGCCACCACTTGCGTTGCATTGCCACCTCCGAACCGAGTCACACGGCCACGCCCACGCTCCCCTTGGTCCTTTCCCCTTGCCTTTTTCGGCTCGGCTCGTCGCCTCCCCTCCTCCCCCTTCCCTCCCATGGCCCGCCCCAGGAAGGCGAAGCCGCCGCCGCCGCCTTCGCCGCCCAAGGCGGCGGCACCATCCCTCGCCGAGGCGCTGTTGCTGGCCACGGTCTGCATGGTGGGCCTGCCCGTGGAGGTCCAGGTTCGCGACGGATCCGCCTACGCCGGGGTCCTCCACACCGCCAGCGTCGACGCCGGATACGGTGGGCGCTCCTCCGCTTTCCGTTCTTCCTCCCCCTCCCGCCATCTCTCGTAGTATCCTGCCCTTCCGTCGGCATCGTGGGGTGTTCCCGCAGGGTTTGGGGATCACGGGAATGGCGCTCGGGACGTGATCCAACAGTGGATGGAGTCGAAACAGCGGGTGCTGCCAGGCGAGTTGGCGACCCGTTTTCCTTTTGCATCCGTTTGATCTGCCTGGTGCGCGGGTGTTTATGGCCTCTGGGAGCTCGCGGGATGCCAGTTTTCGGCACGTTGGGATGGATTTGGAGGTGGGCGGTAGAGATCGCTGGGTTATGGCTCCTCTTGTGATACATCGCATGCTTCTTTTGTTAGCGGTCAAGATCTCAGTCGTTTCACCGCCTTGTTTGATGAGCTGATTCTGGGGTTTCATCGAATCCACAGTATGATGGTACCCGAGATATAGATCGATAGGGATGGCCTGTTGGACATTTCCAAGATCATAAGAGCGGTCCAGTTTCTACATTGCAGACCATGCGACAGTTTTGTGGTCATCATTTATTCCTGGATTTTCCATTTACCGCTCGCGGTGCTGAAGCACCAAATTTCAAAAGTGACATCTTAATTTTCGGTTGGGAAGAAGAACATTGCATTGATGTCTTTTTATTGAGCAGGTGTTGTGCTAAAGAAAGCAAAGAAGATAGCAAATGGGAAGGGGGATGCTAATCTGTCGCTGGGAGCATACGTGGACACCCTCGTTATTCAACCAGATGATCTTGTCCAAGTGATTGCAAAGGTACGCTTACTTCTGTTCTGTCGTATGTTATGGTACTTCCCTTTTGCTTTTTCAATCATGAGTGTTGATGCCATCCGTTCTGTTTTTATCCCAGGATCTTTCACTCCCCATGAAAGGTGTTTGTAGGACTCTTGATTGCAGTGTGGTGACTGCCAGTGGATCCTTCAAGCCTCAATCTTCACATGCAAATGACCTGAAAATGTCTAAAACTGAAAACACATCTCCACTTAAGTATGCTCTCAATTCAAACTAGCGCATAATGATTCATCTTGTTATATGTATAACCTATTCATATACTATGTATGCATCATACTTTGCTTGGTCCCAATGCAAATGACAAGTTGATTTATCCCCATCATGCTGGTTCCCAAAGTAGATGCCAAGCAATTTGCTCAGCTTGATGTTTCTTCCTTTATTTACCATTGGACTCAATTAATACTATTTCTGTCACAGGCAAGTTGACAAATGGGAGAAAAATACCTCTGTTAAGAAAAATGCTCAAGGTATGAACTCTTTTGCCCTTTTCTTCTATTGTGCTAGTAAGGATCCGCATCTTCATTGTACTAAATCTGCTCAATGTCTCAGTGAGTGAAAATGCTTCAAGTGGTATGTCTTCAGCCAGATGTGTGGGGCCATGTTTATCCATGAATGGGGTTTCTGGGTCTGCAACTGTGGGAACTAAAGTTCATGCTATTACAAGTTCAGTTATAGCTGGGTCCACGGTGGCTTCAGATGTTAAATCCTCTAAACCAGCTAATAATTTAGCTACCAAACTTGTCACGTCAAGCAAAACCACCGCTAAGGTGAGCTCCTTTAATGTTCGGTTCATGGATTCTGACAGTTGTCAGTGACTTTTGACCTATAAATAATGCTTTCTGATTTTATCTGTTGGTTTGACCATACCTGTAGTCTTTAGTTGCATGGATTTATTGATTATGCCAATCCTATTATGAATGTTGCTTTTCTGTGTTAACATAACGAGGGTAATATCAACACTGAATATTGTTTTTGTACTGTACATTATTTCAGGAATTTAGACTCAATCCTTGCGCGAAGGACTTCTCTCCATCTTTTGCAAGTTCTAGACAAGCAGTTGCAGCTGTAGCCCCTATTAACTCAAACTACATGTCGCATTCTGCCACTGAGGTTTCAACAGGTGTACCTGTTTACGAGTCAAAGACTCTGCCAGGAGTTTCGGCTCTATCCAACAAGATTCATTATAATAACCTGCCGCCTGCAAACTATGCCATTTCACCTCAATATGTTCAGTCAGTAAGTGCTTTGATTTGTTCTTATGTGCTTTTATTGTTTCGATAGTTTTGTGTTTCTTTCGATCTACCATCATATTCTTTTGAATGATAAAAGGGGAAGTGTTTCATAGGATGTCAACTCCCAACATAACACTCCCAACGTAACACTCCTGACATTTTTGTTCTATTGTGGAGCTCTTGCACCTATTCCTATGCGCATGCTTTGCATATTAACTATGCAAGCCTTTGCTATTTGTTTCCTATCTAATTAAGTTTTGCAGTTGGGCTTAGATGAATAAATCGAACTTGTAAGCTTCGATGGTTCACAACAATTTTGAGGACGACATCAGCTTTTAATTTCATTTCCCATGCAAGGAAGATTTGATATATTTTTTTCCTCCAAACTAAAAACAATTCAATCAGCTCACATGTAAATATATTTCTTGTGTTCAAAGGCTTCTTTTCACAACTTATCTTTTTATCTTCTGTTATCGAACTTGTTGCAAGCATAGGCAAATACACCTAAATTTGGTCTTGCTTGCTGCCTGGATTTGAGTCTTACATAATCATGCTTCTGAATTCTGATGCTGGTTACTGTTTTGCATGATAGATTGTTGGACATAATGCATCAAGGCTAGATCCAGCTAGAGTTGGTACACCATACCATCCCATGCAGGTGGGAGCAGTCTACACTAGCCCTAGTCCTCAGCCTGTAAGTGTGCATAAATCCTTTTCTAATGGATTTTTGTCTATGTTTATTTGTTGTGAAAGAAATTGTTCATTTGTCTCTGAAAAACCTCATTATTATGTGATTACATGATAGGTGATGGCTGGGAAGTTTAGTCCTCTTGTTTATGTTCACCCAGTTTCTCAGGTTAGTGATTCACCATCGCCAGTTGTGTTAAGAATTTAACGTGGAAAGCTTTAAGAATTGGGGGTGATGCACAAAATTGTTATATTCTATTTATGTGACTTGTTAAACATTCCCCTATTCCTTGAAGATGCATACGCCGTCAGTGTTTCTGAATCAGCAAAATAAGCAGGGATTATCTGAACCTTAGTTGATAGTTTGATCTCTTTTTTTGAAACTAAGTTGTTTTTTGTCTACCTAAACCTAGGCCTTGGGTAAAGTATTTTATTAGACTATGCTCGAGCAACTGGGTCTTTTCACATGGTGATGGATATCCTGATGCTGTTTTGCAGTGACTGTAGCTTTACAGACCAATTTTGTTAGTTAATTCGAATGTTTACTTTTGCCTGTTGGAACAATTGTTGTCCTATAAGTTTGATCCACTATCCTGATTAATATTCTTACCGCGCTGGCAAGTAACCAACAATGCTCCGTTGAGATGATCTGCACTGTAAATATTTTTTTGCATGTAAATTTCCCTTATCTTGTGCTCTTGGCTCATCTGTCCCTTGTTCCTATTGAAGGATACAATGCATGGGACACCCGTTAGTTCTCAAGGATGGCCTTGCCCTGTGTTCTTAAATCCATATCAAGCTAGCATGCAGAAGTTCCAAGGTAACAGTCAAGTCATGGTTGTCCCTATTGTAGAAATTATATTGCAATGTCTAACTTCAGTTCCTTCTCTTGAATTAACTTCAGTTTCTTTTCTTAAATGGAAGATATATATATATATATATATATAATTAAACTGACTGTAGCTTTGATTTTTTTCTCTAGGTAATGCCCCAACATATGTGGCCCCACCAGTCATGGCAACTGGCAACCTGCCACTAGTTGTATCGAGCCCTGCACCACTTGTGCAGCCGTTTCATGCCATTCATCCCATCATGGTTCCTGCTGCAAGCAGTATGGTTCCAGGCAAATACATGTAAACTTGTCATACCAATGTGACATCTTTTGTTGGAAGAATCCTGGTTTACCCCTCTGCTTTGGGGTATCCTTCTAAAGGACTCCCGATTTTGCCTAGTCTGTTGATTCACTTGGTTGCTGGTCTGCGTCCGTATTTTAGTTGGAAGGGCTTTGCAACTTTGCCATTCTTCGTGCTTGTGTGGGTTTCAGAAATATTCTTTTAGGGATTCATGGGAGAGTAATATGAAATAGAGAGAAGATCGCAGCAATTTTTTTGTCTTTTGTCTTAGCAACACCTTTTCTTCTTCTGAGAGCACTATGTACAATGTGACACTGTAAAAGATTAAGAAGATAGTGGAGGCCTTATTTTCACAGTCCAATGTACATTCATCTTGCAAAAGTAACAATTCTGATCGACAAGCGTATTGCTATGATGTCAGCGTCATTTGTCATCTATTAGATCATTAGTCGTTGATCGAAAGCTCAAGTGATTATGCCTTGCTAATTAGCTTTGCAAATTTTTAATAACAATGCTCAGCCTGCATCATCTTTTGTTTGAAAGCTTTCCTTGGACCACGATCAGCTCCGATTTCAGTTTGACAGTTTCGCCTTTGCGGGCCAGCAGGCGCAACAGTGTCAAGGCAACGTACATTCTTAGAGGAGTAAATTGTACTAGCGGTTCCTAAATTACTGTAGTATTTTCATCTAAATCTCTAAACTATGAAAATATAGATTTAGCTCTCTAAACTATTTAGGTCTTGTTTGGATAAACATAATCCACGTGGATTGGAGGTGGAGTGGAAAGGTTTAGAGTGGGAATTAGTTCAAATTTCCTCTCAATCCCCACCAATCCACGTGGATTGAAGAGTTTTAGCTAGTATCCAAATAAGACCTTAAGTGGGTCAGTCCAGTTCTAAATCCGCCACAATTAGGAGCTTATGTGGCAAGCTCATGTTTCGCCACGGCTGCTTTCGTGGAGTTTGGAAACTGACAGATCAGCTTTTGGGACCGGGGTGACCCACTTAGGGATAAGGAATTTCATTTTCATAGTTGGGAAATCTAGATGAAAACATTACAATAGTTTAAGAACCGCTAGTGTGTAATTTACTCTTTTTAGATAAAGAAAAAAAGATTGAGCCTCATCACCCACACTTAAGTGAATTTAGCCAAGGCAACGATGCATAAAAAGCCAGTGAACTTTATGCTCAGTGTACGAAGCCAGTGAACTTGGTTATCCGCTGAAAATGTTTTGAGGAAATTAAGCAACAGGAAACAGCATAGTAGCTACGCACGTGCTTGAGTCATAAATAAGTTTCTCTCTTCTCTTTCCCTTGTTGGATTACATCATTACAACTCTTGTGTACGCCGACTTGATTACTAAAATGCATATGCAAAATTGCCCTTTATTTCTCTCGACGGGTTGCAACTGTGCCGTTACCCAGAATTAATATGAATTGTTTTTTGTAGCAGCAGACGAGGGATATCACATAAATATTGCATCAGTTTTCCAGATGTTTGGGAATAAGGCTTAAAAGGAGTCATTACAAGATCTAGAGTTCAACAAAAGCATAAGCTTAAATTATTTCTATCTTTTTTTTCCTGTTTGCAATTCTATCTGTGCTATGTGCTAGTCGAGTGTTTTCTTTGTTTCTGCATTTCTACTGTATCCCTCACCTATAAAAATAGGAATCTATGCCTAAAACATTGAGCCATTCACTAAAACTCCAGCTTCACATCCCACTATGGGATTCTCATAAACTTGGCAAACACGTTCCAGACAACAAACTTTCATTTAAACATCAGGAACCGTGCTGTGCTTCTTTAATCTTTGTTCTTTGATATCTTCTTTCATTTGCTGTCAATCTTCACTTCATGTTCACCATGCTCAGGATGAACGTCATCTGGAATTACAAATTTTGACACCACAGCAGTTTGTTAGCTCTTGCAGTAAAAAAGAGGTCTTTCAACAAGATAATATTTATATGCTGTGCTGTCTGTATTTAAGGTTCAGCCATAGGCAGAGATCCACCAAATACTAGTTAGGACAAATTAGCCACCTAGTCTAGTTATGCATGGTATAAAACAAATTTCTAGACAGGTACATACCATTGTAACAAATCTGGCATGGGCCTATCACTATCTGAAAGTGTAGGATGATACATCTTGGATATATATATTTTTTCAATAAAATATTAGTTTCCAATATGTAGTTGGATTTTTTTAGTTTGCATAGATAAGAACAAAATCAAATCACAGAGTCTGATTCGACTTGGTCAATACAATCATATTCCACTCTACAAAAATACAAACATATTTTACCCTAAAAACAAACATGTTCAGTCTACTATCACAGAGAAACTATTTGGATGTGACTGAAGATGCAACTAGAAACATTAAAAGGAGTGGAGTAGCTTTTTTTACCTGAGGCACCAGACTTTGCGTCATCAACTCCTTTCAGGACAATGGTCTCTGTCTTAATCTGCTCAGATTGTTCTGTCATATCTAAACATTCATATCCACAGCATAAGATCGTGACCTGTTTAAGTGTGAAATATTAGGATTGTATATCACCTGATGGTCCCTTGGAACTCTGGTGCTCACTATTTGCAGAATTTGGCTGATCTCCAGCGCCTGAAGAGATCCCCCATTTAATGGTCACTTTTTCAAAGGCCCCCACTTTTATCAGAAAATGTGGAAGCAGAGTGTAAAATTATATTGTACCTGATGCTGCATTGATATCATCCTTCATTGTCGTGTCAGCATTCTGAGTTTGGCCTGCCAGGAGACAGAGCACTTAAAACTACACGCACTATGCCCAATATATTTCAAGCATAAAGTTTTAGATCTTACCAGAAGATTCCCTAACCACATCAGTTACTTGAACATTAAGCATTTGCCTTCCCCCTATAGTAAAAAATGGAAACCAGGCCTAGGTTAGTTGAAGTCTCTTCCAACCCAGAGGCAATGTTCATTTCAGTTTAAAAAGGTAGCACATAAACTAGAAATGACCTGGAGAATCCTTGACTACTACATCCACAAGAGCAGTGTTTGGTTCATCTTTCACTACAAAAAGGCAAATTTACAAACATCAATGTCTCAACCAGACTTACGAGACTAAAAAGTGATGGGAAATTCAGTTTCTTGCACACATGTATACACAGGGTCGACAAGTTTCTAAATTTGGTCAGCAGGAAAAAAAAGGGTTGCAAGATTTCAAGTAATTGAGCTGAAACTCAGCAGGACACCTAATCCGCAAAGCATACCTGATGACTCCTTGGTTTCATGTGATGATTCGGAATCTTTGGGAAACTCATTGACAGACATCTTTCCAATAAGCTCATCTTGATTAGGCACTTGCTTGCATGGTAACAATACAGGACGGACCGATTTAATTGGCACTGCAGCAACCGCTGATTGTGGGATCACAAGTTCAGTATCCTGCTTGGCCAAAGTTCTAATTTCAGTATTACTGGGTGAAACAGATACAGGTACTGCTGCAATAACACCAGAACCCATGTAAGGCCTAGGAGCGATAGGGACAGCGTTCTTAGAAATAGTTTTCTCAACAGGTTTCCTCATCTGCAGAGGCTTTGCAAGTGTAACATCCTCCAAGTGGATTGGCACAGGAGCTGGTTGCATGTGGATTGCTGATGCTCGCTTTCGAACTTGACTTGGTCGAAGCATGGGAAGCTCTGGGGCAAGGTCGTCCTTGGGTGTAATTCCACGGAGATTATTTTCATCTGGAACCCAACCTTTGAGCACCTGATCCCCCTTCACTTTTACCGTAATGAGGGAAAACCCGGGAATTGTCTTGGTCAATTTGCCAACAAAATGCTTGCCAATAACGCTATCCTTGCCTAAATTGCTTTGCAGAGGAGCACTGCTATGATAGGAACCGCCATGAGCACTGTCACCTGATGCATGACTGACGCGCAGCACATCCTGTCGGACACCCGAGCCACCTTGTGTGCAGTACAGAGGTGGGGCGCTCTGAATGGGCTGTACATTCTGTGGTAGTTCATATACAGGATGCTCATATTTCCTTGGGCGACCACGCTTGCGCTTTGCACCAGAAATTGATGACTGCTCCCTGGAAAAAGCTTCATTAGGTACATCTTTATTTCCTTCTGATGCCATCTTTACTGGTTTTGTTCGACCAGCTAAATCTGAAAAATGATAAGAATACCCTGTTGGTGTCAATTTGCACTTGGTTTTTCTCCTCTAAACGGACACACGATCCATAAGTTGAAAACCATAATCTACTTTTCTTTACAATATCTAACAATAATGGAATCTAAAGAAGGCAGTTGTTATACCCCAATTTTCACAAGATGCATGCAACACATGTGGGCTTGGTGGTCTATGCACAGCGGTCCCACATGTAAGATTGTGTGAGGAAGGGCATGTAAGCCGGCAACCGGTACAGAGAAGGCAGGGGGAAATTGAATTCGATCCCCTCCTACTGTTCGTTTTCCAACATGATTCGATCCGGATACAAGCATCATACATTAGGGTTTGGGGCGTTCGATTTCGCTCAGCAGTAAGGGAAAGCAATGGTCCGGCATACCTGGCGGATGCTCGTCGCCGGCGAAGACCTGCTTTCCAGGGCGCTGCTGCTTGCCCTGACGTCGCCGTTACCCGCTAGGAAGGAAAGGGCGAGAGAGATAGAGAGAGAGCGCGAAGGGGGCGTGGAGCGGAGGAAGAGGAGAGAGGTCTGTGGCCTGAACACGCCCAGCGTTCTGGATGGGACGCGATGGGATGGAACCAGATCGTCTAAAACGTCGGGGGAGAAAACGTGCGTCTGCGTTGGAGCCGTCCGCTGCGGATCCGACGTTCATATGCTGCATCCGGCCCTCCACGCTTCCTCGGCGCCTCCAAATGCGGATGCGGCCCGAGTATACAGATTTGGCCCATTCCAACCCAGATGGCGAGCAGCCGGTCTCTCGCATGGCGGCCGGTGCCGGCGATGCGCCGCTGGGTGTCTGCCCCGGCGGTAGCGTGGCTCCGCTGCCCCGGTGTCGAGGTCAAGTTCTGCGTCGAATTGAGCGCCGATAACTGTGGCTTCATGGTTCAAGAGGCATGACATTGGAGGAAGACCACTGCTGTGAAGCCCCAGCATCGCGATCTGGTGGAGGACAAGAATGACTTGAGAAAATGAGATGCCTACCTTCCCCCGTTCAGGCTTCAGAGTGTACCGTGTAATTAGACTGTAAATTGTTTCCAATTGAGATTACTATTTACTATTGAATATCAAATATGATTATTGTTTATTTCAATCTCCATGTCTTATTGTGTCAATTTGAGACATCAGTGCAACTGTGATCATTGTGTCAATTTGTGATGGCAACCATGTTGCAAAAGAATGTGTAAAATCAAGTGGCACTTTCCGTGGAGTGAGTCATCTGCTTGATACAACTAGACATTCAGACTGCCCCCCAAAAAAAAAAAAAAAAACATTCAGGTGGGTCATCAGAGAGTGTTGCTTCTAAAATGACCATGGCCTCCTCATCTTAGTGATGGCAACAGATAACTGAATATTCAATGACAAACCAAAAGGGCGTAAGAAAAACCAATGGCAGAGCTAGACTTCTCATGTTTCCAGCTATTACAGAGCTGTGCTAGAATGCTCACTTGCAAAATAATAAAGTTTAAAATATGTGTGGAACTAGAGTTCTCCATGGTTCCGTGATGATTGCAGAACAGCAAAAGAAAGCTGCATGTATATGTATCCAGCAAGAAACAGACCACTGATATGTGGCAAAATGACCTATATCAAAGACATGTTGCTAAAATAAATCTCCAGTGAAAAGATCATCAGTGATTGGTCTCATTGTTTGTTCCAAAAGTGGTGTCAAAACCGACAACATCACCGAAATGTGCATAATCCAAGGTCATTTTTTCATCAGCCCAAAATATGTTTGCTATTTTTTCTTCACAATCCATTTGCAGTGCATATTGGAATGATGGGTCAACAAGGCTTGCTATCTTTATAACCAAAGTGGCTCAAAACCTTCTCTACATACTGAGATTGCATAAGAGTATTACCGTCCTCGTTTTCTAGCAGCTTGAGATATATTTAGGATAACATCAATCTTGCCCAAATCTTTCATATCAAACATCTGGGACAACGCTCATTTCACCTGATTTATAACATCAATATCAGTCCAGAAAATTAATCGGCGTGTCCACTGTCCTTGTTTGTAGGAAGGCGTTGGCAAACCTCGGTCTACATGTTAACTGATGGGTTGAAATGCGCCTCCATCGCCCCCTAGCATTAGACACGCCCAAGGGTATAGTCTTGATACCCTGATGTTTTGTTTCTTACGTATTGTAGTA
Source organism: Paspalum vaginatum (assembly GCA_030272315.1). NCBI lineage: Eukaryota > Viridiplantae > Streptophyta > Magnoliopsida > Poales > Poaceae > Paspalum > Paspalum vaginatum. Next base: position 4,492,472 of record CM059017.1, on the reverse strand, counting down.
TTGCTATCACGTGAAATGTTTTTGTCCACATATTATTGTCATGATCTATTATGCTTTTTGGTTGGATAAAATAGACCAAAAATGCCTAATTATTCAACATATAAGGTATTTAAAGTTAACAAAAACACAATTACAAATTCATATAGCTGAATGCTTCAGACATCCATTTGTTAACAATAATTGAATTCTCATAAAAGAGAATGGAGCCTTCTCTGAATTGAGAAACCATGAATTTTGTTCATAAAATAACTTCAATCCAAATATATATATATGCTCCTCTTCAAGTTCCTCGAAATTTTTTAGGCAGCTCTCCCATCCTACAAGGCGTGTATGGAAAAGAAGTTCTCATATGTACATTGTCCGCTGGTCCAAAATTACAGAATTCTTTTGGCAAGAAGTTGCCCAGGTCTTCAAGTTTAGAGGTTGTCAAATGATACATACGCCAGTGCTCTTTTGTTTGACCTATGCAAGAAGACAATCTCTCGGTAAGGATGGAATGCAAGGATTTCAGTGAGCACGTAGCCGCGCTGTTGTTCAAATGATCTATTGTTGTCGGTGGGTAGAGCATTGTCATCATCGGAGTTCCATTCGAATTCTTGTTCCCCTACTTGCGCTTCTTCATCATCGTCTTCACTGCTTTCATCTTCGCTGCTTTCGTCGTCACTATCATCGTAGTTAGAATTGCTTAGGATCCAGGGCCCATCGCCAGAGCTTGGACTTGGAAACACAAGCCCCCGACCAGTGTCGTGTCTCAATCTCCACTCGATTCGATCACACGATTCGTCAAGGATCCAGACCCTCAGGCGGTGGTCCTTAAGATCAAGTAATGCATAGTAATCCCCTGCTCAGACCTTCCTAGAAAGAAGTTTGGATGCGGAAACTCTTGTTCATCTTGATCATCAGTGCCTATACTTGGGGGTTTGGTCACTCGGTACGTGCTAGTTGACAATGATATTCTGCAAATTAATGAAGGAGAGACAGACACACATGTATTATTATTTGGTCAATCGTCAAACATGCATGCGTACGTGTTTTTTTTGTTGCATATATATAAGTAAGAGAAGAAAATGTGTAAGTAACGAAAGAGGAACGTACGTACCTCATGACAAATTGAGTTTGGCACTGAACGTAGAGCGCGCCCCGCCAGTATTCAGCATGTAATTGGAATAACCAATCGCGAACCAGGAGCATGTCGGCGACTGTTCCTGCTGCCTCGCCTTGGCGAGCAAACGACCTCTCCTCCCACAGCCCCGTCGTGGAGGAGAAGACTCTGAGGACGCACGGCGACGGCGGCCACTCTGAACACAACATGGCACTGCCCAGACGCTCGGCGGCCATGGTATAAGTAGGAACTCTCGGGATCACCAACACCTCGTAGTGCGGCGGCGAAACGGCGGGATCAAACACGAGGTACGCCTCGTCGATGAATAAATCCTCCATGCCGCCGGTGCGGCGTGGAGCCGGGGGCTCGGGCAAGGTGGCGTACCCACCCGTGGCGGGGTTGTACACCCAGTCGTAGTCTACCAGGAGCAGGCCGTTGCAGTGGTCCGCGACGCCGCCGCGGGGCATGCCGTAGTCCCACGGGTCCACGGAAGGGCGGGCGAAGAACTCCGCGTACGGCAGTTCGGAGGTGTAGTCGGCGACGAGCCCGGCCAGCGAGCGCGGGAGGAGGTCCGCGCGCAGCAGGCGGCGGTCGTCGATGATGGCGCGCCACGCCCGGCAGACGCAGCGGCACACGGCCAGGGCTCGCGGCGAGGCGCCGGCGCGGCGGAGGACCTCGTCCGCGAGCACGTCGTCTGGGAGCAAGTCCACCTGCGGCTGCTGCCGTCTCGTCATCTTATTCATCTTATTATTGCTAGCTATATTACTACTACGTACAGTACGTGCTAGTATAGTATGTGCCTTCCCAGTTCCGCGGGTTGCTCTTTACCCGGCCCGTCGAGATCTCTAGCTAGAATATCTGGTGTGTCCTCACGGTTGCTCTTTAATCTCCCGTCGAAGTCCGAGACCGAATCGATCGGCAATTCCGATCCGACGGCTAGGCAGTTTCTACTAGAAAAAAAAAGGAACAAGCTGGCTTTTGTGGGCTGGCTGGAGCCTTGCTGCTTCTGTATCTTACTGTAGTTTCGGGCTTATGGTTCCACTAGGTATATAGATATTTGTTCAAGTTCGGCATTGTCCCAATTTTGTGTGGTCAACTATTCCAATTTTTTTTCCATTTTCAAAACCAAAAGCTTACAATTGTAATTTATATGCAATATGTTAGCGTTTGAACTGAAGGTAGCATTTCAAGTGTTTCTCGCTTGCACTCCTCATCAGATGTTGAAGTTAGGGTAGTTTACATTTTGTTTACAAGGGTGTTGTATCAGTCAGACCACACTTTTTCCGTACTAATGTTTCCTTTAAACAACAAAAAAAGAGTACAACGAACAAGACAACTCAAGATTACTTTTTTTAATTGTGCCAATTACTTTTTTTTTTCATTTCACTGAACCTTGCATGATATAAATCCAAGCATTGTTTGCTATCTGGTATTGATGGATATACTCGATTGATTTGGTCATTTAGGTATAAACTATAGCATTTTCAGTGAGTATATCACCATGCACTTGATCGGTTGTTAATTTGGTTCATTGTTGCTCTGCAAGCTGAGTCATCAGAATGCATGCCATCATTTCAACTCTATGACTCTACCTCATCTTCAGTGCATGGTCTGCTTGTTAATATATTTCCTACCTTCATCTTTTCTGCAGAGTTAATGGACTATTTGATCGGAAATGGGCAACTAAAGGATGTTTTATATTTGGCACGTGTTTTTTAAGCTGGTGGAAAAATATACTCCACTTTCTGTTCTGAAGGGATGTGTTGAAAAGGCAAAACAAACTGCCATGGAAATATCTCAAGAGAATATGACATGCCAATCCCTGGTATGTGCTAGAAAGACTTTGGTAACCGAATACTTTTCTAACTTACATGACTGGTTGTACCACCCAGTTTCATGAGAAAAATTAAGGACATTTAATGTCTTCTTATGCTTGAGCTATTGGAGTGGCACGTTACTTTACAAAGTTTGAGAGTTTGAAACATATTACTCCATCTCAAAAAAATAAGGCACATATGTTTTTGATATGGTCTTTAAAGCATAACTTTGACCATTCATTTCTTCCAAAATGTCACCAACAAATACAAAATTATCATCATATTACTTTTAAATGTGAATACAAGTATATAACATGCATACACTAAAAATATATGGATTTGACAGAATTACTAGTCAAAGATTTAAAAGTTTGAATTTATCAAAAATATATAGGCCTTATTTTTCAGATGGAGTATATTCTATATTCATCTCAATCTGCTTCATGTCCGCTATTTGTTTATAATGGTTTTATATCTACCTGTGTGCAGAGTGCTGTTGTGATAAAGGAGATTCATAATCTAAGAAGGGCGAAGGATCTAGCTAAGGAACAAATCATGGATTCCAACCTATGCACCAGTATCACGGCAGAAATCAACATTTTGTTAGATGAATTTGGAAAAAAGAAGCGGAGTTTAGCAGATGCATCTACAACCTCAACTTCAAATTCACAGCAGCAGCAAATGGAGAGCAACAAGAAGCGCAAGAAAGAACAGGAGCATCGCAAGGGACAAGAAACCCAGCAGCAAGGGCAAGCGTGTAAGTTGGAAGAGGAGCCGGAGAAGAAACAAAACAAGCCACAACAGGAGCAGCAACAGAAACAAGAAGGTAAGCCGCCAGAGACGCAACCACAGATCAAGCTGAAACAGTCGAAGCGGCCAAGGCAACATACTCCCAAGCGGCCAACACGAGCTTCTCCTGCAGCATGGAGCACGGCATCGAGAGACCACTTTAGGCATCCACCATACGCCACAATGCACCATCAAGGTTACTCTGTCCTGGCTGTCCAGCCAGGTTGGGCTGGAATCCATTTTGCTGTGCCTTTTGCGCCAGACTTTGAAGCCTTGATTCATTGTTGTGGAATGGGTTTTTGATTGAAATCGATTTAATAGAAACTAGATTTTTTTCAACACCGTCAAGCAGAGCACAAGGAGTGCAGCTTAAATCCTGCATCAGAATACTGATAGGCTAGGATCATGACAAAGCACAGATACTGTTAATCCGACCTGTGAATCACAATGCGATTTAACGGCTGCTTGTATTGCGAGTCAGCTGGTCTCTTATCTGCACAGCATTTCTGTCATTCTGTGGGTGGCGTTGCAGTTTCACCACTAAAACAAAGTAAGTTAAAATCAGAACTGTCCAATCAGTATATATTTGACGCTAGGTTCGGCTAGACATCATGTTCTTTGTCTTCTCGGCTGCCTGTGAACTCTCTGTGGCATGAATGTGGCGTACACTAGAGTGCTTCTCGGTGACCCTTTCTCATCACTGAGAGCCTGACAGACAGATGAAGCGAGCCTCTTCCTCTTCTCTTGAAGCGAGGTCTCTGCTTTCCTTATTTGTTCATTGCAAGCCGCTTCTGCTTCAGCATCTTCAGACCCTACATCGCATCAAGGCACATCTTTAATTATATTGAAACTTTTGTAAAATTGGTAACAATTACTCTTTCTATCCGTATATTTATTACTTCTGGAATTTCTCTATTTGATTCGAATGATCTGGCTCATTTTGCAAAGCTCGGGGAGCAGACTGCCTCGCCAACATCGTCCTCAGAAGGGTTGATGTGCACCACCGTTAGAACTTTTGAGCCATCACCTGTTATATAGATACTTAACAGAGTAATGCCAGATAGTCTTGTTAGCAGGGCTGCAGGGGTTAGATTTTTTGCTCAAATCCGTTCAAAACAATCACCAACCAAACCATTGTGTACGTTTTTCCTGTCCCAGTCTGGCCATAAGCGACAGTGCAGACATTATCCCCGTCAAGTGCAGATCTGAGGACTGGTTTTACTTCATGGAAAACATCCTTTGCATGGACCACAAGGAAATAAATCACACCACTGAAAAGGAAAAAAAGAAGAGCAAGTGAAATAAATCGCAGAGCTGCGATTTCCTCTGAAACAACATTGGATTGAGATAGCTCCATCAGGTTTCGATGCAAGGCCACCATCACATCAAGATGCCATTCAGAGTTACAAAACTGATGCTACTTCAACCTTGCAGAGCTGAGATGTCCTTGTCATAGCCCCCTACGATTTCCCAATTCGAGAGCTCCAAGCTCAAGCTCTGCGATGGCAGCATCACATGCGCCCCCATGTCTTCCTTCTCCATACAACGGAACCAAGAGCAGACAAGATCAAACAAGAAGCGTCTCAACCTGCCAGTTGCGCAGATTCATCTGATTTTTCCTTCCAGCGATACTGAAAAAGGCAACAGCTATCAGGATGACAATGTGATGGATTATCAAAGAGCACAGAGCAAGAAAAAGAATTCCTTCACAGCAGCATCGATCAGATCACAAATAAATCACAGACCTGACGCTCACGACGAGCTTCGGGCGGGTGATGCGGCGGGGCGGTCGTCAGGTGAGCGGCGGCCGCCGCCGCAGCTGCCGCGCGCGCCGGAGGGGGCGGAGAGGCCAGGGCGTCAGAGCCGGACGCGACCTGCCACTGCGTGGCGGGCGCAGGCGGGGGGCGCCGGCGGAGGAGGAGGAGGAGGAGAGGGACGGCGAGGCGAGGAGGAGTAGCTGGAGGAGCAGGGTCAGCGTCGCGGCTCGGGCGGGTGGGGAGGGACGCGGGCGTGGCGCCATTGGAGGTGGCGAATCTGGTTGGAATGGGGGACGGGAGGGGGAGGGGCACGGGGAGAGTGAGGAGGCCTACCGGTTGGGTTGGGAGGGGAGTACGGGCTGCATCCGATTGGAACGGTGCGCCGGCCGAGTTGGATTGTACACGGACTCCGGGAAACGAACAACGCACAGCGGTAGGACTGCGAGAGGCTGCCTATATATATATATATATATACGCGCGCGGTGTTTGTGTTTCCCTCTCATCGATACGTGGTCGTGAAAAACGACGACTTGTGTCACAGCACCTCATCTCGACGAGGCTCACATGGAATCCTGGAGCCACGAGTCCGTAACTTGCACTTCTCTATTAAATATTGCGCATTTTTCTTATATAATAATATATATATAAGTATGGTTTTTCTTTATTATCTTTCAAACAATGTATTGCTTTATTGTGTTTTTATAACTTCTAATAAACAATCGATGCATGCATCAGGAAAACACACCGGCTAGGGAAAATCCAATTTATGATTGGACTGAGAGGACGACTCACTATTGTTCGTCACGATGAATATGGCATCACGGATCTGCGGCGGAAAGTGCCAATTAAACGCACAAACTTATTCCGTGAGGTGAAACTACGCATTAGAGCAAGAGTACTCACACGGGAATACTTCGGCTTGAAGGCAAAAGGCATGCACAGTTGGGAGGCCTACGAGGAACACCAAGAAAGCATCAAAAGGTCGTTTCATACCATTCATCGTGCTCTTACACGCTACAAAGATCGCCGTATAGAATCTGGATACTTCTATATCTGCAAGCACAAGAATTTGCAATACAGCTGGGTATTCGTAATGAGCCCATTGTACTATATGCCACGCAAAGAAGCGCTGAAGAGAGTAAGGTACCTTCTTCAGAAGAGACAAGCCTATGCCCGTCCTTCCATCACCGCTCATAATCTTGCTGCTCTCGGTGCTAGCACACATGGATCCATTTTGGCTAGATTTGTTACTTCGTTACGGATTACAGCGGGACGTAGGTTGACAATGAAAATATGGTTGATCTACCTATTTGTGACAATTATTTTAGCATGTATTATATTATTTTATTGATGGTTATAAGTGGATCAGTGTAAAAAAAATGCTATTTACTTAGTTCATCAATGCGTGCCGCAATATTTCAATTTTCTCCCTCGGTACCTATATTTGAATTTGAATTTGATTGACACTTCCTTTTATTATATCATCATCATCGTACATGTGTGTCTGTTGCGCTATGAACTTTTGTAGGAGGTGCAAAACACACATTAGGCTTTTCGAGACTCATCGTAGAAATAAGCGGGATCAGCCATCACCCTTTCTTTCTTTTTTATTTTTTGTTGGAGATTTATATGCCCAGTTTCCTCTGAGGTAGGTCGAGCCTCTTGCATCGGAAAACGATGCCATGGAAATATGTCCACGTAGTATAGTATATATACAAGGAAGAAGTCCATATTACATTCCTGAACTCTGCTTGACCTCAAACTCAGAATCTGTCCAGATTATATCCCGAACTCGCAATACCAGACATGGACCACTCCTGCGCACCTGCACAGTGGTTTTGAGACACGCTGGATGCCAGCTCAGATACTCGGCGTCCACGTCGTCCTTGTCCACAGCTTCAAAGTCGTCTCGTCCTCTGTCCACCGGATCTGTGCCGCCTTCTACTCCCGCGGCCGGCGTGCCTGCTCGTCCAGCGTGCGGGGCGCCGTCCTCTGCTCCCTCCCTCGCATCTTCGTCCAGAGCGGCGGCGCGCCACTTGACCAGCCAGTGGCGCACAAATCAGGCCCCCCCTGCCCTCTCCTCATCCCTGCCGGCACGGATGGAAAGCCGCTAGGCTGGTTGCTCCTTCTCGTCGTCAAGGCATCAAATCAGCACCGCGCAGCGATTCGACATCCTCCCCTACGGCTTCTCCAAGCGGAGCAACCGCGACGACGGCTGCGCCGCACTGCGCGTCGCGGCTGTCGATGCCAGGACCAGCGGCGCCACCTGCTCCTTCCAGCAGTGCAAGCAGCTGTGTCATGAGGAGAAGAGCTAAAGGAAGATAAGGTCTTCCAGGTGCCGAGCGCCGCGGCGTTCCCCCACGGCATGTCCGCCGCGGGGCCGTCGCTTGCCGCGGCCAAGAAGGAGGAGCTCAGCATGTCGCCGTCCCACTCGCCGGCCTCTTCCAGCGGCAGGGACGAGGGCTCCTCGGCGGTGCCGCCGCTGCCCGAGATCCACGCCAAGAACGGCGTGCTGGCGCCAGCGGATGCTGCGTGAGAAGCGATGGAGCTCATGGCCGCGCTCACCACGTGTGCCGACTCCCAAGTCGTCTGCAACGACGACGCCGCCAACTACTACCTGGCGTGGCTCGGCGAGATGGCCTCGCCGGCGGGGCCCACGCCGCTGCACCGTGTGGCGGCCTACTTCGACGAGGCACTCGCGCTCCACGTGGTGCACATGTGGCCACACGCTCTGAGGCAGAAACTCTAGTGGGCGATCTCGCGTTCGTGTTCCATGCCGCGGCGGCGGCGAGGAGGTCCGCAGTGGCATCAACTGCGGCCGTCGCCTCCTCTTGCCGGCAACGGAGAGAAAAACAGAGAGACGGGGGAGAAAATGGGGCAGCGTGGCTTCTATGGGCGAGGGTGACGTGGATGATGATTTGCCAGCCTAGAGTTTAGCGTGGCCCAAAACCAGCCTCTGGGGGGACCATGCACGGTTTTGGAAGATGAAGGTTGACATATAGACGGATTCAAAGCATATGGTTGAAAGTTAGACTTCAAGCAAGGTTAAGGGGTGTAATATGGACTTTTTTCTATATATAATAGGTAAATCTATATGGATGGGAGAAATGGCGCCATCCTAGCGCATCGGTCCTTCAAGTGCCTCGCTCACTCGACGCGTGGCTATTGCGCATCGCTGTCGCACATCGACACATCGGTAGGTCGCGTACAACTTACGCGCGCCCAGAGCGACCTCCGCTTGCTCCCATTATTGAGTGAATCCACACGAGCGTTCGCACTAGCCATTGACTGGACGCATAGTTTGTAGAGTTAATTAGATTGAATCCATTATAACTTGATTGGTTTTGAACTGTGCTATTACAGGTTGGAATATAGTAACCAGACCGCTAGTATTTCGTTTGGGTTTGAGATATACCATTGACTACGTATTTGATCAGTTTGGAGTCCACCTGCAGTGTATTGTAGCTATGTATTTACAAAACTGCCACTCTCTACTTTTCACTGACGTGTGGGCCCCACCCGTCATCCCTTTCTTCCCCCTCCCACCGCGGCCTACCCTGCACGCGCCTGTCGCCTGCCAGGCGCCGAGGCCTCCATCGGCCACGCGAAGTTGGGGCAAGCGCCGCGCTTGAGGTGATCGGAGGCCGGGCGGCGGCACGAGCACGGGCGCTCCGCCGGGCCGTGAGGGGCAGGGGCAGTGGCGGCGGCGAGGAGCGGCGAGCGGGAGCTTGAAGAAGTGCAGAGAGAGGGTGGGTACGACGGTCATTTCTCAGGTCCCCTCCACGGTGGCGTGCAGACGTGGAGACAAAAATGGCAATTCTGTAGGTCAATTACTCAATTCCCTCTCCGATTGTAATTTTGTAGAGGCAACCGTAAAACTGAAATAATTAAATATCCCCTCTCTTCGCCTTCCTCCACGCCGCCGCCGGCTACTGTATCCACCCAGATGCCGGAGCCCGCCTCCTCGCATCCATTCCGGTCCTCTTCTTCGCGGCGCCTCTGCCTCCGCTTCCTCGACGTCTCCGTGTTAGCGTCGCCCTCTCCTTTGTCCCCGATGCGGCGGTCCTTCGGATTCGCCTTCGTGTCGCACCTGTCTCCACTTATTCCAAGCCAGCCCCCTCCTTCACGCATCCATGCCGCCGCCGGTTCCTGTATCCACGCTGGCCACCTCCGCGCATCCACGCCGGCGTCCGGCGTCGTTGAATGAGCCCACGCCTCCGCTCGCTGGTGTCCCGGCCGGAGTTCGAGGTCAGGTCGCCGTCCTGGCCGCAGATCCATAACTCCGCCCACCGGCTCTGCTTGCATCGTCTACATCCACGACTTCGGCCGCAGACGTCGCCTACCCGCGCCTCATTCTCTGGGATCCAGGCTAGATCTCGAGCTCCGGCTCCTCGCAGTTCCACTCGTGGGGTCTGCACTATGGACCTCTACCTCTGTGCTCTATCCCGACTGGAGGGGCGCTCTGCTGCCCTCGGAGACGCTGCGTAGCCCCGTGCCACTGCTCGTTCAGGAGGCGATTCTGTGCCGGTCCTAAAAAGGGCGGTATCGATCCTTCCTATTCTATTTATCATATGCGCATGTTGGCTCTTTCTGATTCATGCATTGTATGCTCAAATGTTTTAGAACGACTTGTCCAAGTGACTCTGATTCCTGTTTCAGGTCAATAAGATATGCAAGGCCAACAAGGTTAAATATGAACTGACAAGAAAATTGGACTGATAAAAGGTACATGTCTTGTCGGTTCTAATAACCCCCGTTCTCAATTAGTCAATTTGAATGTGTTGTGCATAGAAACTCGGAACAAACCCAAATCGCACTTACCTGCCCTGCAAATCGTTCTTGTTGTATTGTCTCACGGATTTTCTAGATGTTAAATTGTTTCAGAATTATCCACAACAAAAGTTGGTTAATCATTTGTTCTTGTGATGCACGAGACAAAGCGGATCTTCACTCGCCACCTTTTTCCTTGCAGGTGCTATGCTACCATGAAACCTGGGACTAAGATATAAGTGCGTAAAAGTCCATGCATTGGATTATCTGGTTCCCAAAGTCCAGAGTTAAATTCGTTTCCTAAATTGCCATTATCGTTGGTTTGTGTCTTTTCTTGTTCACGGTAACAACGTTGATATTGACTTTTCTTGGATAGATATTCTTCCTTATCTTTACCAACCCTGCTATAATACCTCCTTTTTTCGTGCTGTCTCTTAAGTTCGGCAGGATCCAAAACAGAAGTGTGAGTATCACCTATATAAGAAAATAGATTGAATTATGACAAAATCTAGAAAAATACTAATATATAATAATGTGCAACCAATATAATCATATTCAGCTGGGATGTTTGTGTTACCATTTGCATGAAGGGAATTACCACCATAGTTGACAATATAACCATCATCATCTTTAGCATATACTTGCGGCAATGATATTCCACAAAATTTAGCGAGGTCTGAAATTGAAGATGTCATTGATACAGGGCCTGTTCGGTTAGCGGGCGGTGGCGGGCTGCCGCTGCCGCTGCCGCTGCGTCCTGTTCCCGCTTTGCTACAGTGGTACGGTAGTTGGCCGTGAGCTGCAGCGGCAGCCGCAGGCAGCTACAGCCAGCCTACCGAACGAAGCCACAGTTGGCAGTGTGCTGGCTGTGAAGTCCTCAGAAATAGGACATATTGAAATGTCTTTATTTTAAAAAAAGGTTAAATCAAATCTTACCATTTATATTAGTATGGTAAATATATGCATGCTTGGGGTACTATCTAAAGCATGAGCCCCTCCATGAACTGCAGATGCAGTACCAGCCTTTTTTTAGCATGACAACCACGTTGGTACTCACGTTTCTGATTCTATCTTTGCCTTTCTCGTTTGTTTTTGGCTTCTCTCAAACTGTTTTGCACATTGTCTAAGGTTGCTTCATGATTTTGAGTACGATAATTACGTTGATAATCACAGCTATCTAATATGATTGATCTCCTGACGTATGATGGTGGAAATGTTGGCAGGAGATCCAACAAAAGATGTTCTGAAAGATGTATCGAAGGACCTGATGGTGATGTGCCAGCATGCCAGGGGAAATTCGGTGCTTCAGTGGCAAATTTTCAGGGAACAAACCAGCGGAATCAGGCCATTGTGATCACATCCTATCAATGCAAAGAGCCACCCCTATATATTAGGACAACTAAATTACAGTAGATGTCCTTGATTTGTCTTGAATATCCATTCGTGTATATATTTCCTAGGTGTACCCAATTGAGATGCATGGTGTCCTGGTTTGAGGCATTGCTCAGCAAAATGTATTCTTTTTACTCCATATTTTGTTTGCCAACTTCAATTGGGTAGTTGGCAATAATTGGGGATACAAGAACATCGTTATATGTGAAAAGATTCAGTGTGACCTATGGAAAAGAATACGGGTTCATTGATTGTCTATTCAAGGCGAATGTTTGTAATGTATTGTTAGCCAAATTGGGGTATTTAAGCAGCAATAATTCACTCAACTCATCGATTTTTTTCCCATCGTGTGCCTCCTTTCTTTGCTCTTTTACGTTAAGATGCTTCTTTGCTCTTTTACGCTGTCGAGATGCTAATTGTATGCCAGAATGGTGATATTGATCCAGATTCCAGCCGCATCGCCTGAGGCCCTGACCCAGACCCAGCTGGCCAGCTCACATATAGTACACACATCAGTCTCTGCTTCATAGCATACTAGTATGCAATGTTGTGTGTGCATTCTTTTCTCAAAAGGAAAATACTCTCGCTAAGGAGTAAGTACTTATTTCAATTGGTATCCATTAATCTAAAAGACAAACTATGAGGGCAGAGTTTGCAGCAAAATGGGATGTAAAACCCACCCACATGAGGGCAGCATAGGTCAACAGCAGCATCACCTTTATACAGCAGTGGGAATAGAGAGTAGCATGAAACTGCAGATACATTTTTTTTTAAAAGCAAATGGTCAGTGTTTGAACTGCCCGCTAGACAAGTTTATCACCTTTTGACATTACAATCATAATTATACTAAAAAACATAATATGGGGATAATGCAGACACCAAGGTAGGCACTAGGCAGTATGGCAAAATAATCTTTCACATGGAAAGAAATGAGACACAGAAAAAATGATATTCAAGGCATGTTGCAAGTGGAATAGAGTAGACATGAAGAAAAATGAAAGTTCAAAAACTGAAACAGCTCTGAGATCCCAAATATTCCATACAGTACTTCATAGCATCTCATAGTAAAACGGCAGACTCGCCCACCATCAGCTATCTGCCTATCTGTATCACACTAGCACAATCATGGGATCGCCGGCGGCGGAGGCAGCGGCCTCTGCGTTGGCGAGGGCGCCGGCAGCGGCCTCAGCGTCAACGCCGGCATCGACGACGATCCCGTCGTTGGCGGCGTTGAGGGGGCCGGCGTCGTGGAGCGGCGGCTGCCGCGGGGCTGCCACGGATGTGTGTCCGTGGGCCTTGGACATCCTTGCCACCTTGTTCATCCAAACGATAGCATCCTTGGAGGCGCGGAAGCGGCGCGCGCCTCCCGAGGCCACCATCTTCTTCTTCCCCATGGACACGCTCGAACAACTGGAAAACCAAGCAAAAAGTAGAGCTGGTCAGGGAGAGCAGAGGCCATCAAAATCAAAATCCAAAGAGCAGCAACAACGAACTCGCGATCGCGACGCGATCAGATAATCGCAAATCGATCAGATGGGAAGGCGAACAGAGATCACCATGGAGTCGCGGTGCTCGTTGTCGGCCTTCCCTCCGATTAATTAAAAAAGAACTCTCCAATAAAGCAAAAAATCTCCAACGGGAAGCGCTCACCAGCACCGCACAAATCCAACAAGAACGATCAGACATCGTTGCGCAAAAGCAAAATCAAGATACGGAGATCCAACAAATCCCAGGTTCCACACGTTTCTGCTAAAACCCTAAACCACACGAAGAAATTAGCAGGCATCTCTCAAACATAACGCGCACAAAGAGATCTACCAAAGCAGCAGCAGCAAAAAAATGAAAAAAAGAAAAGGGCGAGATCACGAGCAGATTTATCCTAGTCGAGTTTTGGCGCACGAAGCACCGGCATAAGCGAGAAACGGGTGATCAGAGGAAGACGGTGCATGAAGAGAGATCACCAGCATGCATATGGAGTCGCGGTGGCCTTCTATCCGATTAAAACACTAAGAAAAGCAACCGCATACGACGAAGCAAAAACTCTCCGACGACGGAAGTGCTGATCAACAGCACCGCAGAAACCCCACGTAAAAGTTATCGGCACAGAAAAACAACAACGAGGGGAGCTGTCCAGAAATCGAAGGCAAGACGGAGCATATTAAGAAGGAACTAGTGCACGGATCGAGTTCTAGGGAGAGGGAGGGCGGAGATCACAGTGGAATGGATCCGCCGGTGTCCCCGCGCGCTGGCCCCCGGCCCCCTTAACGTCCTTCACCACCGCGACAGCACAACGACAAGCAGCAACACTGAGGAAAAACGAACTCGCGACCAAAGCCGTGGAAAACACCAGCACATGGAGAATCCGCTTGGCCACGAGAGGTATAGATCAGAAATAGCAGCATCGTACAGTTTCAAACACCAGAGGCGAGCGTTAAGAGCGAGCAGACGACGAAATGGCAGCGTAAGAGCGGAAAGGAGAAGTAGTAGGTACTAGTAGCAGGAGATGTAGTTTTGGGGATGAACAGAAAAGACAAGCGGAAGAGAGAAGGGGAGGAAGGCCTCAGAAGAGGAGATCGATCTCAATTCTCACCTTCTCCGGGGCTCTGGCTGTCTGGCAGGCAGCAGAGCGCGAGCGCGAGCGCGCGCGCTAGCGAGAGGGGCGAGATTCCATGCAATGGGAGGGCCTCCACTTTATATACCCACCCTCTGCAGGCGCCGGGCGGGCAGTTGGGCTCGGGTGATTCGCCGACCTTTTTTCCGCCTTGTCCACAAATTAAAGGAAGCCGGTTAATTAGAAACTACTACTACAGTATAGTGGTAGTAATGCAGATTCCTGTGTCATCGGCAGCAAGCCGTACGTGTAGTAGTAACTAATGGAAATGCGGTTCGGTAACTAGTAACGTTTGCTGGTGACAAGCGCATGCTGAAATGGGGTCTCCCTCCTCCTGTCCGGTTTGTTACAAATAACTCACAGCGCGCGGCCTGCTTTTTTGACCGAGACGAGACGTACAGCTGTAGCGCATCCACATCCCCCTCCAGTTTCATGGAATGCTCCACAAGTAAAGTAACCAGGGCAAAATATCTCGTGCAGCGAGGTTTGCAAACTGTGACAGCATCAAATTATACCGACCACGACACTCGATCTCTCGTGAAGTCCTACGTACGAGTAGAGATTAACGAATTGGCATGGCTCTGCGGCTTAATGATTGGCAGAGATTAATTCTTATACAGTAAAAAAAAGCGTAAACGGAAACGGCAACCTAGCATGCATGTGAGAAATATGAGCTCCAAGTAGTACGTCGAGGTGATAGGTTTGATGCAAGTACTACTTATTACTAGCCAGGAGGAGGGTTAGTAGTAGTAGTAGTCCCTAGTCCCTACTCCCTAATAACCGCCTCGTGTGGTCCCACCCCACCCGTGCGAGGCGGGCGGGCAGGGGTCGTCGCACCACCGCACATGGCCCAGCCCAGGCCAGGCGGCAGCGGAACGAGATCGGCTGCCGTAGCCCTGACTGCCATTGGCTGGACTACACGCGTCCTCCCTCCCCGCAGCCGGGCCGCACGTACGTCAGCGCCCAACGCCAAAGACGCAGACGTGTGTCGTGTGCGCGGCTGCTGCAAGTCCTAGCACGAGGCCAGCCAATCGGCACTGGCCCCTTGAAAAATCCTGGCCTTTCACCTCCCTCGCCACTCCAGCGGCAGCCTTGGAAGTTATATTGCGCCATATTTGCAACATACTCGCCTTGAAAAAATTAACCAGAAATGCATATCGGCCTTAGAGGAAAATTTCAGCCGACCTGACCTGATGTGTTTGGAGTATCTACTAGCAGCTCAATCCAAAGTCAAGTCAGAGTGACAGACAGCACGCCATGCTGAAGGAAGCACCCCATTCCAGTCTGCATGCCCCGGATTGGATAGTGGCTCACTTGTGGTTAATGGTCTCACCAAGTTTCTTCGCGGCATGCAACCCTTCTCTCCATTGTCCCCATTCCCCCCTTACCTAAATAACTAGTTACCGGTAATTGTACAATTAGATAATTTTTTCCAAATATTCTCCAACCGAGGAACTGAGTTCATTCTACAAGATTTGGGGTCCGTTTGGTAGCCGCGCCAAGCCCCCAGCCCGGCTACACCAGTGCGAGGCCCATCGTTTGGTTACCTGGGCAGCCCACGTAGCCAGGCCCGGTTAAACCACCCCAAGGCCTCCAAGATGGCTCCACGACAACGGTGAAATCCGCTGTTCTTTCGTGCCTAGGTCGAAAACGCGCAGGCGAGCTCTCTGCGGCGGCTTTCTTTGGCCACCCTATGCCCGTCGCGCCGCACTCACCTCCCTCTCCCCTCGCCGCCTCGCCTCCCCGCCGTCCGCCGCTGTGCGGCCTCTTCCGCCCGTCGCGCCGTCTCCATCTCCCCATCCGCGTGCCGCCCCGTCTCTCAGTCGTCCCCCGCCACACGGCCTCCACCTTCCCCTCCGCTCGCCGCCCCGCCTCCCATTCCGTTTGCCGCCCCGCCTTTCCCTCCGCTCGCCGCCCTGCCTCCACTTCCGCTCGCTTGTCGGATCTAGAGCGGGAGAGGGAGCCGCTGCCTTGGCGCCTGCGCCGCCGCCATACGACATCTTAGCCTTGGGCGCGGCGCATGTGGCTAGCAGGCAAGAGAAGAAGGAAGTGGGGGGCACTCCTCCAAGGAGGACAACGACGAGGCCGGACTAACAATCATGGGCGCGCGCGCGGAGAGCAAGCAGAGGACCGGTGGACAGCCAATTCAACCAAACATACTCCCACTTTGTACACCTATTTGTCCATTCTCAACTAAACAAGCCATGTTGGCTTGCTAAAGTCTGTCCATAGTCAGTCTGATATAGGGGAGCTAGCTAGGCTTAATGCGCTAGCTACTAAATAGACCCTCAAAGACCAACATCAACTAAGATTCATTCAGCTTTTTATTGTTAGGTAAAGATTTACTCGGACCGCATATTTGTACGCAATGCAAAATTATTATTCCCTCATATTTCTCGGAGGATGCTCTCATCAAGTTTTTTTTTAATGGTGGCTCACGAGTCACGATGGCTGCTTGTCTGCTGCTGTTGATTTCGAGCGGTGGCAGCCCATTCTGCGGCCATCTTGAGCACCGTCAAACCCTGAAACCACCTGATCAGCCGTTGCATTGCTGGTAAATGGGCGGGGAACTGCACCATGACCACACCAAGCTACTTTCACTGATGTGCGCGTACCGGTCCAGTCCACACCTTTTCTCTTCCCTCTTAAACCAGTCTAAACCAAATTGATGAACGAGTTGACCCCTAAACCAATCTCACAGTCAGACGATGCATGCAGATCAGCGGAGGGGAGCAGGAAGCGACAACGTGTGCATGTGGCACAAGGGTTTGGTTTTTGGCTCTGCGCTCAGAGTCGTAGACTTGCTGCTGGCCGCGCCTGCGGATCGCGTCCGTCTGTCCGTGTCAAAGCTATTGAAGTATGAACCGGTTCGCGCCAAAACTAAGCCAGTTCGTTGGCCATTTTTTAACCCATCCCAAGACAGCCCAGAACAGAAACCAAACTGTTTCATCCCAACCCATTCCCACCTTGGCAACGTGATCGGTTCGTAGTCGTAGGGCCCAGTTGGAAGCAGGGGTTTTCAATTCCGAACGGATTTCGCGAATTTCAGTCTGGATTTTTCGTTACCGCAAGTGTACGGAATTCGAAATTCCGGTATTTTCCGAAGAATTTCGTTCTCAAATTCAAAAATTCAAAAAAAATCATCAAAAGTTCAGAAAAAAATATGTTAAAAAACTAGGTATTTTTATGAGCAAATAGCACTTAAAAACACTCAAATCTAAGATCATTTGATAGGTTAAAAATGCGATTTGGTTTTTGGACCCGTTAACAACCCAATAACCCGTTAAACTTGAAATCTTATCCATTCACCCCCAACTCCCAACCGGCCGACAGTAGCTCAGTCATCCCTCCCCCCCTTCCCGCTTGGCCGCCCCACGCTTGCGGTCCTGCTCGCCTTCCCCCGCGTCGTACCGCCGCCGCGCACGCATTTTCCGGCCGCGGGAGCGGAAAGCCGATCGGCGACCGCCGGATGCCGAGCGGGACGGGCGGATCCCGACCGCAAGCCGCCAGCGGGATCGGGCAGTGCGCGGGAGCGGGATACCGAGCTTCCCGAGCGGATTTCGACCTTCCCGAGCGGATTTCGCCGACTGCAGCCCGTAAATAGGAGAAGGCATGCATATTCTCTGATTTTGATGGTTTTTGTCGTCGATCCATGGTAGGCAGTGGTCATTTGTGAAGAGCATTCATGTGTGCAGTACAAAAACGAGGTTTACATTCATACGTTAGGATTTGTTAGTATACTAGTGAGTTAATATGCTTACAATGATTGTAGGGCAATGCCGGCAGACCTAGTGTGGGAGCATGGCCAAAAATTAGGGACAGGAACCTACGTACGTATATTTGCCAGAGGCAGGTGAGCAATATGAGGAACCATCGGGAGAGAGATCTGAGGAGTGAAGAATAGAGGTACTCATCCTATCAACAGTATTTATCTGTATATTTCGCTTTTTGTATTCAATTCATTCATTTGATATAAATTGCAATGCAGGTACTATGCCTTTGCTTCGTGGACTTAGGATGGACAATGCATTGTGTTGTATTCTTATGTGCGCTTTGGATGCATTGTGTTGTATTAATTGAAATATGGACTTTGGACTTTGTAATTTGGACTTTGGACCAATTGTAATAATTAGGACTAAGTACTTGTGAACTTTGGAGTTTGGACATGATTTATGTGTTTAATGTCGTATTCGTCTTTGTTTTGTCGAGTTACATACATGTGCTTAATGTTGTATTTGTGTTATGTATTATACACTGTCAATATATAGATAATTAGATAGAAACTCTGCCAAAATTTTTATTTTTTACAATTGTACGTATCATTTTCAACGTTTCCACATTTTCCCTAGTTGAAACCTCGGTTTTTCTGGTCAGGAATCTTCGGTTTTCCAGGTCGGAAAGTGCTGAATTTCGTTTTTTCGAATTTAAATTTGTTTTCCGTTCGGAAAATTTGAAAAATACTGAATTTCGATCCGAATTTCGTTACCGCTAACCTTCGGCATTTAACCTGCTTCGGAATTGTAATCCCAGCAGAGCAGCCGAGTCTGTCCTCCGACTCCGAGTATGGCGTGGCCAGATGAACAAGAACACCGGGGATATTTCGTCACACTCCCGGGCCGAGAGCCGACCAGGCCACCACCGCCATGGGCAAGCCCAAGCAGCAAGTGCTCTCCTGCTTCTCCCCCGCGCCCTCCTCCGCCGCCTCCGCCCAACCCAAAACCCTCCGCCGCGCACCGGCCCGTCGCCTCCTTCTCCCCAGCCAAGCGCGCGCGCGCCCTCTCCCTCTCCCCCAAATCTCCCGCCACCAAACGGCCCGATCCCACTCCCATCGCTCCTTCGCGTGACGCCGTCTGCCGCAGGCTCCTCGAGCCGCTCCACCCGCCGCGCCCCCTAGACCCTACTACTGGCGGCGGAAAGGGCTCCACCCCGCTCGAGCAGCAGGTGGTCGACCTCAAGGCCCGCCACCCCGACGTCCTCCTCATGGTCGAGGTCGGCTACCGCTTCCGCTTCTTCGGCGAGGCCGCCGCGGTGCTCGGCATCGTCACGCACTCACGCACCCCGACCGCAGCTTCCTCACTGCCAGCGTCCCCACGTCCGCTGCCTCGTCGCCGCGGGACACAAGGTCGGGGTCGTGCGCCAGACAGAGACCGCGGCCCAGAAGGGCGGGGGCGCGGCCGGCAAGCCGTTCGCGCGGGGGTTCTCCGCGGTGTACACGCGCGCCACGATCGAGGCCGCGGCAGGCGAGCTCGAGGGTGGCGGCGCCGCGCCCGAGGAGGAGAGCAGCGGGTACCTCGTATGCGTGGTGGATAAGGATAGTATGCTTTGGTTCTTCATTCCGGCCATTTTCTGCTGATACAGAAATTTCGTTATCAGCAAACACTCTTCAACAACCTGAGGTATAATCTTCTTTCTCACACACAGTAAACAGGAGTCCTAGAATTGTTTTTTTCCCGTGAACTGCTGCTGCACTTCTGTTCAATTTATGAAGTGATAACTAACACGCTTTCAGGTATTGAAGAACAACTCAGATGGTACAATTGAAGGGTCTCTGTTCCAACTCTGAACAATACATGCACAGCTTTTGGGTCTAGATTGTTTAGAGATTGGGTAAGGTTGTCTTAATACATGCACATGAAATGAATGTTTCATGATTTCGATTCACACTAAGTCTCAGAACATTAGAAAATTTGAAATTTGATGAACCCCAAAACTTTCATTATCACAACTGTTCTCTCACAGTTCTTTAATCATGTGATGTTCTCGCAGTTGATGCATCCCTTATGTGATAGACATCTAATATGTGCTCGTCACGATGCGGTATCTGAGATTTCTGAATCGATGGGATCACGACACTCAGTTAACAATCTGCAGGATGGGGTATAGCTCCTGCACAGCTTTGGCCCGTAGTGATTTGTGCACTATCCTTTCATCTGTTTTAACAATGCTGTGAAAATCACTTGACATTCAAAGAGGAATGACAAGGATTTTTCATTGTAAAGCCACAGCTAAAGAGGTGAAATATGTCCTCTTCCATTTTGTTCTGCTTGATCTTTCACCATGTCATGTATCCTTTCTTGCTGCATAATATTCTGGTTTTTTTAGAGTACCTAACATTCTGGCCATTTGACATTTCTACCAAATAGCTGACTGACGTATTATCTTATTGGTACGTAAAAATTACCTAATGTTTGCATTGCAGTTTGTTGGCGTTATGTACGTCCTATTTTTGTCCATGATAATGAACCAAGTTAGATTCACATCAAAGGTGGACGGCATCCGGTTAGTTGTAGCAGCCGTGGTTCACTTTCTATGCCATTACTAATCATCAGTAATGAGACTGTAATTTTACCAGCAAGTCAGAAACATTGTAATGTAGTTTTAAAAGTTCTGGCGGATTCCGGGATCGTTGAAGCATATTTCTTTCACTTTTAGTTATGAAGTAGCATTGTATCGCCAAGTTTTTTTTTCCGCATCTCAAAGTTAAGAAGAAACACTCAGAAGAACCTTGAAGATTGAGGAGCATTCATTCATTCATTATTTTTTTGTGGGGTGGGTGTCAATTCTTTTGGCGGACCAATTTATATTTTGTTTACCTCTAATTTGAAAAGCTAGAGTAGTGTTACATTGCATGCATGCTTAAGAGCTAATGTTGTACCTTTTTTTTTTTTGAAACAAATGTTGTACCTTTAGTTCAATAGAAACAAGATGAAACATTTTTATGTGCTGTGGAACCCTTGATACTATTTGCTATTACTACTGGCAGGCTGCTCACTGTTATGTCCATTGTTAAACTGGGCCCTTCTTTTTCATATCTCATCTTACAAAGTTATTTTCTATCAAGAAGTTAAAGAGTTATCATGATATTGTTACCTAGCTAGGATCAAGTTTCTAGGTTGTATTATAAAATGGGTCAGCTAGGTCTTGTACTAGGGTGCAATCACGGATTACTGGATTAGTTCTGCCTGTCATTCCATTGCTTGGCACTTGGCAGATTAGGCCATATATTACTGTAAATCTCCGTCTCTCCCCCGCCACCGGTTCCAACCCAGCCATGGGGAGGGCGGCGCTGCCGATGATTCCGTTGGAGGACCTGGAGGCAGCCATCGCCGATCTCTCCTCCAAGAAGGAATTCCTGCGCGAGGCCTTCGACTGCCTCGCCGCCTGCTCGCTCTACCCGCTCCCCTTCACATGGGAGGCCCTCGACCCCCATGTATCCTCCGTCCAGTCCTCCATCTCGCGCCGGTTCCGCCAGCTCCAGGTGCTCGAGGCCGCCCGCCCGGTCCACACTGGTAAGAACCAGGAAGGGGATATCGAGGAGGAGGAAGAAGAGGAGGTGGATGAAGAAGAAGAGGAGGTGGTTGAGGAGGAAGAAGAGGAAGAGGGAAATGATGAGGAAGAAGAGGAGGAGGAGGTGGAGGAGGAAGAGGTAGAAGAGGAGGTGGTGGAGGAAGAGGAAGTGGAGGAAGAGGAAGAAGAGGGAGAGGGGGAGGAGGCTGACAAAAAGATGCAGGCTACCAATGAGAGCATCGGCAATCAGGCGAAGGACGGTAAAGAGGGTAGCAAGAATGAGGAGCAGGCAGTGGCTACCATAGTCTCTGCAGGGCGGGATAATGAGGCTGAAGGGGATGCATAGGAGATTGACGAGGGCATGAGCGAGGAGAAAGAAGAGGAGCAGGATATTGTAGGGGTGATGGTCGGAAAGATGACTAAGAAACAGCTTAGGTGGCTTCCTCTATGTGGGTGGGAGGATCTTGTAGTGGCATGCAAGAGAATGGATGCAGGGACACTGGTCCAGTTCGTGATTTGTACCAGCATCGCCCCCAAGACAGAATTGCTGGCCACAATGCACTATGCCCCAGATCCGGCGTCACTAATTCTCCAAGTTGTCAAGCTATTCCTATCCAGCAAGAAGTTCAAGTGCAGTAAGGTTTGGGGGAAATTTGTCAGCCCGATTCACTGGTTGTTCATGGAATCTGTCGAGCCTTCTGCAGACGCAACTGAGCATGCCAAGCTGGTGGCAAGGAATTGGAAGGAAATGATCGGACCTGAGTGTTGTGGGAAACTTGACTTTCTGTCCGCTTGGGGCCTTCTCCACTTCCTCACCTCTTATAACACTGCATCTGAATTCAATATCCATGAGATCATCCGTATATTTGCTATGACCACTCACAAATTCCGGAGTAGCACCATCCACATTTGCAAGGGTCTGGGACTCACAGACAGGATCACAGGTATGGATGTATCTTTCTCCATTAGTATTAGTTATAGTATGTCTTTTATCTCTGCAGTTATGCTCAGAGCCTCAGACTCATACTTACACGAAATGTTTATGTTGTCATTTCTCATCTCCACAACTTGATAGTGAACAGGTGCATGCATATGGTGCTTTGGTGTTTGATATAGATGCATAAGTTTTAACCCCTCCTTTTCTGGCTACTAGTAAACATCCGAAAAGGCACGGGAATGAACAGTGTTTTTCATCACCTCTCATGTTTGGTGTGCTACACTTTACATGATTGCCATGTGCTCCATCGGCGTCTAGAGCACTTTGATGCTGGACCACCTCATTCACTCATTTGAGGACGTGTTCGCCAAGCCACAGGCCCTCTGCCAGTGGCCCTGTGAGGCTCTGACCACTGCACTCACCTCCTCCCCATTACAGCACCAGCCAATATGCACAGCTCTAGAAGGATGAACACGAGAAATTGTGCTCCGCCATGCTTGAACAAGGGGTGAAGGGGTCATTGGCCCTTGCACATGTGAAAAAGCACGAAAATACCTAGTGCTTTTGCATCAGCTACGGGGCTCTCAATGATGGCGGCACTGATGAAAGATAAATACCCAATATTGGTGATTGATGAACTCCACGCTGCATAGTTCTTCAGCAAGGTGGACCTCTGTTTCGGTATTATCATCAAGTTCGCGTTCACCTGGATGTCGTGGAGAAGACCGTGTTCTGAACATACCATGACCACTTTGAGTTCACAGTGATGCTTTTTGGGCTGCCCACATGTCAGTAGGCCAATTCATTTTTTTTTTCTCCACTGGTGTTGCCCCTCCTCCATCGCCTCTTCCTACTCCACACCCCACCTCTCCTCATTCTGTTCCGTCCCTCCTCTTCCACCTCCACCGCCACTGTCCCTCCTCCACCTCCCCTTCCTTCGCTCGCCTGCAAAGCCCCATGGTAGAGGTTGATCCGAGCAGCTCTGTTGCTCTGGCTCCTTCATGGAGGGCAGTGTCAGGGCTAGATGTGCGCATGTCGCCTGGGCCATCCTCACTGGGGTGTGGTCGTCCTGAAGCTTTGACCATGGGCTTGGTGCCATCATCGAGTCGCGCTCGCACTGCAGCTTGATGACAATGGCAACTAGGAGGCTGATGGCAAGGTATTCTATGAAATGTCAGGCCCACCAAAGCAACTGGTATTTGGGGGGACGGTTTCCCCTTTATTTGGGGGAGAATAAAAAAGGTTTTCTCATTGGGGATGGTATTGTGGATCTGTTGGAGCAGAACAAACCCCAATATTGCAGTTGATGGTTTGGTCTGTTTGTATGCTTATTATTGATTAGCCGCTATTTGATCTTTTTTTCTGTTTTAATGTGCTGCTAGATAATATTAAATGTATTAGCTTCTATCCTGTATACTTTTTCAGTCTTATTTTAAAGAACTGTAGGCATTTATGTCCATGTCACTATCTCATTCGCAGTTTAAGGGTTGGCCTGCTTATTAACGTTTCTTCCTGCCTTCATCTTTTCTGCAGATTTAATTGACTAGCCTGATTGGAAATGGGCAACATCTCGAAGTTTTCCATTTGGCACCACATTTTAATTTGGAGGACAAATATCCTTCAGTTTCTCTTCTGAAGGGATACATTGAAAAGACCAAGCAGACTGCTGTGGGGATAAAAACATGCAAGTCCCTGGTATGCACTGCTCCTTATGACCGTACAATCAGAGTATTTCCATGATCATCATGGTTTTATGTGTGTGTGTAGGTAGGTTGGTGGGTGGGGGTTCATTTCTGTAATTTACATAGCAACATGGTTTTTTACCTGGGTACAAATTTTTGGAACAACTTCTGTCGTAGATATTAACTTTTAATTTCCAGTTAAACTGTTTCCTTGTCAACTATATTACTTCCTTTGTTTATGTTTTCCTTTGCTCATAGTTACAATGAAGATAAGCACTTACACATGCTTCGCTTGCATCGCACACGAGTATGCCACTTTTCACACCCCTAGATAGTCGTGTGCCACAAGTGTTTTTAATGGAGAATTACTTGGAAGTGTGTGTATAGGATGTGGTATCTAACTTTGAATCCTAGTTGGTGGCTTGTACTCTCAGGGGTCCTCTGCTTTGTTGTTTGTTAGTTTAATAGTTTTGCATCTACTTGTATGCAGAACTTGGCTGCACCAAAACCAAAGGAAGTTAAAAAAATCTTAGATTTGCTCTTCATCTAGCTGAGCAGAAGATTATTGATTCTAATTTCTAAGCAACTGCAGTGCTATCAAGGAAGAAATTAAATATCTGTTAGGTGAATCTGCAAAGAACCAAAGTTCAGCGTGTCCCTCAACTGCCTCGACTTCAACTTGGAACTCACAGCATCAGATGAAGAAGCGTAAGCGGAGCAACAAGAAGTGCAAGAAAGAGGAGCAGGAGCCCCATGAGGGACGAGACATGCCAGCAGCAGCATGAACAGAATCAAAACAAGTTAATTCCAGGGAGTCAACATCAGCTGCATCAATAAGAAAACAAGTTGCAAGCGACGCAACAGCAGCAGCATGTCAAATGGTCAATACCGGCTACTCTTAAGCTACAAACACATGCCGTCCCTGTTCCCCTGGTTCCGAATGTAGCTCAGATCCAAAAGTTTGGGCATCCACCGTACGCCACTATTCCTGGAGTTCAATGTTACCCTGCCCTTCCAGGTTGGCCTGTAGCTCAAGGAATGTCATTCGTACCGCCGCTCGGAGCACCTCAGTACATGGGTTCTCTGCTTAATCCCCTTTTACCTCAACCTCCATTCCATCCCAGATAGCAGATAAATTATGTATTGTTCTACAGTATTTGTTCGTTCTGTCATAGGTTTTGTGTTCGTCATAGGAAGGATGTCATATCGTGTTGATGGTTCTTCTCACAACATGTACATTCGGTTTTGTTAATTTATATAGGGTAAAACGTGCAATTTATGTAAGGAGCAGTTGCCAATCTCTTGCATTGTGCGTGCACTGGGCTCTGGGCTCGTCTGGTGCATGAATGCATATTGTCTGCAACAGGAGCTGGGGATGTTTTTTCCTTTCCCTCAAGACTCCTGATAATTTGGTATCCCTATTGATATCCTATCCAATCGTGCAAGCAGGACAAGAAACAAGGGAGGAAGAAATGGGGAAACATTTGCATAAAAAGACTAAAGATTTCACACACGGAATGTCACAAGCTACCAAATCAGACGATGTATATGCCGATCATATATATTGCAGAAAGTCTAACCCGCGACCGAGCGCGCGATGCGTCGAAGGATGTTTATCTGTATATTGTAGTGGATTTGTGGACTGTGGTTCAGAAATCAGAAATTCACAACTGCTCAGAGTTGCATAAGCTTTTCTCACGATCATATATACCAAACCAATGCTCTCCATCACTGTTTCTCCAGCTAATGCACTTTCGCACAATGTTCAAGCATTAGCAGTAAAGCATATAACAAAATGCAGATTAGCAAACGTCAGAATAAAAGCAACTTTATTCAATTGCAGCTCCACGTGGAGAGGACAGTTGGATACTGAACAATGCTAAATTTGGTTTACTTGAAGTACAGTTCAAGCAGCTTCTTCAGAGTATCAAACACGCTTGTGAATGGATTCAGTGCCACTGGTGCCTTCAGCTTGAGATCTGGGAACTGATTCGTGAGGGCCTCGTTCATCCCAGGCATTGACATCATCAAGGCGATCTGGTCTGAGGACATGTACTCGCAGTCCTGAGGGGTATCCTTGATCTTGCTTGGGTCGTATCCAAAGTTGGCAACATAGGATTTGTACTTCTCAATGAATTCTGGCCCTGGGTTGGGTGTTCTTGAGTATATCTGGTTCAGTGGCAGAAAGATACTTTAGTGCTTATGGCATTTCATGTTACAAGTGCATCAGATAATATGTCTTTACCATTATAATGGTATAATTTCATACATTCTTAATAGTATCATCTGTTAGCACATACTTTTCAATGTTCAAGCATCTCTGGTTCAGTGGCAGAAAGATATTTTAGTGCTAATGGTGTTTCAGATCACAAGTGCATCAGATAAATGTATTTACCATTATAAAGGTATACTTCTCAAACATGCTTAATAATTTAATATTATCATTGGACAGCACGTGCTTTTCAATGTTAAGTATTCACAAAAAAAAGTTGGTCTAGTTCAGTTGACGATATAATCAGTTCTCAGGACAATTTGACAGTAATATCTTTTTAATGAAAACCCATTACAAACTGCAAAATAAAGAGCCTTCAGCAGTTCAGAGCTCAGTTCCTCACCTGAATAAAACTTGTATCCTTAGCTCCCGACACAACCGCATAATTGTCATAGTCAGTTGCAAGTACATCATAGGGCTCCTTGGGTATGAATGGCAGTGTGGGGAACCGGAGAAAACATTTCTCACGGATCATCTCCTGCCTTTCTAGATCTGTCTCAGCGCTTGCTCTGTCCTCTTCAGACAGGCATTGCACCCTCCCTCGAATACCAGTGATGTATCCATCAGGTCCACCGTGGACACAGAATGTATCCACTTGGATTGAGCGTGACTTCTCGTCAAATGAATACACTCCCTGCCCTTCCATAAAAAATTGTGCACCGTCCATTTAAAAGACCATCATGCAAAGGGTATGGAAAATTGGAAATATCATCCCTATGATATAGTGTATCTATAAAAAAGTTATTAAGATCTCAAATGCTAGTTTATCATGACTAAAGATAATATATTATTAGAGCGTCACACAGACAAAGATCTACAGTACCAATCTGTCTGAGGTTTCAGGCATTACAATACCTGAGTACAATGACAGTCTTCTTGTCCCAGACCAGCAAATCCACGTTTCAGCGAGGCTACCTCGAACCATCTACCAGAGTACCTAACTGGATCAAAGTTCTTGGCAGTCATACCCCTCATCATCATCCCTGCACCGCCATCATCTGAAGGATTGTCAAACTTTAGAGGAACTGAAGGCACTGTCAATGGCTGCCACTGTTGCAACCTGGCACAAGCCTGGACGGGCAAAGATTTCTGCAGGAATAGCCTGGTCAACAAGAAGAGTTCATCGACATCGTGGCATAATATTGTTAACTGGTAACCTTACTCCTATTATTTCTTTGTATGTAGTGTTACTGGTATTAACTACTTTTCACAGACTTGAATGTGGTCTTGTGATTGTTCTGGTGCATCTCTACTCTTTCGTCTTTCCATCTGTTTCTTTTTGAGGAAGGTAATTTTAAGTGGTCTCGAAGCCTTTGCTCTATGGTGATATGTATGTGCACATACTTAAGTGTTAAGTGTATCAGCGTTGTGATGCTCTCGAGAGAAGGGTACTTTAGTCATGTTGGTTGTGTTAGACTGGTGCCCTTTGGGGCTATTGCAATACAATCAGACATTGCAATGCTAATTCTTCCTCCATCTTTCACCAATTGTAACACTAAGAAGCTACAAACACAATGCAAAAAGAATCCTCTTCGTGATCTCCTAAGAGATTCGTGTTTCTATCTGAAATAGGAGTATGGTACAAGCGGATATAATAGCATTTACCTGACTAGGTGGAGAGATGAACACAAGCGAAGCAGCAAGGCATGAGATTAACTGCTTGGATACTACTCCATGCTTGCTCAGTGGTGTTTCCCCATTCAGAGAGCATCTGGCACTTTTCTGTCCAGCGGTGCTACATTTCCTCCTGCCAAGCCGAAATCATTAGGCTCAGTGTGGAAAGGCATTCACCATTCAGAAAACCAGCAATCTGGAATGGATGAATTCACCGTCGCATCCAGGCTAGCAATGACAAGGATAGTCAAACTCACACGCAGCATGGCTTTCTTGAGCTAATTACTTACTCGGCAAGCGTGACCACAGAGAACCAATCATAGCCGGCACTCTGTTCCAGGTCCAGTACCTGGAGGAGGTGGGAGAGGGAACTGGGCGCGACGATGCAGGAGGGCGGCCCAGCGCCATGGGAACCATGGCGCCCTCCCGTGGCCTCGCTCGCCTCCAAAGTCCAAAGTTTCAGGCCAACGAGATCACTGTTTTCTTGGCAGTGGATTAGGCAGCGGAGTCTGGCTGCCCACGGTGTGGCATGGCAGTCAGCTCGGAGATGGAAGGGGAGCCGAGCTGCTCTGCCGCTAGCCGACGAATCTGGGCATCCAGCCATCCAATGGGAGGTCCCCACGTCTGCCAAATCTCGGATTGGGAGCTGGAACTGTGAAGGTCTCGGAAGACGGAGTTCTTTGGTACCCCTGCCCTTGATTGGGCCTGGGCCGAAGCTCATAAGTGTGGGCCGGATTGCAGTCGAGCCTGTACTTTTTTTAAAAAAAAAAGGGTCAAAAGCCTGGTTCTGCTCAGTGTATTTTTTTTGGCCTCTGATATGCTTCTGAATGTATCTTTGCCAATTGCCCAATTGTTCTGATATGCAAGCCTGTTTGTATTCCAGTGTGCTGATTTTGGCAAAGGGAACAACTACAAAACCATAACATTCCTAAGCAGTTTCTGTTTTATAATATGCTTGAATGTCCGTTTGGAACCCTTGTCCAGCCTTGCCTCTACTGGATGGGCGAGGAGTGTGGACATATTGTGAGTGTTTGGATTTGCTTGCCTCCTCGGTGATTGTGAAAGGAAAATTTTTCTTACTTGGCTCAAGCAAGCTGGATTGGCTCTCCTCAGCTGGCAAGGATTGCTTTGCCAGGCAAGACTAGGCAAGGATAGCGGGCACCAAAAGCAAACAACCCCATGATTTGATCATGTTCATGTTTTCTAAAAGAGAACCATATCCTATATCAAGGTTAAAAATACAATGTTAATTGGTGAGAAATGAGAAAGATCACCATTGTTATAAGTTGAAAAAAATATTTATCATGAAATTGCTAGCAGAGAGAAAAGAACATATATGTAGCAAAATATAAAACATTCTATTTATTCATTTTATATTATATTATGTATTTGTATCTTACAATAAACGGAAAGGCAAACAGGATGTCAGCAGAGCAAAGGACAATGTGAAATAGAAGCAAATAATTTCGCATTTTCCATTGCTAAGATTCTAGTCATGGCCACTCCCTTATAGTTTAGTGTCATTTTAGACCATCTCCAACCGGTTGTCCAAAAGTGATTGCCTATCACTATTCCAACTACCGCCTATCTCTGTCTACAGTAGCGCTACATTGTCGTTTTATACTATATAGACAGGCCCATATAGACAATCCATTGGAGACAGCCTTACCGTCCACATGAGCCACCGGTCATTTTATGAGCCACAAAGTCACAATGCAGCTTCTTTGTGCCAGTTTGACAACCAAGATCCGTAAATAAGAAAAAAAAATGCGGGTAATGAGTTCAAACACTGTCGATAAAAGTCTATATAATACTCCACATTTCTTATAAGTAGTTAAGGATAACTAAAATCAATAAATTTCATAAAACATGCTAAATATTGCTCAAATTTAAATGTTTCGCTAAAAGAACCCGTTGTCACAAGCAAATAGCAAGATCCCAAAAAATATATATAAAGAAGGCATTATTTAATAAAAATATATAAAAATGTATGCTAGTGCGGGTCACTTGAAGATAGTTTAGTTCAGTTAGTTATGCTGATTGCCAAATAAAAGGAACAACCTTTCGCGTATATTTAATAAAAATGTATAAACGTATGCTAGTGAAGGCATATACGAAGCCAGCAAACCATTTGAATTCACTAGGGACTATGGGACAAGCAAAGTATTTGGTAGCGGTAGAGGTAGACAGAACGAAAGGACAAACTCGGGGACACGCAGCATTTGGCAGCGGTAGCTAGAATGAAAGGCCAAGCATTTTGGTAGCGGTAGGCGGTAGCTAGAATGAAAGGCCAATATTGGGCACACGTGGCAGTCATGTGGTTGAAGCCCGGCAGCCCCGCCCCCTGCTGTTGCCAGTTGCCACCCATGCCATTTTTTATTTATTTATGACAAACTCGCGCCTGCACGTGCACGGCCATCACATATGCCCCTCCCATGCTCCCAATTTTTTTTAGAAAAAAGATATATCAAAATGTGCACCAAACAGTCAACCAGAAAGTTAGATTGATGCATGGTACGATGAGATATATGTCTATGTAAAATCTATAAGGTCGAGTAAAATTTTGTACAAGAAGAAACCAAAAAAATCAGCACGTACCGCTCCTCCAAAAAAAATCAGCAGTTGGCTGGGCGCGTTGTTTTCTCTCCTCCACCGGATCGGACCATCTGTGGGACTGCGCGCTCTCGTCATGAGTCAGCGGTTGAGCGAGCCTGGGACTGGGAGTTAATTAGGCGTTACACTGGCCATCCAAATAGTGTGACGCAGGGAATTAAGATGTGCACGAGTCGCGTACCTAATTGCTGCAGCTACCCACCAGTCCATTTCAGGCAGTCAGCTTATTACGTGCGTCTAGTGCTCCGCTCAGCGCGCTATATATACAAGCACAATATATAACGTCGACGCTGCACAGGGAGAATCGAAGCCGCAGCTAGTAGTATAGCTAGTGTACACCGGTCCGTCGGCGGCGCGAAGATCGACGATGGCTACTACGGTGAGCAGCGCGTTGCCGTTCCTCCCGACAGCGTCGGCGGAGGCGACGCTCCGCCCCTCGTTCGTGCGCGAGGAGGACGAGCGTCCCAAGGTGCCGCACGACAGCTTCAGCGACGAGGTGCCGGTGATCTCCCTGGAGGGCATCGCCGACGGCGCGCGGCGCGCCGAGATCCGCGCGCGCGTGGCGGCGGCGTGCGAGGACTGGGGCATCTTCCAGGTGGTGGACCACGGCGTGGACGCGGCGCTGGTGGCGGAGATGGCGCGGCTGTCGCGCGCTTTCTTTGCGCTTGCCGCCGGAGGAGAAGCTGCGGTTCGACATGTCGGGCGGCAAGAAGGGCGGCTTCATCGTGTCCAGCCACCTGCAGGGGGAGGCGGTGCAGGACTGGCGCGAGATCGTGACCTACTTCTCGTACCCCGTGAAGGCGCGCGACTACGCGCGGTGGCCCGACACGCCGGCGGCGTGGCGCGCGGTGGTGGAGCGGTACAGCGAGGCGCTCATGGGGCTGGCGTGCAGGCTCCTGGGGCTGCTGTCGGAGGCCATGGGCCTGGAGACGGACGCGCTGGCGAAGGCGTGCGTGGACATGGACCAGAAGGTGGTCGTCAACTACTACCCCAGGTGCCCGCAGCCGGACCTCACGCTGGGGCTCAAGCGCCACACCGACCCCGGCACCATCACGCTCCTGCTGCAGGACCTCGTCGGCGGGCTCCAGGCCACCCGTGACGGCGGACGGACGTGGATCACAGTGCAACCCGTTGAGGGCGCATTCGTCGTCAACCTCGGCGACCACGGACACGTGAGTTACTGATTCGTTGGTTCATTCCTTGATAAATAAAATTTGATCGTGTTTATTTAATCTATACTACTACATACGTATACGTGCAGTTCCTGAGCAACGGCAGGTTCAAGAACGCTGACCACCAGGCGGTGGTGAACTCGGAGTGCAGCCGGCTGTCCATCGCGACGTTCCAGAACCCGGCGCCCGACGCGACGGTGTACCCGCTGGCGGTGCGGGAGGGGGAGGCGCCCATAATGGAGGAGCCCATCACCTTCGCCGAGATGTACCGGCGCAAGATGGCGCGCGACATCGAGCTCGCCAGGCTCAAGAAGCAGGCCAAGGCCAAGGCCGAGCAGCAGCCAGTGCAGCAGAGTAGTACCGCCAAGGTGGCGTCTCTCGACGAGATTCTTGCCTAATTAAGGAATACTCCTAGATGATGAGCGTGTGGCAATTCATTGAAGCGCTCCTATCTACTCGTAGCTATCAAATAATATTGCGTCCGTGCCTGCTACTGTCCTTGTGCAGACTCTGTATTTCGTATGCCATGTCCTTGTAATACATTCTCACTTCACCGTCTATTTCGCTTGAGTACTACTATTTCTTTGATGTAATATATAGGAGTAATGTAAAGGTTATGGTTGGCCGGTGTGACTGTGACCACGAGGGCAATACACGGCTGGCATTCGGTGGCAGTCTCTCAGAATATCCCTGTTTCGGTTAACAATGTCTTGATGCAAGCCAGTCAAGTAGTAGCTAACCAGACCCAGTACTCGGTCGGCAAGCGTCACGGCAGGGAGGGAACCGATGTTTACCGGCAGACGGCAGTCCGACGCTTTCCGGTGTTAATGGGTAATCCGTCCGTATTTAAATATAAGTTGTGGGATTGATTTTTTTTTCTAAATTTTAATTTCTCGTTTTATTTAAAAAATTTGTACGAACATAAAAAAAACAAGTTAGGCTCAAACTTTATACTATAATAAACCAAGTGACAGCAAAATACATAATAACTTAGAACTTTTTTTAAATAGGACGAATGATTGAAGTTCAGAAAAAAATGTCAACCGTGACATATATTTAAATACGGAAAGTCTGAGGCTGGAGCTGGATGTCGGAGGGCAAGCTGAGTGCGACGGTGTAGGAGGGCAGGCTTGAGAACCATGGCGCCGCTCCCGTGGCCTCCAAAGTTTCAGGCCAACGACAACGAGGTCACTGTTTTTTTTTTTCGTAGTGGATTATGCAGCGGAGTCTGGCAGTCCATTCCATGGTCTTGGTGTGTCATGGGCTCATGGCAGCTCGGACCTCGGAGACGAAAGGGGAGCTGCTCTGCTTCTTCTGCTGCAGCCTGGAGGCCGATGAATCTGCCAACCAAATCTCGGATTAGGAATTTTCTTTTCTTTTTTTTGAGACTAGCAAAATGTCCGTGCGTTGCTACATATTTAATACCATGTTTTCATCGTTACACAAACATTAATGTATGTTGCCTATTTCATCATGTTTTCATAATCACGCAAACATTAATGTATGCTTCCTATTTCCTACTATACCAGGTATTTTTCTAGCTATGGCTGCTCTACGTGATTGTGAAGAACTGCATGAAGTGTGGTTTCAAGATTGAATATTGCCCGGTTACTACTTGAATATGCATATATACTTTTTTCTACGAATTTCGGAGTACTCGGGCATGGTTTGTTTTCCAAGCGTTTACTCCCTCTTTCTAAAAACTTTGACTCACTCATTTTATTTAAAGTTCTTTATGATTTATTATCTTTTTCACTAAGATTTAGTTGATAGCATGTTATATTTTTAAGTGTGCATCGTTTTTTTACATATTTTTATGATTTAGTTGATATTATATATTATATTTTTTAAGTGTGCAACGATTTTTTATATATTTCTGTAAATTTTAAAAACAAGATGAGATGGTAAAATCTAGTGTCAAACAAACTTCTGGGAAGTAGAGTGTGAGCGTTTTTGTAACTTGGGCAAGTATTCGGTTCATGCCAGTGACGCAAAGCAATGCAGGGGACACTACAGAGTTTCTGGGAGGGAGTGAACAGTGAAGTGAGCGTATTTTTACTTGGACCCCATGTGCTGGAAGTTTCCCCTTCCATAGACTCCAAGGACAGGGCAAGTTCGTTCTCTCTATCGCCACCGTTTCTTCCCTAAACACTGCCCGCTGATTCAACGTTTCAGATCCGGTGAAGAGTCTCGATACGGAGAGATTGGGTGACTCATAAGTTGAGCCCACCTGTCAATGAAGAATTCTTATTCTAAATATTAGGTAGAGATAAGAGAAGAGAGTAAATCTCTATTATAAACAGCAAACAAAAAGATCATAATAATATCTCTTCTCAGTCGAAACCGTCTTTGTTTGTATAAATATGGCAAGGGCATCAACTTGTAAGGCCTCGCCGCCACTGCTTCATCGACGACCTCAGCCCCTCGCCCAAATCGCCTTCGTCGTCGGCAACCACGCCATCATGGCGTCATCGAAGCCACGGATAAACAACAGGTTGCATGCAACACGTCTACAATACTAACAACAACCTATCACGATGATCAATAATTGTTTAGTACTATTAACGCTACTTAATTTAAGATCGTTACTTTTTACTACAGTAGTATGTATTACGTACACGTACCAGTATGTACGAGAGCAGAACGTTTGCGCCATCGACTTCACCGTCGCCGGGCCAGCGGCGCAGCCGTGCCAGTTGATCCAGCTCCCCTGCGGGGTTTCCACGGCAGTCCAGAAGGCCCGCGGCACCTCTGCCCCACCGTCCTCCACGACGACAGCGGCTTCCTGGCGAACACATCCGAGTGCCTCAGTGCCTCCCCGGCGAGGTGGAGCAGCTTGATCGACATGCCGACCCCGACGATCCTGCACGGCATCATTGCGCTCAAGTCCGGCGGGGTGTGGCGCAGGCCATCTGCTGCACTGCCTCCTCGCTGACGCCGACGACGTGGACGGCTTCGGCAACGGGGCGACGAAGAAGAGCATCGCGCGGCTGCAGGGCATGGCGGCCGCGTCCACGAGCCCGTGGGCAACAATGCGCGGGCCCGGTGGCACCGACGGGGAGGGGCCGTTCGCGTTCAGCAGCCCCGCCACGCCGCTGAGCTTCGTGTCCCTCCAGAGCTGGCGCGGTTCCTGTCCGCGGCGCACGCTGTCGCCGGCCGTCGTGGTGCTCAGGGAGCAGGAGCATGCCACAGCGGCGTGTCCTTCGCGAAGCGGTTTGCGGGGGCGATGGGCAGGGACGACGTTTTCTTGGTATTTACGCGGCCAATGGTCTTGAGGTTTCGGTACTTGCTCGGATACGGACCGCAACGCGCGTTCGCCAATCGCCAAGGAAGGGGAATAAAATTGGGTGGAGGAGGCCTGCATGCAGCCGCGCGTGGAGACCGGACGTCATCTGCGTCACACGGCAAATCGGCTCCTCCAGCGCTTCCTCGCACGCGCGAACGATCGGCTCGAGAGCCTGAGCGCCCTCATCCTCAAGCATGTCTGCGTCAAAACTCGGCTCGATTTCTATCCGCCGCCCTCCGCCCGTACTCCATTTGCCTGCCCGGTGCCCTCTGCCCTCTACTTATTGTACTAGCCATCGACCTTGTCGTCTGAGCTCGATTCCGTTCCCATTCCGCGGCCGCTGCATCTCTCCCATTGCTGCGGCGGTGTAGGAGCTGGAGAGTCAGTCGCACGCCTGTCCCCTGTTTGAGAGAATGCCTAGCCGGAGCTTCTCCTGAATAGGCATAGTCAAAAGCAGTGCGAGGATTCAACGAGGCACATGATCTGACGCATAGCTGGGCTGTTAATCAGAGTATTTGTCACCCTTTCTTGTACAATCAATTGTTGTGTGCCAAATTTGATTTAATAATGTTAATTAAAGACAAGGTGAAAAATCTGACGTTGCTAACTGCCAAGTCTCCCATCTAAGTGAATGTTTGTGTTGGAGTATGGATCTGAAATTTTAATTTTGGTTCGACATTTGGTTTTGCAATTGGTTTCAGCGAACTGAAGTTAGCCAAGCTTGCATGGACACAGAAGGCCTTCGTAGAAATGTGAAATCCATTTGGCAACAGCATCCGGAGACAAAATGAACGTGCAGTACTGTATTGGGAGCATGCTGTTTTAGGATCATGGTTTTTTGCATTAGGATAATGTCTTCTATATTTGAACCATCTTTGTAACATGAGAGTTTGTTATGATTATAGTGTTTTATGAGTGATGGGTTAATGACAAATAATGTGCTAATCTAGAGCTGTTTGCTCTTTGCTCTGTATGAAATACACATGTTGAAACTTTTGAGCATGTATCCTGTTGAAACATGTCACTTCGTCTGAAAAAACACATGTGTGCAAAAATAGAGACCGATATATATCTCTGGAGATAAATAACAGAATCTGGAGTGTGCAACGTACAAATGAAGAAAATCAAGTTCTGAAATTAACTAAAACAAAATTGTCTATTCCATCTTTTGCACTATTCATCAAAATGTAACTTTCTAACAGAAGAGGACAATGTCGCATCTTGTTGAACGCGGAGTAAAAGACTTGTATATCCACCTTGGATCAAAGGAGCAGCCACGATTGAAGGTTGCCCATGCAAATCATTTACAAAGGTTGGCATTGTGGCATTAGCGCTAATGCTATCGGCATGAAGTCCTGTGTGATAGAATGAAACTGCATTAAATTAGTAAATAAATTATCAAAACTATGGGAATAATAAATCCAAGTCAAGTCATGTCTTACGGTCAATTGCTTCGGATCAACACCTTCATCCGCATGTTCTATCGCAGTGTTTGTTGCTTCTCCTAGTCACAAATAGAAAATAAAAATTCATTGATATAAGCAGCAATAATGGAAATGAAACACGACATAATGGATAGTATCAATACCTTTCTTTTTAGAACTTTTCCTTCTATCTTCTGCCTTCTTTTCAACTATACTCTTTGCCCGTTTAGTCTTTGCTCCTTTTATAATCTCAGCGTCTTGATCAGTGAAAATTGTGCTTGGATGCTTACTTGACATTGCTGTAAAAAATGTTTCAAAAGGCCAAACAAATGACTCAATAGTCTCATTAAATAATAGTGCACATCCAAAAATGATTGTTTGCTTGTGATGGTTGGTTCCAAGAAGTGGAGCAAAAGGCATTTCAAACTTATTGGTTTGAAATGTGGTGTCAAATGACACAGCATCACCAAAGCAAGCGTAATCCATGATAGATTGGCCATCAGCCCAAAAGAAATTAGCCATTCGACCATCTTTTTGGTCTATTTGAATGGCATAAAAAAATGCAGGATCCTCCATCTGCTTGTTCTTTAAGTATTCCAACAGTGTCTGCGCATCATTGGACTCTAGGTATTTGTTGCGCTCTCGACCAATCTCATTGTTGCAATCCATCCTTGAGAAAGGCACTTTGTCAGCTCCTCCATAAAATTGCTTCATAAACTCATACACTTGGGATGGCTTCATCCCAGCTTCTCGTATCTGACCAATTAGTTGTCTATCCGCTTCAATAACATGTCGTTGGGACCTCAACTTATGCGCCTTATTTGGACTAGCAAGATAGTGATTGTGATCAAGTACGACCTTTTGCACAGTCCAAACCCCCTCTCTACTGACACTTAAACTGAACACGAGCATCACAACCCGTCCTTGTAGTGTCCTTTATTGACTCAGTATTTTCTCGTTGTCCTTGGCCACTACAAACTATATATTTCTGATATATAGTTTGGTCCACTCGCCGCTTTTGACAGCTTTTTCTAATACTGAAACCAATCTTACCGGCATAGTCATTGTACATGTTGTAAGCTTTTTTCTCTGATTCAAAAGACATTCCTACTTCAGGGACA
The DNA here is from genome assembly GCA_030272315.1 of Paspalum vaginatum. Lineage (NCBI taxonomy): Eukaryota > Viridiplantae > Streptophyta > Magnoliopsida > Poales > Poaceae > Paspalum > Paspalum vaginatum. Next base: position 4,454,826 of record CM059017.1, on the reverse strand, counting down.
ATCAAAGTTGGCTTTACTTTATCAACAACCTGTAGTTGTAATATGCGTTCAAAATTAATCTCAGATTACCACGATACGTAATTTGTTTTCCCTTCAATATTATGTTTAATTTTGTACCTCTTCCGATGCATCAGTCATTGCTTCAGGTACTACATAGCAGGATGCGTTGTCCGTGTTGTCATCACCTTGAGCATCAGCAACAACACCGCGAACAACTTCGGCTCCCATGTTGATCGACTCATGCTGTGCAATATGTGTGCAGTAAACACGATCAATACCGATAGATGAAAAAAACATGATGATGAAAATAAACTAGTTCACAATGGTACCTGCGATGCCGTTTGCTCTACACGAACACCCACAACCATGTTGTCCTCATGTGCTTCTGGGAGCGACTGATGCCCGGCAATGGCATGATCAAACGAAGATGGCACCAAATTAGATGAGGACACCGTATGCCCAACTCCTGCATTGTCTTCCGAACTCTCTGCGGCCATAGTAGCTGGGTCTTCCATGGCCGTCCGCAAGCACGCCACAACTCTTCACGATGGCGGCGGCGGCGTAAGGTCAAACTCCAAACTATCGATCTAGATTAGGGTTCATCAGAGTTCAGTTAGATACAGCCAAGCCACCTGAGCCGATTTGCATGATGAGGATGAGGGCGCTCAGGCTCTCGAGCCGAACGAGCCGATCGTTCGTGCGTGCGAGGAAGCGCTGGAGGAGCCGATTTGCCGTGACCGCGCGATGGCTTTTTGACGCAGATGACGTCCGGTCTCCACGCGCAGCTGCATGCAGGCCTCCTCCACCCAATTTTATTCCCCAAGGAAGAGTCCCGTTATGACACGAACAGCAAGGGCAACAGATAAATTTATGTGGCAGAAAAAGAATTATTGACCTTGGACCGATTTTATAAATCGGTGCTAGCTCTGTCCTCGATTGGGCCTGGGCCGAAGCTCATAAGTGTGGGCTAGATTGTTACCGAGACCGTTAGAAAAGGGCCTGGTTCCTCGAAACAACGGCAAGTCGGCAAGCCACCTGTTATTACGTCCGGGTGGCTGTGTCTGACATCGCTAGCTGCCGGTGGCCTCGACCTCGAGAGGAGTAGAATAGGCCGGGGGAGACTCCAAGCTCAGGGGTCCTAGTTAATCCTGCCTCGACTGTCACGCTCACGTGCCATGTCGCAGCTGCTCACATCTACTTCCCCATCTTCCACCTCCGGCGCCTCCGCAGATCTGATATTTGCCAGGTCTCAAGCCTCCAGGTATTGTGTCCACCGGCGCCAGCGGAGGAAGCATCGACTGAGTCCGCAAAGCAACATCGGTGACCACTGACCAGGCTCTCTTCATTTCTTGGGTGAGTACACCCGTAACTGCAAGACCCCTTCTTTTTCTTCCTACTGCAACAACAGTGCCAGTTTCCATCATTAGTTTGTGCTCATGGTTTTCCTGATCCTGCATTATATTCAGCAGGGCGTGTGGAGGGGACGCTTCCGGCTTCAACAAGCTCCCTCGTCGAATTGATTCACTTGTTTACTGGATCTCAAGTCATCGACAACATCCCCTTCATTGGATTTGATTGTTGGATCTCGAGTTCTCGACGGTGCCCGCCCTGTGTTGCTTCACTGCTGCGCCATGGCTTCTTCCGGGTAGGCGCCAGCGAGTCCTCTACAGCTGCGCCGTGTGGCCTCCTGACGTTGGCAGCAACATGACTTCCTTTTGGGTCAGTATGAGCAATCTCTACTGTTCTCGCGAGTAGTTCCTGGCTGGGGGGTTCGTGTGCCTGTCTGGGGAACAGTGACCACCGCTGCTCTGCTAGTCCCTTAAGAACGTATGCTCTGCACTCTGCCACTCTCTTCTTGTCCTCTTGTCTCGTCACCTGCATCATCTTCTTGGCCTCTCGTACTAACTCGATACCACCTCTTTCTGTCGCTCCAAGGTTCCAGCTTCCTCTGCTGCCGACGCACAAGAAACCATTTGTAACATAGGAACTCTGCTCTTTCTGCACGCTTGCTTCGTTGCTTCAGTGCGATCTCTTTCTGCGCCGACGCACAAGAAACCATTTGTAAGTTGTAACATAGGACCTCTGCTCTTTCTACACGTTTGCTTCTTGCATCACCTCTGGTGAACACGCATCAGGTCTTACTTCGAACCTAACAACAGACCTTTTTTCGCCTTGCTGTTTCAAGGTTAAGCGTACGTTTCCCTCGCTGGGCAGTCATGGAGATCATGGGCATACAGGCGGCGCGCTGGGTGATTGGCAAGGCGCTGGGCCCAGCGTCGGGCGGTGTTCTGGAGGCGTGGGCAGCCAGCTCCGAGCTCGGCGATAACATCCGCGCCCTCAGGATGGAGCTGCTGTACGCGCAGGGCATGCTCAGCAACGCCCGCGGACGCGGCAGCAGCCGGGAGGACGTCCACAACCCTGCCCTTGCGGAGCTGCTGCAGGAGCTCCGGGATCTGGCGTACCGCGCCGACGACGCGCTGGACGAGGTGGATTACTTCCGCATCCAGGACGAGCTTTACAGCACGTACGATGCCGCCGACGAGCATGCCGGGGGCTGCCTTCGCAACCACATCCTCAACGCTCGCCATACTGCCAAGGGAATTGCCAAAATGCTTGGCTTCTCCTCGTGCACTCGCTCTGCAAGCCGTGGCGATCGTGAGGAGACAAACGAAGAAGATACGAGAGGAGTCTTGTGTGGGGCTTTGCCATGCCGTGGGCATAAATCTTTTGACGACGACGAGCAAGAAGATGAGGCAAGCCGAGGAGTCCTATGTGGGGTATGGCCCTGTGAGAGGGCCTCCTCGCCGCAGCCCATGCAGCAGCAACAAGTGACGACCAAGCAGGCCACCCAGGAGGGGGCTCGTAGCGGTTGCATACAAAAGCTTGCTTCTGGCGTTCGTCACACAATCAACATTGTTGGTAAACATCTTCCTTGCAACTCAGTTTCTTCACCTTTGCAAAAATGATGCCAACTCCAACATGGCACTAAGTGGAGGGCGGTTCCTCTATTGTGCAGGTCCTAACAGGGCACCACAGAGGGAACAAGTTGTAAAGGCACCAAAGCTGAAGTTTGATAGGGTTGAGATGTCTAACAAGATGAAGGAGATCACAGAACAGTTAAAGCCTGTGTGCGCCAAGGTATCCACAATTCTTAATCTGGAGTTATTGGACTCCAATCGCAGCATTGCCCAATGCATTGCCACGAGTCTCGACACAATGCTTTCTAAGAAACAAGGTTATACACCCCTGCTCACAAAAAGTGCTGCTCCAAGTCGACTCATAACCACAGCAGAGCTCACGGAGCCTAGAATTTATGGGCGAGAGGATGAGAAAAATAAGATTATATATGACATCACTAAGGGTGATTATTGTGAGAAGGACCTCACGGTGCTTCCAATTGTTGGTCCAGGGGGCATTGGAAAGACAACTCTAACACAAGTCATATATAAAGAACTTCAGCACCACTTTGAGGAAAAGATTTGGGTATGTGTGTCTACCACATTTAGCGTGTACACACTCACACAAGCGATTGTGGACATTCTTAAAGTGAACACAAATGATAGTCCAGAGAAGCTAATTGAAGAAAAATTGAAATCCAAGAAGTTTTTGCTTGTATTGGATGATATATGGAGTTGCACTGATGATGAGTGGAAAAGGTTTTTAGTGCCATTCACAAAAGGACAAACAAAAGGAAGCATAATTCTAGTCACAAGTCGGTTTCCCGCAGTAGCAAAATTGGTTAAAACAACTAATCATTGGATAGACCTAGAAGGCCTAGACAAAGAAGCATTTAAGGATTTATTCATAGCCTATGTCTTTGGTGACCAAAAATCAAGCAATGAATATAGTGGGTTACTAAAAACTGGTGATGAGATATTGAAAAAACTAAAGGGCTCCCCTCTTGCAGCAAAAACTGTTGGAAGACTATTGAGAAAACATCTTGATTTTGATCACTGGAATAGAGTCCTTGAATGCAAGGAATGGGAATCAGAAAATGGTGAGCATGATATTATGCCAGCCTTGAAGCTAAGCTATGACTACCTCCCTTTCCATCTGCAACAATGTTTTAGTTATTGTGCTTTGTTTCCTGAAGATTACAAATTCAAGTCAGAGGAGCTAATTCATTTCTGGATAGGTCTTGATATCTTGCATTCACATGGGGAAAGTAAGAGGATTGAAGATATCGGACTAAACCATTTGATAGAGTTGGTTAATTATGGATTTTTTAGAAAAGAAGAAGATCATGGATGTGCTTGCTATGTTATTCATGACCTACTGCATGAACTCGGTCTAAAAGTCTCATCACATGAGTGCCTTTGCATATTCAGCCATAATGTGAGATCCGTACATATTCCAATATCAATTCGTCACTTGTCGATCAACATAGATAACACAAGTGTCAAGGATAGAGTGAATTTCGATACATGCCAGAAGGATCTTAGTACACTAGTCAAAAGATTGAAAGCTGAAAATCTACGCACTTTGATGTTATTTGGAGAATACCAACATAGCTTTATGAAGACTCTTGGTGGTTTATTCAAGGCGGCAAAAACTCTTCATGTTGTTTTTTTATCCGAAGCATCATTTAGTGCGGAAGATTTGTTGCACAACATTTCACACTGTGTCCATCTTCGGTATCTTCGGGTTCAGTGTAATCGGTACATAAAACTAGCCTTACCAGGCATTATTTCAAGATTTTATCACCTCAGGGTCCTAGATCTACATCAATGTTATTTGTCTGAACCTTATCCAACAACAGATATGAGCAACCTCATTAAGTTGCGTTATTTTCTTGTTAATGACGTTTCTATTCACTCTGGAATATCTGAGGTTGGGAAAATGAAAGTGTTACAAGAGCTAGGAAGATTTGAAGTAAAAAAGGAAAATCAAGGGTTTGAATTGAGACAAATAGGAGAATTAGAAGTTTGCAGATCACTTGGTATTATAGTCTTGAAAAGGTTGAAACAAAGGAAGAAGCAGATGAGGCAAAATTGTTTCAGAAAGCCCCTTTACGCAAGCTAACGTTACAGTGGGATAGTGATCAATCTAATAAGGATTCTGAACGAGAAGAGCATGTTCTTGAAAGCCTTAAGCCAAATGGCAATCTTGTAGAGCTCTGTGTTAGAGGGCATGGGGGTGCTACCTGCCCTTCATGGCTTGGTGCAAACCTCTCGGTTCAAAATTTGGAAACTCTGCGGCTTGATGACGTGTCTTGGAAAAATCTTCCACCGCTAGGAGAGTTGTGGTTGGCCGATGAACATGGTAAAGAGCACCTGAACTGCATACCAAGGCAACGCTTCAGCAATTTGAAAAGGCTTGAGCTAGTTAAGATACCAAAATTGAAGAAATGGATTGTAGATGGACCTGTTGAGTTGTTGTCTCAATTAAAAGTATTAATCGTTAAAGATTGTCCTGAACTCACGGAGTTGCAATTAACACATCAGAATGGGAGTGAACCAGAGCATGAGGCTTGCTTTCCTAAACTCGAAAAACTTCAAATTGAAGACTGTCCAAAACTAGTGTCACGATTGCCTCGTATTCCTTTATCTAGTGCCATGTGTTCAGCAAGCATTAAACAAGTTGGTTCAAGTCTGGAGTATTTGTATTACGAAAAAGTACTACAATTCTGATTATAGCCTGAGAATCGAGGGAAAGGAAGGCTACAGAGAGTGATCCCTGGACGATGGTAGCCTTTCGTAATCTATCCAAACTAAAAGAGTTAGAGGTGTCGAGATGTCCCTCCTCTGTCACCGGATCACCTCCTAATGCTATCATCTCTTAAGGTTCTCAGGCTATATGATCCTGTGCGATGCAATTTTGCTGCCCGAAGGTGATGATGGCCATGTCGGATATCAGTTTCCCGTTGAAGATGTTAGTATTGTACGGTTTGGTGGCAACGGAGAGCAATTGACACGTTTGTTGTCTTGCTACTTTCCAAATCTCCGCAGTCTCTATGTGGACGAGTGTGAGAAGTTAACAGGGCTAGGCGTGGTGGCCCAGCAGAAGCAGAAGAAGATGGAAGCACCGGCACGGTCGTCATCATCTTCGGTCGACGAGCAGCAGCAGGTGGCAAGTGGTGAGTGGGAAATAGCGGCATCAGATTCAGACGGACTGCTGCTGCTGCCTCCCCAACTACAGACTTTGGAAATTAAGCGGTGCCCAAACCTGGTTCTCTGCCCTCGTTCACTCGACGACAACGGATCACGGGGAGGTGGAGGAGGGCTCCAAGGCCTGAGATCCCTCCGGTCGTTGGTGATAGACGGCTGCCCCAGGTTCCTCTCGTCCTATTCGCCATCCTCCTTTTCTTCTTCGTGTTTCCCCTTCCCAAACTCCTTGGAGGAGCTCTACCTTTCTAGAACCGTGGAGGGCATGGAGATGCTGCTGCCTCTCTCAAACCTCACCTCTCTCACGGATTTAACCATACGGGGATGTGGGGATTTAAGAGGCGAAGGATTGTGGCCTCTCCTCGCCCAAGGCCATCTCACCGCATTAGACATCCGCAGAACCCCCAATTTCTTCGCTGGTTCTGAGCCCTCGCTGCCGCATGAACATGCGCTTCCATCCTCTTCCACCAAACCGCACACGCTTTGGACGGATGATGTCGCGGGACTCCTTGCTACACCCATCTGTACCTTGCTCTCTTCCTGGCTCACCGAACTGCATTTTGCTGGGGTCGAAGAGGTGGAGCGCTTCACAGAAAAGCAAGAGGAGGCTCTTGCGCTCCTCTCCTCCCTTGAGCAGATTGGTTTTTGGCACTGCGGCAAGCTGCAGCGCCTCCCTGCAGGGCTGCACGGACTTTCCAAACTCAAGAGATTGGGCATGTCCAATTGTGCAGCCATCCAGTCTGTGCCCAAGGACTGCCTCCCAAGTTCATTGCAGGAACTAGTGATCTACAACTGCAAAGCCATGCGGTATCTGCCAAAGGATGGCCTTCCAAGTTCACTGGAAGAATTACAGATCAGTTGGTGCCCAGCCATGCAGCCGCTGCCCAAGGTGGATAGCCTTCCAAAATCACTGCGAGTATTGGATGTTGAAGACAGTGGAAGCGAGGTGCTAAGAAGGCAGTGCCGCAAGTGGATTGGAATCATTCCAATAGTCAGAGCCTGACAAGCCCAAGGTAACAAAGCTGCCAAAATATCTGTGACTCTCCTTCTATTGATTTCTCCACAATTATTATTTAATTTCTTCTGAATAACCCACTCGTTTTCACCTAATATTGTGCAGGACTCTTCTTCGAACTGTATATTCTTCTAGCCTCCGGATTCTCAATGTATCTATGCCCAGTTCTGCGTTGTCAAGAACGAACATCTCAGGATGTGCCTAGCGCCCTGTACATAAAATTGGTTAGTATTGTACAAGTGAAATCACACTATAGTTCCAATGCAATATTTAAAAGTTCATTCTACATTCTTGTCGATCTGCCACTTGTTGTTTTCATTATTTAGATACCTTTTCACTTTCTCAGAACAATAAAGTGTGAGTTTTAAGTGTATTTTTGGAACAGCTCAAAGCTTGCGAAACATGCTTCTACTACTTTCAAGTTGTCTTAATCCACACTACAGAAATATGGATTTAGCATTCATATTCATTTTTTTTCTCTGCAGCTCCTGGTTTCATCTGAATGACCCACTTGTTTGAATGTTAATGTGCAGGACTTCTCTTTGATTTGTACATTCTTCTAGCCTCTGGATTTCCACTGTATCTGTGCCCAGTTCTAAGTTGTCAAGCATGAAGATCTCGTGTATAAAATTGGTTAGTATTGTATATGTGAAATCACCATATATATAGTCCCAATACAATATTTACTGTTCATTCCACATTCTTGTTGATCTGCTGCTTGTTTTTGTTATTTGGGTACCTTTTAAGAACACTGTAGTGTGAGTTTTAAATGTAGTTTTAGAATGACTCACTGCTTGCAAACACATGCTTCTGCTACTTTCAAGTTGCCTTAATTCATGCTACAGAAATATGGATTTACCATCAACATTCGTTCTGAGTTTACTTATGGTTTCTGCAGAAGTTTGGTTCTGATCAGTTTTCAGGAACGATTTACTCCTCAGCTTGACTACTTGGCTTTTCCCCCTTGAGGTACTCCTGTAGAAAATATTTGATCATTATGGTTTTAACTCTGAGAATACCTATTAGTTCTGAACTCTGATGTTATCATTTCTTTACTCAATGCTAGAGTCCCTGATTTATTGTTAACATGGTCATTTATCTTCTGCTTTGCTGCAATTTTCTGGTAGCATAACGATTGGATTTCAATGAACCTTATGTTGGCATTCATCCTCACTCACTGCAGGTACTTTGATCACATAGAGACAGGAGCTAACATCAATACTTCATATCATCAGTTATATTGTCTCCAATGGAGCCTCTATCTAACATAACAGAACAGTGTTGAGATCGGATTATATAGTTCAAGGTAATTTCTGTTAATTTATACTCATCTCGTGAACATGAAGGGATCCATCACATACACCATATTTCATGAACATGAAGTGTTGTCTAACATGAACATAACTATATTTGCTAGGTTTTTCATCCCCCACGTGAAAAAAATGTTGGTGGAAATATGTACCTGTGTGTTGTATTTTGGACATTTTTATGCTGACTGCCCACCTATAAGGATTCTGTAATGAACTAATGATGAAACAGAAAAAGATATTTTTTGAAGCCTCATGTGAACTAGTGTTCAATACATTCAACTTCATCTGTTCAAGTGCCCAAGTATGAACATATTGTTTCCTTAGCCTCCTACTGTCAACAGACACTAATGTCCTGCTCTCTTGCCTACAGCTCTGTGGCACTGCGTTGCGTCTTCTAGAAGTTCTAGGTAAATCCTTCTAATACCAGTGTGCTGAATGCTAAATTTTGCTTAAGTTATTTCTTGTTTGGTAGATAACTGTGAAGTGTTTACTTTGACGAAGTGGTGAATATTTAAACTTTTCTTGTTATATTTGCCACTAGAAATAGTGTGGAAGGCACTGGCAGGAATTGATTTGGTATTTTCAGATCACGCCAAATCAGTTCAAACTATCGCAACAATTGGATTTCAAGTGTTTTATGTCAGACCATCTCAATCTGCTATGAACTACTCATAATACAGCACATATCACTTCAATCTTTTCTAATTATTTGTATTTCGTCCTTAGTGAATTTGATTATCTTGGTGAAAAAAGGGAATATTACCATTGAGCTTGTTTTTTTAGATTGTACTAGTAAAGATGCACTTGTGTTTCGCACATGAAAAAAATATCGTGTAATTAATTTTGAAATTATATTGAATTTGGTGTGCTAATCTTATTTATCTAACATCTTAAATGAAATAATTTATTAGTCTAATCTGCGGACCAGCTATACGGAGACGGAGTATGTTTAAGACTCCTAGTTTTATGATAATTTTCCGAAGAGACGCTGCACGTGGGTAACTATGCGTAAACTTAGTTAAGAAAAACACCCTACGGTAGAAAATCTTATAAAACTCGCTTCTTATAGAGTTGATCCATAAAAGTAAGAGAATTATGAGGGTCCGAAGAAATGTTGCATGTGGGTAACTGTGCCTAAATTTAGTTACAAAACCTTAGAGTAGAAACTCTTATAAAACTCACTCTTTTATAGAGGTGATTAAAATTGAAATACCCTTGGTTCCCTTAGCTAATAATTAATTGCTAAAAATAGCAGCTAAAGAACCTGACAAAGCCAGCTAATAGATTAGCTAATAATTAGCTAGATTTCGGCTAACATTTATCTTATTAGCTAGATCAACTTAGTTAATGGCAGCTAATAGCACATAAAAGACTATTTATACCTATTACCTAGTATATTAACTGTTGGAACCAAACACCATTTCAAATAATAGGTCATCGGCTAACAATTAGTAAGCTAGTTTGGCTAAGAGTTATTAGCCCACTAATTATTAGCCGCTAATAGATCAAACAGGACCCTAGCATGCGAAGTGGCATATATAGTCTCATGCATATTATTGCTAATGGATCACACAAGGATGGCAGTGTGCTACTATACTTAGGCGGCGCAAGCACAGTATACATGTCGGGCCGCAGTGGGTCTCCAGCCGAGAAACACCGTCACTGCCAAGCCTCAAAGGGAATGCGTGATTGGATGGTATGAAGGTAGAGCGGGTAGAAAATTTTTGGTGCAAAAACTCCAACAGTCAAAGGCAGAAACGCGTAACAATATTACGCTGCATAACAATATCTTAGGCTGCGCAGCGAGGAGACTGAGTATAATACATGGGGGCTGGTTAAATTTAAAGGTTTGTGGACCCAATTCATTACCATGGACCAGTTGGATTAAAGGATAAAAGGCAATCCAAAGGTGGATACATAAATGTGTAGATGAGAACTGGGCGCAAAACATTTTTACCTAAACTCGCTCTTTTACAGAGTATATATGTATATAGTAGTGCATATGTGTTACAAGTGCACACCACTATCACACAAACGCCACAGATACTGCACCGCTGATCTTGGGCATGGTTTGTGTTTCCACATAATGAACTGTTACTCTATTAATAGGGTTAAAGCCAAGTAAGAGTTTTAACTGACTGAAACTATTCAGGGTCAAGTCAGTTATATTTTCATTTTGGAGCTATAAAGTACTTTTGTGGAAATTTCATGCAAAAGTATGTTATTTCGCTTTCTTCAATGCAACATTGATTGAAAATAAATAATAATAAATAAATAGGAAGACTAAAGAAGATAACTATTCTCAAACTCCACTACTTATGTCAGCTCAGATATCATAGTTATTTTCTTAATCTTACCATGAATTAGCCTTTTGTTGTTATTTTCTTATTGCTGCCATTTTTTTAAATGAGGCAGGTGGAATTAAGACCTTACAGTGTCTCAGAAGTGCAATGCATTTTTCTGATAAGCCAACGGTTACTATACACTGCTCAACTTTGCAAGCTTGCATGCTAATGGTAATTGAAAACAGTAAAGGGTACGCTATTGTCAATCTTCTGAATTCAATGTAGGCATGCAGTTGATATTGAAAAGTCCTGGTGTTCCTTTAGTTTTACAGTTCAGCTCCTTGGAAGCATTGCATGGCAGTGGAGCATACATTTGCAAAATTATGTGATTGATGCAAGAGGTCTCTGGGACTGCTGTAAATGATATGAATACACTACTCTTATTCACTGGAGCTACTTCTGATGTTCCAATTTGTCGACCCTTTGGCTTTCTTCACCTCAACGACTTGGCTAGACCCTCTGCTGTCTGCTATTGTGCTCACTTAATCCCAGCTCCTCGCCTCCTCCTATATTGAACCTTGTGATTGGCCAGTTTAGCCTTTTGCTCAAATTGCCATTGAAATGCTCCTTCACATAGCACACGTCTGTTCTATCAAGGTTGATGCTTGAGCTTGGAAAAAGTGTTTCTGACTTGCATATGAGGTCAGTGCAAGTGTATCCTCTGCTTAGGTCCTTTTTTTCAAATGCCTGTAGTATATTTTTAAATATTATTTTCTCTGGAGAAATATTAATCAAGTTTATTTTTCCATTTTGGCCAGCAGGAACTATATCCTGATATTTTTGGCAAAATCACAACCCTCAACTGACATGAGATATCACTTGTGCTCATTAACTTGAATTTGGACAAGGTTTCTCCGTATCTGTCAAGTTCTTGCAACAAGGATTGCAGGACCATAGCGAGTGTAAGTATCCAGAGAAATCATACTTGCAGTGCGATCAAAACAGGGATGACAGTGTGACACTAGTTCAGGTCGTCCTCAAAACTCTGTAGACAGTTCTGTAAGCCAGGAATGTGCTCAGCAAATTGTAGTTTGAGATAAATTGGTCTTTTGAATTTCCCTCCGAGTACCCACTTGTATGGATGCAGAGAATGATCATCTGCACTGTATCTGGAGAGCACTGTTTCTTTTCCATACACTGCTTTGGGCAATTGTGTATTATTCATGCACTTATCTGCAACATTTATCCTGTCCGGTTGGTTACAAAATGTACTTTTGGCAATGGTTCTGACATGCAAGACTTGATTGTTCGCTAGAATATGGCTTTGGTGAATTGTGTATTATGCACGCACCTTTGTGGAATTTGTTCCTATCCGTGGTTACAGAACGGCAACCAAATATGGTGTTGTAATATTAAACCATCCCAAAAGTTTTGGTTTCCAAAAATTCAGTTATGGTCGAACATCAGAACCACACCTGCTGTAACCTGCATCCACCACATATGCTGACCTAATCGAAATTCTGTGAGCGCGAAAGGAAATCAACGACCAGAACCTTACATTGACCGTAGAAGAGAGGAGAGAGTCGGTACGACCTTGTCAACCCGGCACTGGAGCGAGGCCGCACGTTGTTGCGTTTTGTGTTGCCGTGCCGGGGAAGAACTCAGCGAGGCCGCACGCAGAGATCATAGAAGCAGGAGAAGATGCAGGGTACGTAGCGGCGCCTTCGTAGATTCAGATGAGAGAGGCGGCTCCATCGCCACTCATCAGATTGGCCGACTGGGCCACGGTCGGGGATCACCTTTGGCGTGATCTCACTCGGCCTTCGCCCCTACTTGCACTGGATCTTGTGGGCTCCAACTCCGAGTAATGGTCTTTATTCAGATGCTCCAGCCTTCAGAGTAGCTAGCGAGTCAGTGAACCATGGTCGCTCATTGCCCTCTCATGTGTAGACAAGCTCTTCCAGAATTTATTTCGGGTCATGGCGTCGGAAGCTGATCGAGTGCCATCCCACATGTCATACACTCATACGTCATCGTCTTCATCTCTCTGCTCAAAACCGAAGCCACCCGAGGTGACGAGAAAAACACCTCGATTCTAGATCTAGAACAAACTCCAGTCACATCTCGATGGACATGTCGTCATCTTCCTTCCAAACCAGCACAAATATGTTTCTCTCAGGACCAAAGCATTTTTCTTTCTGTTATTTGTGTTCTGCACAGGTATTATCTTAAGGCAAGGGCAAAGGTAAGTCAGAAAAATCAGAATGCACCATCGAGTATCATCAGAAACCGAGAATAATTAGAAGGCGATGCTTGTACTTGTACAGGGCAGAAGCAGAATTTACCTAACGTACATTTTAATTACTAGCTTGTTTGCAGCTGTGACGGACATCATTACTCGTAGAAGCAAGGCGACCGGCGCAAATAGCGCGGATATCTAGCTTTTTTCTCTGTTAATTTGTTTGTTTTATAGTTTATTTTTATATTGTTGCAGTTTTATAGTTTATTTTTATATTGTTGCAATAGAGGTTGTAGCGGGCCTGCGGCTGCTTAGCTAATTATAATATTGTAGTATGATTTCCACTTTTTAACATTCGAATGATTCTTAGTTACATTATAGTTATTAATTTCATATATTATATTTCTATTTATATCTATGGCCATAGCTTAACGCTGCTAAATTCATTATATGTGCTAGAAAACCTACGCGGCACGCCGCGGGGCAGATAAGCCAGCTTGTATGTTGCAATGGCTCAAGTCAAGGCCATTCATGCTGCAGTCGGCAATACAAAACTATTTTGTTGGTGTCAGGAACCGGAACTGTTCTTTTTTTTATATATAAACAACAGAGCTTTGTTAATTGCTCAAGATCAGTGTACATCAAGGAGAGTGAACTCTATATACAAGCAGCTACTCATGACCTGGAGCAAATGACAGTTATTTCCAGGAGCGCATCTTGTCTCAAGGTTTGTCTAACCTGTTTTGCTAGAGCCACCGTATTCTGCTGTCTTCTGATCTTAATGTAGTAGCAATGGGCATCAGTAGCCTACTACTTAATTGAAGCAATGACGGGCCGTAAACGCCAATGAGCTGGCCTACTGAATGGAGCAACAGCAAGTAAACTGAAAATTAATAGCTGAGAATCATATTAATAACAACATCCTTCATATATATTCTGTTCAGAGCACAAGAAGATCCGAACCAAGGAGATATTAGGAGCTTAAATATTTAACATACAGGAGCTGATGCTTTTACTTGTCCTCAAATACTATACATTTGAATTTGATTATAGTGTCAACAAGGAATAATATTTGAGATGCAACAAAGAGTATTGTAACACATCAAGCAGAGTTGGAAATAGAAATATGAGGTAATGAAGATTATTGATAATGCCTAACCAAACTTGCTTGGGACCAATAGTTCTCTTTGTTACTATTGATCATAGTTTATTAGTTCAAAACAAATTTTTTGCAGTACAAAAGTCTTCATCTTTCCCTACAATTTTTCTATAGCTTGTCTACTTGTGTTAATCCATCAGTATTTATTTTCTAAGCGGTCAATAGTGTTTATAGCGTACTTTTATATCTTCCCACAAACTCACTACCTGCAGTAATTTCATGTTAGTAGCTACACCCATGAAATTGGAAACTGAAAGAGATTACATATTTCTGGTTCAAAAATCATTGTCCCTGGCGTTTTATATGCTGTCTTTTGGCAAGTTCACCCTCAGGTAAACTTGACGTTGGACCTCTAGGTGTACGTCGGGACTCGGGTGGTACTGGTAGCAGGTTTGCAAGGTGAACCCCTTGACCTGATCCCATGGCAATCCTTAAAGTGAACAATATACAGATGAAAGGACATTAGAAAGTGTTGCTGCTTCTAACGAGTGGCTGAATTCATCTGAGCCAATTTCCAAAGACCCCAACCCAATAGCGTTCATAAGCTTACCTTGTGGGCAATTTGTCGAACACCTGTTGGGCGTTGTCTACAGTGTCGTCGCCTGAAGCTTCTAGGCCCCTTGCCAGCGCATTATATACCATGGGATGACACATAGCGGAAGAGGGAAGTTCCGGAGCGCCGGTGTTCTTCGTAACTTACATCTTGCTCTGAAGGTGATCTTGGAAGAACTCACCAGCAGGGCAAGACATTTTGTCCACATGGTTGACAGCTTCGCAAACTAAACATAACCATTAATCAAAACAAAAACTGAGACACTAACTTGGTGTACCGTAAGGAAAAGTAAGAGCGGTTGAACCTCACCGAATCAGTTGGTCGACAAGCACACGGGCAAGCCGCCGCCAGGCCGTGCCCGGGAGCTGCAGCGGCCGCCGCGCTCTGCTGCTTAGCCGCACTGCATGCTCGCGCCAGGCCGCCCTGCTGCCTGGCCTGGCCGACACACGCCGCACGACGTACCACGCGGTGATGCCGGCCACTAGCTGCTCCTGGCTGGGCCGCTGCACCGCACGCCACAGGGGTGGCCGCACGTGGGGCCACACTGGACGCCGTGCGCCGCGCCCGCAGGGGCCGGCCGCTCCTCGTCGCGCGACACGGGGCCGCATCGTGACGTCTAGCGGTAGCGGGAGGGAGCGAGGGGCCGGGGCGGCGTGTCGGGCTGCGTCGTCGCAGGGCCGTCGTGCGCCACCACGAGAGAAGGACGGGGGTGGCCGCGATGGGGAGGGAGAGAGAGGGCCGCGCCACCACCTGGGACGGAGGGATCGAGGGTGGGGGTGGTGGCGACGGAGGAGGGAGGAAGGGGCGGGGTCGGGGTGCCTGGCGTTCTCTAGAAGCACGACGAAGCAGGAAATGAATTGTTCGTGATTGGACCATAGAACAATCGGACGGCTAAAAGTTGGAGGTGACATGGCTGAATATGGTGCAAGATCCATGGTGCAGCTTTCGTTATTAAGAGATTTATCATATTTCGTTATTGTAGAGGTCTACTTTATATTTGAAGGTCAAACTTATCGATCTGCCATTATACCTTGATAAGTTTAGAAAGAATAGCAATTTCCATTCCGCCCAAATCTTAAGGGATTTCTTGATAATTGTCATTGTTTTTTTTAAGTCTAGCTGATATGCTTTAGAAATGTTATAGTTTTACATCTTCTTTTCTTTAGTTTTCATATTTTTGATGTTTTGAGGTTGAAACCAAGTAATACACACCACACAAATATTAATTAATGTTTTTATCAAATCTATTTTTTGTTTAGCTTTATGTTTGTTGTTTTTGCATTGGTCTTGAACGATAAAAAACCTTTGCTAGCTTTTTTATATTTGTTCTAATTATTTAACATATTAGGCTATATAAGCATATGTAACGGATCCAAATATTGTAAATTAGCAAATATCCCTTCGTTAATTTTATATGATGTTAGTTTAACTAATCAATGTCATATGTAAAAGATTGAAGATAGTACAATTTTTGTCAAAGTAGAAAGAATTACTACTTGTAGAAATCAACAATCTGCTGACAACAATAACCGCGTGCTAGCTCATTTCGACCGAGTGTTGAGAGGTTGTTTCCTTTCCCTTCCACCGCTAGGCGTCGGGTTAATTCCGATTCCCATATCTGGGGTAGGTGCTTAGATGGTGATGATATTTTTGGGGGTTTTTTACCATTCACTTTTAATTTTTATTTACCTCATTGAATTAGTATATTTAGGTGTTCCGGTTGCCAAAATTTGTTACTCATAATGTACATTTTATTTGTGTAGTGTTTTTTATCAATACTTGTTGTAATAGTTTAAGTTTGCCAAATTAATTTTTTAGATTATCATGTTATGTTATTACAGAGGTGGACCATTCGTGTATCCACCTTATGATCGATTCTGGATTCGTCATAAACCATAGGAACTTCTTAACATAGGGCACAAAATCATAAGATAAGTTGTCCGATACACTTTTAAAAAGGATGTAGTTGCATGAAACCAAAAAAGATCTACATCGCTATGTAAAAAATTAAAATAACTCAATAATGTACCATAGTGATATAGCTACGCAAATAGTGTGTGCATTGCTGCCTTTGTTTTCTTATAATTTTTCTTGTTATTGCCACATTTATGGTATGAGTGGGTGCTTAGACCGAGCGTAGTTGCCCATGCATATGTATTTTAGATGGCTGATTAGACATTCTAGCGGATTGTGGTTGTGTATATAAAGAGAGGTGCATGTATATGGCATAGAAAATGAGGGTTTGCAAAATGAGAATGCACTGCCTTTCCATACAGTCTTAAGTGTTGCCTAGTGGAATTAGTATATTAGGAGTTTGCCAAATTGTTACATAGGTTATTATGTTTTTAATAGAATCCAAACATGTTAGAAGATAATTTATTTTATATATAATCGATTTTGTAACCAAATTAATGAAATTTGATCTTTTTTCCTTTAGGACATAGAACATCCGAAGTTATATGGTAGGTTTAATTGCAGTTGTTTTGAACCGGTCTCTTTTGGTATATAGTTTTTAGTCGGTACTTATGGTCGTTATTAGCAGATAAAATCCTATGTTATGTGGCCAAAATTGATTTTTTAATTAGTATTACTCCCTCAGTATTTAAATATAAGTCGCGGTTGACTTTTTTCCAAAACTTCGATCGCTCGTCTTATTCAAAAAATTTCATAGATTGTCATTTATTTTGTTGTAGTTTGTTTTATCATTGTATAAAGTTTGAGCGTAACTAGTTTCCTTATATGTTTAAACAATTTTTTTGAATAAGACGAATGATCGAAGTTTTGAAAACAAGTCAACCGTGACTTATATTTAAATACGGAGTGAGTATTATTTTGGCCTAAGTACTACTTAGATATAAATTACAGTTTTGTTCCATATGAACCGCCTAATATTTATTCGTCAGTCAAATTTTCTGGCCCCTGGATGGAGTTCGCACGGTGCTAATCTATGCAGTAAAATATGGTTGATGGACTGATGTAGGCGGTAAAATATGACTGATGGATTGTTAGCCCATGGATTATGTGTGTTTGTTTTGTTAAATTACTCCACATATCTAAAAAACTATCATTTATTATTACACTGAAAATTTTTATATTGTGTTATATAAATTTGATATATGATTGACGGATTGAATTTAATATGTCACCTTATATGGTCGTGTAAAATATGACTGGTTAATTGGATTTTGTTAGTCATTTCAGAAAACTGTTTGATAAATATTGGATGGTTATAAAATGTAAACGATAAAAAAAATCATATATCTATTAGCTGATATGGCTAGACACCCTGTAAATAATGACAGGTCAAAAACAACCGTTGGTTCTAGCTTCTTTCAGTTACCATACCGACTTCCAAGTTCCAACCCCGGCTTGTTCACCGTTGTCTTGCCCTTGTGCTGCCAGGCCTTGGCGCCTTGGAAATATAGATGGCCAGATGGGCCGTACACAACAGGCCAGCACGGGCACGGCCCGGTTAGTCGTGCCTTGGGCTGACACGGCCCGAAGGGCGTGCCGTGCCTAGGCGGAGACCAGGGCACGTAGTGCCGGTCTGGCACAGCACGATTATATTTTTTTATTTTTTAATATCAATATGTGTATATATAACGATATATTATTATACAATAATTACAAAACCAAAGGTGTTTAATTGGTTAAAAAAGCCTAGCTGAGCGCTTCGTCCGTGAAGCACGGTTGGCGGACCGCCGTGCCGTGCCTGGGCCATGGCCGAGGCGTGCAGCACGGCACGTTAGCAGGACCTGGGAGCACGTGCTCACCTCGATGAGCATGATGCTGTCCACTCAGCTGGCCATCCAGACGCGCTTTAGAGGTCGCTGGTGGCATCAGCCAGCCGCGCCGCGCGCCATCGCGATCCGCAGGGAGGAGTCAGCTGCTCCGCCGTCCGCAGCACGGCAGCCGCGGATCTTTCCGTTGCGTCCTTAATTTGATTTTCTTGATTGTTGATCGGGAATTCTTTATCTACGTATGCATTGGACAGCTGGCCGAATTTAATTTGAATATATTTGTGTGAAACTACTACTACCATATTAAGGTGTCTTATCAGAAAAGGTCATAAAAAGACTTAGATTAAACTATTACCATATAAGGATTACATGAATATAGTATGTTCATTAAACGTAGACCGTTAGATCTTTATAAAATCTAATAGTCTATATTTTTTCTTTTTTCTGATGTATTTGATATATACATATAATATACACCGTTAGATTTTCATAAAATCCAATGATAAAGAGTTTTTCTTTTTTTTATTAACACACGGGAATTGTTTGGCCCCTCGATGAATCCGGTGGCTTGTTTTCACATTACTACAATTATATATTAGATAGATAGATCCATAACCGCGTAGCTTGTTTAGTAAACGGATTCATCTGACAGAGACATGATAGCGATAATGTGGTAGAAATGGCCCTGCGCCAGTCTCCTTAATCATGCTTATAATAGAATTGTTTATTTCTAGTGTCGTAGGATATATCTGATTAGCAGGCAGAAAGGAAGGATGCATCTGACGTGTGCAGGAGTTGTTGCTGCTCGCCGACATATATTGCTGTGATGCACTGTCAGTCCTTGATAGAACTAACCTTGGGCAACCAGCAGACACTAAATTGCACAAGTCAATAACTGGAGACGTAAACATCTGGTATTCTGGTGCAACAAACACCTCATGAGCCAAGAACCATCTTAAGCTTTCTGCACAAGTTGAATTCTTGACTCCACTAGAAACCTTGCGCGGCTTCAAACACCAAGATAGGCCAGTTTTATTTGCAAATCAATTAATTTTTTATGATACAGTAGATATTTGTTGGGATAAATCAATTATTTTTCTAATGACGCAGTAGATAGATGGAAAAAATGATCTTGAGTAAGCCTTTGAAGTTAGTGCTGCAAGGTTGGTAGCAATAACATGAAAAGGTCCTCAGAAGCTTGCCGTTTATAGATAAATTGTGCATGAGCTCAAATAGTTTTAGATTGTTCTTGAGCTGGAACGATATCTACGTACACCAAAAGATTGTTGTGGCTCGGCTGCTAGCAAAAGAGCGTTGGAACGATATCTATGTACACCAAAAGATTGTTGTGGCTAAGGTACATTCAAAAGACGCCACTGTTAGCAAAAGAGCGCTGATACAAAATCACGTATTTACACCAGAAGGCAAATGAAGACAAGATGCGTCATTTAGCTTCGTCCGCATCCTGCATCATAAAAAACATGATTTGCATTTTACTAAGATAAATTTGGTATAGTAGTGGTTTGCACAAACACAACTTTAAAGGAAAGCAATATTATATATGATTTGGTTGGAAAGAAAATCTATGTTTTAGATCATTTAAATCATGTATATACTTATTATCCAACTATGTTAAGCTTTTAACTTAGACGACAATACTTTTTTTTTATCATCGTTTAGCTCCAAAATATGAAGGCAATATTTTTTATGACGATTTAGTATGACGTGTAATGGCTGTAGGCTAGATGTGATCCAGAAAATTTACACAGATGATGTGGGCCTGCTCCATGTCGAGGATATAATAATCTTTGATGGTACTACATACATTGGCTGGCCTACTGCACTGCATTGGAAACACGACAATGCTTCACCTAATTTTGTAAAGTTACATAAAAATAAACTGTATGTGAGGTGATTACCTTAATGTTTTGCGCTGGCTTGGCTACGTAGTTTCTTTACTTTGTTCTGCTGATCTCCATCGTTGTCATAGCCAATGTTGTGCAGGTATTATGATGATTACTAAGCTGACGTTGTGCTTTTTAAATCAACATCTTTCATGTATTGAAATAAAGTTGAGAATGCGCACCTGGTTATTGCTGTCTATCTCTTCCAAATTTCTCTTGGTCGAACTTTGACTTTCATCCCATATCCTGAAATTAAATTGGATTTTAGCATAATTTGTAATTGTGTGAGTAATAACATATCTAGTTATTGTATTGTCATACCCAGATGGTTCAATGTCCATGTCTTCAACCGATCCGAACTGATTTGTTGATGTCGAAGTCTGCCAAAATAATTATACCAGATTATATTGGTTGACTTGTTTGCAAATACATAATTATAAAGGTAAAATTATCAGGTTTGAATGGTATATCCAGTGCATATTGTACATAAGCCTGTTGGATATTTTTTTGTTGGTGTGTGCATACGATTATTTGATTTAATAATTTAGTCAACTGTAAGGTGTACAATAAGTATACAGTAATGTTATTAGAAAGGAAAATAACTATTTATGGCCATAGAAGAGATGGTAATGAAATTACAAGGTCGAAGAATATAGGTAATTGCTAGAGTCATAGGGCTAGATGTTCTATTTCTAGATTAGAAAAAAAATCTTATTTGGGGCCATTCTAAAATCTCATGAACTTCAATTAGTATAGAAAAAGAACTTATGCAGATTATAGTATGTACCAGTAGAATGATACTTTTTTACAGAGGATACTTGAGTTGGAAAATTTGATAAATAAAGAAAGTAATTGAGCATTGTAAAAACCTGAGTAGTTGATTTCTCAGAAGGTATAGTTATCAACGCTGGCAGATTTTTTTCGTGAGAAATTGTAGTTGATTCTGAATCTGTGGCTATAGTCATCTTTGGTCTGAATACTGGTATAATAGGTTGCTTTTCAAATCTTTCTTTTATCATCAAGACTTCAAATGATGGATCTTTAATGTTTATGTTTCTCTTAGTTGAAACTGTAACAACCAGATTGAATTTGTGTCCAACCAGTTCGGAAATCTGAGGTGGAATCTGGTTTGGATCATACTGCTTATGAAGAGTCTCAGCAGTTTTGCCAATGAGCTCTACTCCTTTCTTCTCGAAAAAGATGAATTCAAGGTTGTAGGTACCATCAGTTGCTATGAACGGTATTTTATATCTGGCGAATGTGAATGTGTTAGTGTTACTATTGTTTTAATTGCACAGAACTAAGTACAGATATAATAAACTTACTTCCAAAGAAATTGAGTACACGGGCATCCTTCTCTCGTGCATTGGTAAGTATTGCCAACGGGTACGTGCCTTGAGTTACAGACTTTGCGAGCTCGATAACACCATGTTTGTTTTCAGTAATACCAACAATAGTTACGGTACACTGATAGCGCAATCCCTGCATATTAAAGTCCAATGAGTATAAAAATCCCATTATATACGTAAGAAGCTGAGATTGGTATTATTCATTTTAGTTCTAAAGTGTAAGTTACGTATATAACAATGCACTATGGTGATATCTCTATAAAATGAATTATAATTCTTTATAAAAGTCAACGGAGCGTCTTTGGTTGTGCTGTTACTGCTACTGCACAGCCACAGTAGGTGAACAGCCAAGCAGTCCATTGTGCACCATGCTGCTGAGGAGCTGTACAGTTCAGTACGATCAAATAAGCTATAAAAATCCTTTGCGATTAGGCTCAATGTTGAATGGAAATAGGAACAGAGGAGAACTCAATTTTTAACTTATGGATGAAAGGATCCTCTTTTTGGAGCTAAAGTAAATTCGCTTGTTCAAAGTTTTGTTGCATGCCATCGTCACTTTGCAGATATAGGTTTTCAACCTCTGTAGCTTCATTTGGTAGGCTTCAATTTAAATTCGTAATTAGATTAGTGTCGAATAATAATAGACGTCAATAAATTATGATAAGGTTTGTTGTGAGAAGTAGTAATACCTTTTATGAAAAGTTTTGATGGCTGGAATGTCATTTTCATTAATATACCAACGACAAGCTGATGTTCCGCTAAGAAATTTATGCTCATCTCTATACAGCTTCATCAAAGTTCCCACAAATATATTCCCTTAGGAAAAAAGAATGAATATATGTATATATATATATTATGATATCAGACATTATGAATTACGCTAACATATAATATGTAGGACCTTCAAAATCAGTAATTGTGTAGTCTCTTTAAAACCTATAAAGGCACAACTCTTCCATATAAAAAAAAGATCCTGCTCTATGGTGATTGTAGAGTAACAATACCAGGCCATTTAAATATCAGATAATATTTTACAATTGTTTCATATAAACAAGTCATGTTCTATGGTGATTGTAGAGCAGCAATGTCACGCTATTTAAAAATATTGTAGCATTTGGTTTGAGGACAGAAACGTTAGATAATTTTTCATTGTTGAAATACGTACTTGAGGTCTTGTAATCTTATGACTCTTCTCATCACTGGATCTCCAGATGTATTATAAACCTTTGCTGCATTTGATACACCAGTAATTTTGCCGATGACATCTGGAAGGAATATTTAAGAAGTTTAATTAGTATTTCATTAACGTTGTGGATACAAATCTTGTTTGGTGTTTAAAGTAATGATTATAAAATTACCTAGGAAACGATCTGTCTTTCTGATGTAATGTGGAAGCATTTCGAATGGAGTAAGCGAGAACGTGTATTTTGGAAAATTTATATTTTCAGCACATGGAAATATGCAGGTACTTTTGTTTATTTTGATCATGTAAGGATTGTCAACTGTTCTGTATCTAGGTTTAGCTCGTTCAACTGTAATCTTGGACATGATAATAAGTTTTCTTTCCTCTAAAAATGATTTAACATATGGTACTGCGTCTAGTGGAATTTCAGCATATATTGGATTGCCCTGTGAAGCATGTGCAGTTGATTAAGGGTAAAACATATACATTGGATCAATGCGGTCAGAAATAAGATATATTTTACTGGACAGATTATTGTAAATAAATTACCTTTTGATCGATGAGGACGAGGTCAAGATGCTTTAAGGCATTTTCTTCATTAGGACCTCTAAATTCTCACATTCTAGATATTCTAGCATGTATGGTATAATCTATCCGTGCTGGACGCAGATGCAGATCTGAAACTGGAGTGATATTTGCCTATAATCAAAAGTAAATGTACGGTTGAATATGTTTATGCCAAGTGAACAAATGATAACTTTTTTCTTTGATTGAACAAAGACTTTGTATTCTTAAAAAGAGGTAGGAGTGGAAATCACCTGCATAGTTTAGACAGCGGCAGAAAACCTTTTTCTAATCACGTAGTCAAGAAGCTGCAACAACCTGTTTATTTTTCCAACAAAAGAAACACCTTATATGTTAATTGTGATGTACTATGCATGTGAAAAGGAGTAATCAAACCATTTTTAGTATGTCTTTATATACAATATTTTTAGTACTCTTCCCACAAGACTCATCTGAATTTTCTATTAATATTTTAAGTCCACTTCTATTATGTACTCTTGATACCGCAACATATAATTGGCCATGTGTGAAAACTGGTTTTTTTAAATACACTCCCACATTCGATAGGGTCTGTCCTTGGCTTTTGCTTATTGTCATACAATAACAAACTTTTATAGGAAACTAGCGACGACATAATGTAAATGGCCATCGAGAACCTTGGGTTGTTAAATTTATTCGAGGTATATATATTTTATCACCAATATGTGTGCCAGTTATTATAACAGCTTTAATAACATTGTGACGTAGATTAGTTATTATTGGTCGAGTTCCATTACATAAATCAAGACTTTGGTTGAGATTTCTGAGAAGCATTATTGGAACACCAATTTTGAGTTTCAACCTATGACTTGGAAAGTTGTTAGCATTTAGAGTGCTAAGATATTCAACAAGGTAGAGTATGTCAGCATCATTGCATGCATTTGTACATTTTGATATTGAATCAGCACTGAAATACTTCAATACCTGGTATTAAATCGGTCATATAATTATTGATTTTATCTACAATATCATTGGTAGTTGCTAAAATCGCTCTATTTTTAATATACCCTGCATTGTTGTAATTTGATTGAAAATCAGGATAAGTGGCTTCTACAAGTGCTTTTATTTTATTATGTGATGTGTTTATCAATAAGTCATCTAGTATGTCAGCAATGGAACAATCTAGATCTTCATCTATATCGTGTCCCATTACACGTTTAATAGTTCCATTCCCAACGGTTAGTATCCAATCATTAAAATCATTTATTTCTTTATATTCAGATGTACCTGGCTACACTCTCTTTAAACGCATGTTTTGATTTAGATAAATTTTGTTTACATGATTCCAGAGGTATGATCTAAATATTGAGGCATTTATGATTTGAGCCTTGTTTGCATTTTCAATAACTGGAAGTATCTGTTTTGGGTCTCCTCCTAGAACAACTTTTCCTCCAAATGGCACATCGCATAGTTTTGTGTCATTTTCACATAGTATATCTCTTAATGATCTATCAAGAGCCTCAAAGTATTGTCTATTTGTCATTAATGCCTCATCCCATATAATGAGCTCGGTTTGTGATAAAAGTTCTGCTAACTTTGTTTCCCATTTTATATCGCACATTGATATTTTATCTATATCTATTGGAATTTGAAACCGTGAACGGGCTGTACGTCCATTTGGTAGTAACAAAGATGCAACTCCTGATGGTGCAATTGTTAGAACTATTTTTTTATGTGCTCTTAGATAATAAACAATTGTATTCCATAAAAATGTTTTTCCTGTGCCTCCATGACTGGCTATGAAAAATAGATTGTGCTCTCTATTTAATACACTATTAACTATTTTGAGGAAAGCCTCTCTTTGCTCATTATTTGTTGGGCATATAATCTGTTGGCTTCTTCTTCTTCTTCTAGAGTATTTGTATCATAGTTTAGTTCATCTTCAATAAGTTGGTTGGTTGTATCAGTTTTGTATGTTATCGATATCTCAGGGAGGTTATAATTATGTATGTTTATTCCATTCTTTGCAAATATCTGTTCTAATTGTTGAAGCAATAGATCTTGCAATTCTATTTCTGTTAGACAATGTATAACTGGATATTAGCTTTCAATTAAATGCCGTTCGATATCATGTGTCATTTTTCTCCGGTTCTGTTTATAGGATTTTCTTTCATCTTGTAGATCACAAAATAATATCATCATTGTAAATAGGTGTTGTAATTGCAATGATGTTGCCCAATTTGCAGCTTCATCAAAGGTTTTATACTACTCATTATCGTCTTGTAACAAACCACGTGCTACACATGCTTCTTTAAATGTTTGATATATATATAATACCATTATATGTTCTTATATCTTTATAATCCTTTGCGCCTTTCACTATCACGAGTAACTTGCGTAGATAGAACCGTTCACTTTCTGCTAGATTAACATAATATAAACGGCTAATTTTGAAACCATGATGACGTTTAATCCATTTTCTATCTTGCTCATCCCATCTCCAATATCGTGGAAATTCACAATATGTTATTTCTCTAGCTTCCTCATAGTTCTCGTTGGCTTCAAACCATGCTGTTAATTTTGTCTTGCGATATTTAGGATCTTTTGCAATGGCCTCCAATTTACTATTTTTTTGCAATTTTATTATATTTAGTAAGGGTAGATGCACTGGTAGTCTCTCAACATGGGGCCAATGATAGTGTATATCAAAGCTCAGTAATCTCCATAGTGCATCCTGCTCACCAAGGCCGGTCCTGACATTTCAGGGGCCCTGAGCAAAAACTTATACGGAGGCTTTATCCATCTTCATATATATATATATATATATATATATTATGCCTATGCATATATAGATATAATCTTATAAACACATTAATGAATAAATTATCATTATTCCATTAATAAAATTAACTTTTATAGCACTATTGAATGTTTATAAGATAACAAATATAAATTGTAATAACAAATACTTACTTGCACTTAGCATCATATTAAAAATTCCTTCTGACATTTTGCGATACAAAATCATTAATTATACTATTGATATCAATCTCGTCCAATAATTTCTTCTCAATGCATAAAGTCGCCAAATGATTTAACCTCTCTTGATTCATTACTGATCTCAAATAATTCTTCAATAATTTCAGTTTTGAAAAGCTTCTTTCAGCCGATGCAACAGTCTCGGGCACGGTAAATAAGATTCTATAAACAATGGACGCATTAGGATAACAATCCACCTCTGTGACATGCTCAAAAATCTCCATAGCAGACAGCACTCCATCTGGCAAAGTGAATTTCATAAGCCTTAATTCAAAAATAAGCTCATGTACCTCAACATCCGATGAACCATCATGAGAGAAAGTGTCAGCAAATTTAATGCAACACTTTTCAAGTTCGTTATCATTTAATGACTTCAGGGTGCTTGAGCTCAATAAAAATCCAAATATATTTCTAAACACCATGAGTTCTTCAAATCTGGCCTTCAAAGAAATTGTGGCCATATCAACCAAAACGAGAAAATATTTAACTTCAAAAGACCTCTCAGCTTCTAAGATTTCCTCTTGGCAATTACTTTCATCAAATTGTTTCTTCCTCATAGCACGGCGCTTTACTGGAAATGATGCCTCTACACCCATTTTATCTGCAATATCTTTGGCAATGTTCCGACTAGAAGAAAACCCCTCACTTCTATATGTCTCAAAGTATCTCATTATATCTTCTATTTGCTTCAAAGTAGAGTCAACACTCATGGCTGGTGATTGTAACTTTTTGCTCACTTTATTTACAGCATATAAAACATCATGCCAAATAACCATACCAAGTAGGAACTCAAAACTGCCAAGTGCATCAAATAAATTTTTTGCATCACTTTTATCCTTAGGGTCAATGTCCGAAGCATGACGTAACTCAGACAAAGCTGACCTTAACTCAGTAGCTTGATATCTTATTGCTGTAACACTTTTGATTCGACTCTCCCAACGAGTATTGGACAATGATTTGACAGTTAAACTAGGAACATGTTTAAGCAAAACATTCCACCTTTTTGTAGAGCCAGCAAATAATACATATATGCGCTGAACAATTCCAAAAAATGAAACAGCTTTTCCACAAGATTTTGCCATATCGCAAAGAGTAAGATTGAGACTGTGGCAAGCACATGGCATATACAGTGCTCTTGGATTGATATCAATTAACCGTTTTTGTACCCCTTGGTGTTTTCCTTTCATGTTGGAACCATTGTCATATCCTTGACCCCTTATATCATTAATATCTAGACCAAATGACTTCATTGAATCAAGCAATACTTTAAAAAGCCCCAAACCAGATGTGTCATCCACCTTCAAGAACCCCAAAAAGTACTCCTCAATATTTATCTTGCCATTAGACAAATTAACACAACGAACTAATAAAGTCATTTGTTCTTGATGACTGACATCAGGGGTACAATCTAGAATAATGGAGAAATACTTGGCTTCTTTAACAACCTTTAGGATAGAACTAGTAATATCAGAAGCCAACAATGATATTAACTCATTCTGAACTTTATAGCTGAGATAATGATACTGAATTTCTTTCTTCTGAATACGTCTAAGATGGTCTTGCATTACCAAATCAAATTCAGCAACCATCTCAACACAAGCTAAGAAATTACCATTTGCATCATTGTAAAGCTGCTCACTGCTTCCTCTAAAAGCCAAGTTGCGTTTACCAAGAAATTTCACAACAACTATTATTCTTAGTAAAACTTGCCTCAACCGTTCTTTTTCCTTTGTGATTTGCTTCTGCTGTAGCCTAATCTTGAATTCATTCCACTTGTTCATATTACTAATATGCTCAACACTATTTTCATGTTCTCTGAGCTTCTCGCTGATATGCCTCCAATTTCTATATCCATCATGTGCTAAGAAACTTAGAGTCCTGTTGCTACTAGACTTAAAGATCTTACAACAGAAGCAAAAAACTTTGTCAACATGCTTTGAATAAACTAGCCATTTTCTATCATGTATCTCTCCATTGCTTAATTTTCTAGAATAATGGGCATATGAAAAATGTCTCGAGGCATCGTCTAGAGGAAATTCAATACCTTGCTCTCTTATAGGCCCTTTCTCAACTAATATATCTCTCATTTTACTATCAAGATGATCCCAGTTTCTTGGATCGTAAATATCAGGGGTATAGACCGGCTCCTCATCAACACTAGCAGAGTGTCCATGTGCATCTGATGAATTAGTTTGATTCTCAGGGCCACTTACATTGTTATGATCGAGGTTGGTGTCAACGTTTTCCTCTTCTTTAGAAATCCCAACAGGTGGTTCCCCTTCCTCGACAGCCACTATTGCGAATTCATTATTTGAGTTCGTCGAAACATTATGATTACTCTTTAGAAATTTGTCCATGGCTCCTCTCTGTGTTTCTATGAACTCATCTGCTCTTTTTTTTCTTTTTCTTTTTTCGCTACCGGACGGATACTTCCTTGTTGACATGATATCACAAAGCACTGAAAATAAAAGTTACCACATAGAATATGAATTATGTAAGGTTTGATAATTACTAAATTATTAATAGGAAACATGTATTACAGTATGTGCATTAGCGCCTTACCTTAGGCCTTCTTGGTGACTTGTTGGTGCTGGGATTTGATCGGAGACCAAGATGCTAGTAGTTGCTGGTGAACTGGAATAAATCGATCGAACGTTCAATCAAAAAATTGAAAAGAAATAAAATAATGCAAACACTGTGCAACGAAAATCCAGCAGGAGGAAGACAAAGACAGGCTTACCTACCTTGTTGCGATCAGGTTCAGGTAATCAGGTACAGACTGAAGACAGGAATATATGATCTAGAATTTAGAGACGAGCGGCGGCTGCGGTGTCAATGTCACAGCGACTTGTGGTTGCGGCGACGGCAGACGATGAGACGAAGATGTTGCTTCGCAGGCTAGGGATCGTAATTAGCGGGGATCTTCTCTCTAGACGGCGGACGCTTTGGTTCTGCAGGACTTAGCGTCCAGCTATTGGGCCAAAGGCTGCAACCTGAAAGGCCAAAACGGTACATGTGCTATACGTATATACATACTCGGGGGCCCCTTGACTTTGGGGGCCCAGAGCGGGCGCCCACCCAGCTCCCCGTCAAGGCCGGCCCTGCTGATCACTTATATATCTGCAATCTAAATATTCCTTAATCTCATATATATCTCTTGTTTCTTTATTTATAGGTGTATCCTCATCTTTTCTTATGCGTTCAAAAATAATTGTTGCTTTATTAGGTCCTTTATTGACATATTTGCATAGATATTTGAGTAACTTACTCTTGTTTACATATTCAACATTTATATGTGCTTGGTATTTTTTAAGAAGATATAAATTATGTGGAACAACCCACCTATTATCTAAGTTGTAATTATCTCGACGTATATAAATATTAGTATCTCGCCGACGATATTGCGTGAAACCATTGTCGGTGAAATTTGTTTCATTCTAGAAGTCCTTTGGATAATATTTTGAACACTTCCCTTTCTTCGTACATGGGCATTTTTCATTTCTTTCTCCACGTGGTCCATGCATCATGTGTTCAGAGACAAGGATATATCCTAATGGATCTTCTGATGAGTTTGGTATTTCAGCAGACACCCATAGATCTATTATTTCAGGTGATATTTCGTCTCCTTTTTTATCTATCGATACCAAGATATGAACATATGGTAGTCCTCGTTTCTGAAACTCTATAGAATATAGAATAGCGACCACAGTTCCAAAGAACCGTATATCTTCTAGCATTTGTTGTAGTTTCATATGGAACACCCGCACTATAATATCGGGTCTATCATTTGGTTGTTCACCTTGTAAAATTGCAGATATTATTTCAGGCCATTTAGGGTTACATGTGAATGTTATGAAAAGATCTGAGGGTCCATACACACGGCATATTGCTATTTCATCATGATAATTTTGAATTATATAACGCCTGGACCCAACATGACTCAATGGTAGTAGAACCCGTTTTTCTACTTGGTTACTTTCACTCAGTCCTTTTTCAATTGCATCAAATATGCCTTGAAGATATTCAGCTCTCAGTTTGTCTTGGTTTCTAGCAATGTACATTAGCCTATCTTCATCTTTCATTGCATGTGCATCTACTATGGCTTGTTTTGATAGTCTACCATAGCACAAAAAAGGATTTGGTTGGTTTGGTCTATAATGCATGTGATATTTGTAATGTTCATGAAATGTAACCGTGTTCCGTTTTCTTTTGGGTTTTCTGCTATCTTCTTTCTGTTGGTATGGTATACCTAACTGAAACCCTCTTTCTGCATAAGAAAATAACAAAGGATATTGTAACGCCATATATGCTGGGTGAAAAATAGAAATATGTTGGAGACCTCTATGTTTGGTACTAACTATGATATCACGTTTATATTTCTATAAGCTTAAGTCTCCAACTATAACCATTGCTAATTCTTCTGCGTGTGGCATTTCGTACTGTATTGGGTCACCTTTTTTTCACCTATAATGAGTATACTTATATCAATAGTTTTGTAATTTTCAAATGGATCTCGTGCATGTCGAAATGTTTTTGCTAATGGATTATATTGGTCTAGCATTTTTTAAGTTCTTTCGCTATATAAGGGTTTATATCATTTTCTGTAGGATCTTCTTTACTCAGGGCTTTTATTCTATTATCAATCTCATTTTGTGTATCAAAGATGTAGAGCTCAGCATACTTAGGTGGGTTGTTTGGTTCAGGTAGTAGAGAACCTATACGATGGTGTATTTGGCCGTTTATACCAAACACGTATGGTCCTTCACCTTTATTTATATTATGATCGATATTAGCACCCATTGATGTGAAAGCAAATAAGCTATTATATTGTCTTATTTTCTGGAGGAAATGCTTTGATAGAGGATTTTCTTTGTTATAAATTAGGTTGGTCCGAAATTCCGGTGGATCCTCATACGCAGGTATTTTAATTTCACCATTTTTACAGCAATTAGAATATAATATTTCGCGGTTTCTTGCTGATATTGTGTAATTTCTTTCATTATACCAAAATATGGCATTGCAATATTTGCACATATATTCTGGTTTTCCCAAATATGATCGGTCACTATATGATTCTTTTAGATGCTGTATATATTCTGGTGTAAATGATACCATGCCTTTTGTAGTATACAGATATGAGTGAGCAAGATCGAGATATAGGCGACGTGCCTTTGTGCTTTTTCCTGTAATAGTATGGTTTGACTCATCCGTTTTTCTTTTGTTTTGTTTTATTGCATTTTTTTGCATTTGCCTCCCTTTTTTGGAATCACATTGAACATTAATTGTTTGTTGTGGTTGATATTTTCTTTTTGTACGAACCATATCTATATATGATAGTATATAGGTATATAGGAAAAAAATACTTAGAATGTTAGATGCAGATTTTCATAAAAATGAAAAAGACTTGGAATTGTAGAACAAATAAAAACTCAAAAAGGCTTGGATGAGTTGTTTTGTATTTTCAAATCAAAGATTTAGGTAGAATAATAATAGTATTGCTTTACTATGGGTAATGTAGAAGCTATGAAAGTTAACTTGATAAGAAATAGTATGTTTTGTTTGCAAATTTATATAAACATGTGATTTTATATGTGTTATATTTGCTTTCTACTTTTATGTCAAATTAAAAAGTACAATGGACTAAATTTAGCTTCATGGTTTTCTGTAGCAATCAGACAAAAAAAAAATTCAGTTTGGATATGCAATATATGCACATGTAACTGGAGTTTACTTTAGCAAAGATCAAAGTTTGTAGCAGAAAATGTATAATAGCACTTATTTGGTACCTTTTAATCTCTTTTTTTTTCTCTTCACAGTTGGTTCACTTCTTCCCCCACGGTCCTGTATGTACATGAGACTCAGTGTAAATAGGCAGTTTAAGTTTGAATGACATGAACATGCACTTTATTTTCTTTCCTTAACATGTAATACACTTCGATAACTATTGAATATTCTATAAAGACAAATGGCATTAGAAATTCAGTTTATACAGATGATCTAAACCAAGAGTAGTACAGTTTGAAATGCATTAAACAATACTTTGCTAGTAAAGTTTATATCTCTAACAGATTATTGATACTACTATTTCTGTAGAATGTTTAGAATCTGCACCTTGCTTTTTGGTGGAAGGGCTTTTAATTAGATGGTTCTGTTACTCCATGTTTGAATCTTTAAGCAATTGATTGTTTCAGAAATAGAACTAAGATATTGTATGAAAGGAGGTTATGAATATACGAAGCTGTGGGTTGGGATTGGAACTGTAGTAGATATTTTAATCATCAGGCACTCCGTAGTCCGTACTCAGCATAAAGACGATAGCAAAACAGGTATAGTCAACTACGCGGGTTTGAGTGGCTGGGTATCGTCAAGGACAAATCATTCGCCTTAGCAAGGGTGGACGCGCACAAACGAGTATGGGGTTGGGGACTGGCGTGAGTGGCGCTCGGGCACAGCAGTGCGAGGTTGGACCGGATCCCCCGGGCAGCCGAGTAGGGAGGGAGGGAAAAAAACTCTGCCTTGTCCCGACCATCGTCGCTGATCGGTGGTTGCCAGCGCTATCTATATCCAGTACGGAGTACAATTGCTGAGGGATCCCAAATTCCCAATTGTGTTTAGCAGCGGTGCCGGCCCTGGATCGATTCATAGAACCCAGTCACCCACCTGACTATTCTCAACTCGATCGAGGCACATGGATGGTGGTGGGTGGCTCGCTGCTATATATCTCCGTCGTCATTTCAGTGTCGGAGAATAAAGGTCCACGGTGCCTGCCGGCTTCCTCGCTGCTGCCTGCCTGCATGATTTCGATTCCTCGACCTCAAGTGGGCCTCGTGACGCGACGCGATTAAGCACAAGAGATAACTGCACTCGGCTATCAGGCGGCTAAGCATATGTCACTGCGCTTCCTACTTCCTAGTAATCAGTAGCACAGGCCGATCCAATCCCAGCCAGAAAAGATCGATACAATGCATGTACGACATGCGGAGGTAGTAGTAAGGCATGCTGGCAACTGTTGGCCGTCAAGCCAAGGGGAGAGGATAAGATCTTTGTGGTAAGCGGTTGTGATTTTGGGATATTTTTCTTTCATGAATTTAGCTGGCCATGGATCACTTGCATGCTGGGCCATCCGGTGATGACTGAGACAGGATGGACTGTCGAGTAGTGTACTACGTTGGGCCCAGCAGATGCGACAGTTAACAAGAATCACCCCATGCATCTCCCAAAATACAGTACATCTCATTATGCTTTCTACTTGACCGAGTTCCCGCGTTACTTGTGTACAAATTGTACAGGCCTCGCATCTCGACCTCTCCACGGCCGCTCCCCGGGGGCTTGCTGTGCTTGGCGTTGGCAGCAGGAGCACGCATGGGTGCCTTCGGCTACCAGGCGGCAGCGACTGTATTATTGGCGTAGCTGCATCGGCGACCAAAAAGCTCTCCTCCTTTCCCTTGGGTGAGTACATGTGTGACCCGCAAGATCCTCTGTGTTTATTTCCTCATCTTGCAACAGCAGCCTCTGCGTTACTAGCGACATTTGCTGATGGTATTTCCTATTCCATCTAGCATCCATCAACCCCAGAGTTGTTTGGGCGTGGAGGTCAGGATGGAGACTGCCCTCAATGCAGAAGCGATTGTGTTCACGTAGCGAACCGGCGACCAGGGTGCGTACGTTTGTACCTGCAATATCAATCCTATATTCCCATCGTCTTGCAACAACAGTGTCATTCCAGCATTGCTTGCCGACGGTTTTGTGATCTTGCTCGTTCTGATTATTTTCTAGCCCTCTTTCCCATGCTAACTTGATCCGATCTGTCTATCTTCCCAGATTCAGCCTGCTCACTGCACTGTTGTGTGTCATCAACCACCTCGCCTTCACAAATAAATCACAAGAAGAAACCATTTGAAACACAGCACCTCAGCCCCCTTCTCCACGCTTTACATCCTCAGGCAAGAACTGCTGCGCGTCATCTCTGATCCCTTGATGCCCCTTTTTCTTTTCCTACGATATCAAGTCTGAAATCTGATTAAAAAACAGCAGCCCTTTTCTTTCCTTGTTGTTTCAGCGCTGAGCATAGTACGTTTGTCTCGCTGCCCACCCATGGAGGTCGGCATCGAGGCAGCGCGCTGGGTGGTTGGCAAGGCGCTGGGTCCTGCTTCAGGCGGTGTTCTGGAGGCGTGGGCAGCCAGCTCCGAGCTCGGCCCCAACATTCGCGCCCTCAGGATGGAGCTGCTGTACGCACAGGGCATGCTCAGCAACGCCCGCGGGCGCGGCAACGGCCGGGAGGACGTCCACAACCCGGCCCTGGCTGAGCTGCTGCAGGAGCT
This sequence comes from Paspalum vaginatum, assembly GCA_030272315.1. Lineage (NCBI taxonomy): Eukaryota > Viridiplantae > Streptophyta > Magnoliopsida > Poales > Poaceae > Paspalum > Paspalum vaginatum. Next base: position 4,420,082 of record CM059017.1, on the reverse strand, counting down.
CCGGAATCTGGCGTACCGCGCCGACGACGCGCTGGACGAGGTGGATTACTTCCGCATCCAGGACGAGCTTTACAGCACGTACGATGCCGCCGACGAGCATGCCGGGGGCTGCCTTCGCAACCACATCCTCAACGCTCGCCATACTGCCAAGGGAATTGCCAAAATGCTTGGCTTCTCCTCGTGCACTCGCTCTGCAAGCCGTGGCGATCGTGAGGAGACAAACGAAGAAGATACGAGAGGAGTCTTGTGTGGGGCTTTGCCATGCCGTGGGCATAAATCTTTTGACGACGACGAGCAAGAAGATGAGGCAAGCCGGAGAGGGCCTCCTCGCCGCAGCCCATGCAGCAGCAACAAGTGACGACCAAGCAGGCCACCCAGGAGGGGGCTCGTAGCGGTTGCATACAAAAGCTTGCTTCTGGCGTTCGTCACACCTTCAACATTGTTGGTAAACATGTTCCTTGCAACTCTGTTTCTTCACCTTTGTAAAAATGATGCCAACTCCAACATGGCACTAAGTGGAGGACGGTTCCTCTATTGTGCAGGTCCTAACAGGCCACCACAGAGGGAACAAGTTGTAAAGGCACCAAAGCTGAAGTTTGATAGGGTTGAAATGTCTAACAAGATGAAGGAGATCACAGAACAGTTAAAGCCTGTGTGCGCCAAGGTATCCACAATTCTTAATCTGGAGTTATTGGACTCCAATCGCAGCATTGCCCAATGCATTGCCACTAGTCTCGACACAATGCTTTCTAAGAAACAAGGTTATACACCCCTGCTCACAAAAAGTGCTGCTCCAAGTCGACTCATAACCACAGCAGAGCTCACGGAGCCTAGAATTTATGGGCGAGAGGATGAGAAAAATAAGATTATATATGACATCACTAAGGGTGATTATTGTGAGAAGGACCTCACGGTGCTTCCAATTGTTGGTCCAGGGGGCATTGGAAAGACAACTCTAACCCAAGTCATATATAAAGAACTTCAGCACTACTTTGAGGAAAAGATTTGGGTATGTGTGTCTACCACATTTAGCGTGTACACACTCACACAAGCGATCGCAGATATTCTTAAAGTGGGAAAAAAGGATAGTCCAGAGAAACATATAGAAGAAAAACTGAAATCCAAGAAGTTTTTGCTTGTACTGGATGATATATGGAGGTGCACTGATGATGAATGGAGAAGGTTTTCAGTGCCGTTCACGAAAGGACAAACAAAAGGGAGCATCATTCTAGTCACAAGTCGGTTTCCCGCAGTAGCAAAAATGGTTAAAACAACTTATCAGTGGATAGACCTAGAAGGCCTAGACAAAGAAGCATTTAAGGATTTATTCTTAGCCTATGTCTTTGGTGACCAACAATCGAGCAATGACTATAGTGGATTACTTAAAATTGGTGATAAGATATTGGAAAAACTAAAGGGCTCCCCTCTTGCGGCAAAAACTGTTGGAAGACTATTGAGAAAACACCTTGATTTTGATCACTGGAATAGAGTCCTTGAATGTAAGGAATGGGAATCAGAAAATGGTGAGCATGATATTATGCCAGCCTTGAAGCTTAGCTATGACTACCTCCCTTTCCATCTATAACAATGTTTTAGTTATTGTGCTTTGTTTCCTGAAGATCACAAATTCAAGACAGAGGAGCTAATCCATTTCTGGATAGGTCTTGATATCTTGCATTCACAAGGGGAAAGTAAGAGGATTGAAGATATCGGACTAAACCATTTGATACAGTTAGTTAATTATGGATTTTTTAGAAAAGAAGATGACGATGGATGTGATTGCTATGTTATTCATGACCTACTGCATGAACTAGGTCTAAAAGTCTCATCACATGAATGCCTTAGCATATTCAGCCATAATGTGAGATCCGTACATATTCCAACATCTATTCGTCACTTGTCTATCAACATAGATAGCACAAGTGTCAAGGATAGAGTGACTTTTGGTGCATGTCATAAGGATCTTGTTACACTTGCCAAGAGACTGAAAACTGAAAATCTACGGTCTTTGATGATATTTGGAGAATACCAGCATTGCTTTGTGAAGACTCTTGGTGGTTTATTCAAGGAGGCAAAAGCTCTTCGTGTTGTTATTCTGTGCAAAGCATCATTTAATGTGGAAGATTTGTTGCACAACATTTCAGACTGTGTCCATCTTCGGTATCTTCGGGTTCAGTGTAATCGGTACATAAAACTAGCCTTACCAGGCATTATTTCAAGATTTTATCACCTCAGGGTCCTAGATCTACATCAATGTTATTTGTCTGAACCTTATCCAACAACAGATATGAGCAATCTCGTTAAGTTGCGTTATTGTCTTGTTAAAGATATTTTAGTTCACTCTGAAATATCTGAGGTTGGGAAAATGAAAGCGTTACAAGAGCTAGGAAGATTTGAAGTAAAAAAGGAAAATCAAGGGTTTGAATTGAGACAAATAGGAGAATTAGAGGTTTGCAGATCACTTGGTATTCGTAATCTTGAAAAGGTTGAAACAAAGGAAGAAGCAGATGAGGCAAAATTGTTTCAGAAAGCCCCTTTACGCAAGCTAACGTTACAGTGGGATAGTGATCAATCTAATAAGGATTCTGAACGAGAAGAGCACGTTCTTGAAAGCCTTAAGCCAAGTGGCAATCTTGTAGAGCTCTGTGTTAGAGGGCATGGGGGTGCTACCTGCCCTTCATGGCTTGGGGCAAACCTCTCGGTTCAAAATTTGGAAACTCTGCGGCTTGATGACGTGTCTTGGAAAAATCTTCCACCGCTAGGAGAGTTGTGGTTGGTCGATGAACATGGTAAAGAGCGCCTGAACTGCATACCAAGCCAACGCTTCAGCAATTTGAAAAGGCTTGAGCTAGTTAAGATACCAAAATTGAAGAAATGGATTGTAGATGGACCTGTTGAGTTGTTGTCTCAATTAAAAGTATTAATCGTTAAAGATTGTCCTGAACTCACGGAGTTGCAATTAACACATCAGAATGGGAGTGAACCAGAGCATGAGGCTTGCTTTCCTAAACTCGAAGAACTTCAAATTCAAGACTGTCCAAAACTAGTGTCACGATTGCCTCGTATTCCTTTGTCTAGTGCCATGTGCTCAGCAAGGATTGCACAAATTGGTTCAAGTCTGGAGTATTTGTATTACGAAAAAGTCTACAATTCTGATTATAGCCTGAGAATCGAGGGAAAGAAGGCTACAGAGAGTGATCCCTGGACGATGGTAGCCTTTCGTAATCTATCCAAACTAAAAGAGTTAGAGGTGTCGAGATGTCCTCCTCTGTCACCGGATCACCTCCTAATGCTATCATCTCTTAAGGTTCTCAGGCTATATGATCCGTGCGATGCAATTTTGCTGCCCGAAGGTGATGATGGCCATGTCGGATATCAGTTTCCCGTTGAAGATGTTAGAATTGTACGGTTTGGTGGCAACGGAGAGCAATTGACACGTTTGTTGTCTTGCTACTTTCCAAATCTCCGCAGTCTCTATGTGGACGAGTGTGAGAAGTTAACAGGGCTAGGCGTGGTGGCCCAGCAGAAGCAGAAGAAGATGGAAGCACCGGCACGGTCGTCATCATCTTCGGTCGACGAGCAGCAGCAGGTGGCAAGTGGTGAGTGGGAAATAGCGGCATCAGATTCAGACGGACTGCTGCTGCTGCCTCCCCAACTACAGACTTTGCGAATTACGCGGTGCCCAAATCTGGTTCTCTGCCCTCATTCACTCGACGACAACGGATCACGGGGAGGTGGAGGAGGGCTCCAAGGCCTGAGATCCCTCCGGTCGTTGGAGATAGAGGACTGCCCCAGGTTCCTCTCCTCCTATTCGCCATCCTCCTTTTCTTCTTCGTGTTTCCCCTTCCCAAACTCCTTGGAGGAGCTCTACCTTGAAGGTGCCGTGGAGGGCATGGAGACGCTCCTGCCTCTCTCAAACCTCACCTCTCTCACGGATTTAACCATACGGGGATGTGGGGATTTAAGAGGCGAAGGATTGTGGCCTCTCCTCGCCCAAGGCCATCTCACCGCATTAGACATCCGCAGAACCCCCAATTTCTTCGCTGGTTCTGAGCCCTCGCTGCCGCATGAACATGCGCTTCCATCCTCTTCCACCAAACCGCACACGCTTTGGACGGATGATGTCGCGGGACTCCTTGCTACACCCATCTGTACCTTGCTCTCTTCCTGGCTCACCGAACTGCATTTTGCTGGGGTCGAAGAGGTGGAGCGCTTCACAGAAAAGCAAGAGGAGGCTCTTGCGCTCCTCTCCTCCCTTGAGCAGATTGGTTTTTGGCACTGCGGCAAGCTGCAGCGCCTCCCTGCAGGGCTGCACGGACTTTCCAAACTCAAGAGATTGGGCATGTCCAATTGTGCAGCCATCCAGTCTGTGCCCAAGGACTGCCTCCCAAGTTCATTGCAGGAACTAGTGATCCGCAACTGCAAAGCCATGCGGTATCTGCCAAAGGATGGCCTTCCAAGTTTACTTGAAAAATTAGTGATCCGGTGGTGCCCAGCCATGCAGCCGCTGCCCAAGGTGGATAGCCTTCCAAATTCACTGCGAGTATTGGATTTCCAATATAGTGGAAGCGAGGTGCTAAGAAGGCAGTGCCGCAAGTGGATTGGAATCATTCCAATAGTCAGAGCCTGACAAGCCCAAGGTAACAAAGCTGCCAAAATATCTGTGACTCTCCTTCTATTGATTTCTCCACAATTATTATTTAATTTCTTCTGAATAACCCACTCGTTTTCACCTAATATTGTGCAGGACTCTTCTTCGAACTGTACATTCTTCTAGCCTCCGGATTCTCAATGTATCTATGCCCAGTTCTGCGTTGTCAAGAGCGAACATCTCAGGATGTGCCTAGCGCCCTGTACATAAAATTGGTTAGTGTTGTGTAAGTGAAATCACACTATAGCCCAATGCAACATGTACAAGTTCATTCCACATTCTTGTCGACCTGCCACTTGTTGTTTTCATTATTTAGATGCCTTTCTCACTTTCTCAGAAGTCAGAACAATAAAGTGTGAGTTTTAAGTGTATTTCTGGAACAGCTCAAAGCTTGAAAAAACATGCTTCTACTACTTTCAAGTTGTCTTAATCCATACTACAAAAATATGGATTTAGCATTATATTCATTTTTTTTCTCTGCAGCTCTTGTTTTCATCTGAATGACCCACTTGTTTGAATGTTAATGTGCAGGACTTCTCTTTGATTTGTACATTCTTCCAGCCTCTGGATTTCCACTGTATCTGTGCCCAGTTCTAAGTTGTCAAGCATGAAGATCTCGTGTATAAAATTGGTTAGTATTGTATATGTCAAATCACCATATATATAGTCCCAATACAATATTTACTGTTCATTCCACATTCTTGTTGATCTGCTGCTTGTTTTTGTTATTTGGGTACCTTTTCAGAACACTGTAGTGTGAGTTTTAAATGTAGTTTTAGAATGACTCACTGCTTGCAAAGCATGTTTCTGCTACTTTCAAGTTGCCTTAATTCATGCTACAGAAATATGGGTTTAGTATCAACATTCATTCTGAGTTTACTTATTGTTTCTGCAGAAGTATGGTTCTGATCAGTTTTCAGGAACAATTTACGTCTCAGCTTGACTACTTGGCTTTTCCCCCTTGAGGTACTTCTGTAGAAAATATTTGATCGTTATGGTTTTAACTTTGAGAATACCTATTAGTTCTGAACTCTGATGTTATCATTTCTTTACTCAATGCTAGAGTCCCTGATTTATTGTTGACATGGCCATTTATCTTCTGCTTTGCTGCAATTTTCAGGTAGCATAACGATTGGATTTCAATGAACCTTATGTTGGCATTCATCCTCACTGACTGCAGGTATTTTGATTACATAGAGACAGGAGCTAACATCAATACTTCATATCATCAGTTATATTGTCTCCAATGGAGCCTCTATCTAACATAACAGAACAGTGTTGAGATCGGATTATATAGTTCAAGGTAATTTCTGTTAATTTATACTCATCTCGTGAACATGAAGGGATCCATCACATACACCATATTTCATGAACATGAAGTGTTGTCTAACATGAACATAACTATATTTGCTAGGTTTTTCATCCCCCACGTGAAAAAAATGTTGGTGGAAATATGTACCTGTGTGTTGTATTTTGGACATTTTTATGCTGACTGCCCACCTATAAGGATTCTGTAATGAACTAATGATGAAACAGAAAAAGATATTTTTTGAAGCCTCATGTGAACTAGTGTTCAATACATTCAACTTCATCTGTTCAAGTGCCCAAGTATGAACATATTGTTTCCTTAGCCTCCTACTGTCAACAGACACTAATGTCCTGCTCTCTTGCCTACAGCTCTGTGGCACTGCGTTGCGTCTTCTAGAAGTTCTAGGTAAATCCTTCTAATACCAGTGTGCTGAATGCTAAATTTTGCTTAAGTTATTTCTTGTTTGGTAGATAACTGTGAAGTGTTTACTTTGACGAAGTGGTGAATATTTAAACTTTTCTTGTTATATTTGCCACTAGAAATAGTGTGGAAGGCACTGGCAGGAATTGATTTGGTATTTTCAGATCACGCCAAATCAGTTCAAACTATCGCAACAATTGGATTTCAAGTGTTTTATGTCAGACCATCTCAATCTGCTATGAACTACTCATAATACAGCACATATCACTTCAATCTTTTCTAATTATTTGTATTTCGTCCTTAGTGAATTTGATTATCTTGGTGAAAAAAGGGAATATTACCATTGAGCTTGTTTTTTTAGATTGTACTAGTAAAGATGCACTTGTGTTTCGCACATGAAAAAAATATCGTGTAATTAATTTTGAAATTATATTGAATTTGGTGTGCTAATCTTATTTATCTAACATCTTAAATGAAATAATTTATTAGTCTAATCTGCGGACCAGCTATACGGAGACGGAGTATGTTTAAGACTCCTAGTTTTATGATAATTTTCCGAGGAGACGCTGCACGTGGGTAACTATGCGTAAACTTAGTTTAGAAAAACACCTTACTGTAGAAAATCTTATAAAACTCGCTTCTTATAGAGTTGATCCATAAAAGTAAGAGAATTATGAGGGTCCGAAGAAATGTTGCATGTGGGTAACTGTGCCTAAATTTAGTTACAAAACCTTAGAGTAGAAACTCTTATAAAACTCACTCTTTTATAGAGGTGATTAAAATTGAAATACCCTTGGTTCCCTTAGCTAATAATTAATTGCTAAAAATAGCAGCTAAAGAACCTGACAAAGCCAGCTAATAGATTAGCTAATAATTAGCTAGATTTCGGCTAACATTTATCTTATTAGCTAGATCAACTCAGTTAATGGCAGCTAATAGCACATAAAAGACTATTTATACCTATTACCTAGTATATTAACTGTTGGAACCAAACACCATTTCAAATAATAGGTCATCGGCTAACAATTAGTAAGCTAGTTTGGCTAAGAGTTATTAGCCCACTAATTATTAGCCGCTAATAGATCAAACAGGACCCTAGCATGCGAAGTGGCATATATAGTCTCATGCATATTATTGCTAATGGATCACACAAGGATGGCAGTGTGCTACTATACTTAGGCGGCGCAAGCACAGTATACATGTCGGGCCGCAGTGGGTCTCCAGCCGAGAAACACCGTCACGCCAAGCCTCAAAGGGAATGCGTGATTGGATGGTATGAAGGTAGAGCGGGTAGAAAATTTTTTGGTGCAAAAACTCCAACATCAAAGGCAGAAACGCGTAACAATATTACGCTGCATAACAATATCTTAGGCTGCGCAGCGAGGAGACTGAGTATAATACATGGGGGCTGGTTAAATTTAAAGGTTTGTGGACCCAATTCATTACCATGGACCGTTGGATTAAAGGATAAAAGGCAATCCAAAGGTGGATACATAAATGTGTAGATGAGAACTGGGCGCAAAACATTTTTACCTAAACTCGCTCTTTTACAGAGTATATATGTATATAGTAGTGCATATGTGTTACAAGTGCACACCACTATCACACAAACGCCACAGATACTGCACCGCTGATCTTGGGCATGGTTTGTGTTTCCACATAATGAACTGTTACTCTATTAATAGGGTTAAAGCCAAGTAAGAGTTTTAACTGACTGAAACTATTCAGGGTCAAGTCAGTTATATTTTCATTTTGGAGCTATAAAGTACTTTTGTGGAAATTTCATGCAAAAGTATGTTATTCGCTTTCTTCAATGCAACATTGATTGAAAATAAATAAATAAATAAATAGGAAGACTAAAGAAGATAACTATTCTCAAACTCCACTACTTATGTCAGCTCAGATATCATAGTTATTTTCTTAATCTTACCATGAATTAGCCTTTTGTTGTTATTTTCTTATTGCTGCCATTTTTTTAAATGAGGCAGGTGGAATTAAGACCTTACAGTGTCTCAGAAGTGCAATGCATTTTTCTGATAAGCCAACGGTTACTATACACTGCTCAACTTTGCAAGCTTGCATGCTAATGGTAATTGAAAACAGTAAAGGGTACGCTATTGTCAATCTTCTGAATTCAATGTAGGCATGCAGTTGATATTGAAAAGTCCTGGTGTTCCTTTAGTTTTACAGTTCAGCTCCTTGGAAGCATTGCATGGCAGTGGAGCATACATTTGCAAAATTATTTGATTGATGCAAGAGGCCTCTGGGACTGCTGTAAATGATATGAATACACTACTCTTATTCACTGGAGCAACTTCTGATGTTCCAATTTGTCGACCCTTTGGCTTTCTTCACCTCAACGACTTGGCTAGACCCTCTGCTGTCTGCTATTGTGCTCACTTAATCCCAGCTCCTCGCCTCCTCCTATATTGAACCTTGTGATTGGCCAGTTTAGCCTTTTGCTCAAATTGCCATTGAAATGCTCCTTCACATAGCACACGTCTGTTCTATCAAGGTTGATGCTTGAGCTTGGAAAAAGTGTTTCTGACTTGCATATGAGGTCAGTGTATCCTCTGCTTAGGTCCTTTTTTTCATATGCCTGTAGTATATTTTTAAATATTATTTTCTCTGGAGAAATATTAATCAAGTTTATTTTTCCATTTTGGCCAGCAGGAACTATATCCTGATATTTTTGGCAAAATCACAACCCTCAACTGACATGAGATATCACTTGTGCTCATTAACTTGAATTTGGACAAGGTTTCTCCGTATCTGTCAAGTTCTTGCAACAAGGATTGCAGGACCATAGCGAGTGTAAGTATCCAGAGAAATCATACTTGCAGTGCGATCAAAACAGGGATGACAGTGTGACACTAGTTCAGGTCGTCCTCAAAACTCTGTAGACAGTTCTGTAAGCCAGGAATGTGCTCAGCAAATTGTAGTTTGAGATAAATTGGTCTTTTGAATTTCCCTCCGAGTACCCACTTGTATGGATGCAGAGAATGATCATCTGCACTGTATCTGGAGAGCACTGTTTCTTTTCCATACACTGCTTTGGGCAATTGTGTATTATTCATGCACTTATCTGCAACATTTATCCTGTCGGTTGGTTACAAAATGTACTTTTGGCAATGGTTCTGACATGCAAGACTTGATTGTTCGCTAGAATATGGCTTTGGTGAATTGTGTATTATGCACGCACCTTTGTGGAATTTGTTCCTATCCGTGGTTACAGAACGGCAACCAAATATGGTGTTGTAATATTAAACCATCCCAAAAGTTTTGGTTTCCAAAAATTCAGTTATGGTCGAACATCAGAACCACACCTGCTGTAACCTGCATCCACCACATATGCTGACCTAATCGAAATTCTGTGAGCGCGAAAGGAAATCAACGACCAGAACCTTACATTGACCGTAGAAGAGAGGAGAGAGTCGGTACGACCTTGTCAACCCGGCACTGGAGCGAGGCCGCACGTTGTTGCGTTTTGTGTTGCCGTGCCGGGGAAGAACTCAGCGAGGCCGCACGCAGAGATCATAGAAGCAGGAGAAGATGCAGGGTACGTAGCGGCGCCTTCGTAGATTCAGATGAGAGAGGCGGCTCCATCGCCACTCATCAGATTGGCCGACTGGGCCACGGTCGGGGATCACCTTTGGCGTGATCTCACTCGGCCTTCGCCCCTACTTGCACTGGATCTTGTGGGCTCCAACTCCGAGTAATGGTCTTTATTCAGATGCTCCAGCCTTCAGAGTAGCTAGCGAGTCAGTGAACCATGGTCGCTCATTGCCCTCTCATGTGTAGACAAGCTCTTCCAGAATTTATTTCGGGTCATGGCGTCGGAAGCTGATCGAGTGCCATCCCACATGTCATACACTCATACGTCATCGTCTTCATCTCTCTGCTCAAAACCGAAGCCACCCGAGGTGACGAGAAAAACACCTCGATTCTAGATCTAGAACAAACTCCAGTCACATCTCGATGGACATGTCGTCATCTTCCTTCCAAACCAGCACAAATATGTTTCTCTCAGGACCAAAGCATTTTTCTTTCTGTTATTTGTGTTCTGCACAGGTATTATCTTAAGGCAAGGGCAAAGGTAAGTCAGAAAAATCAGAATGCACCATCGAGTATCATCAGAAACCGAGAATAATTAGAAGGCGATGCTTGTACTTGTACAGGGCAGAAGCAGAATTTACCTAACGTACATTTTAATTACTAGCTTGTTTGCAGCTGTGACGGACATCATTACTCGTAGAAGCAAGGCGACCGGCGCAAATAGCGCGGATATCTAGCTTTTTTCTCTGTTAATTTGTTTGTTTTATAGTTTATTTTTATATTGTTGCAGTTTTATAGTTTATTTTTATATTGTTGCAATAGAGGTTGTAGCGGGCCTGCGGCTGCTTAGCTAATTATAATATTGTAGTATGATTTCCACTTTTTAACATTCGAATGATTCTTAGTTACATTATAGTTATTAATTTCATATATTATATTTCTATTTATATCTATGGCCATAGCTTAACGCTGCTAAATTCATTATATGTGCTAGAAAACCTACGCGGCACGCCGCGGGGCAGATAAGCCAGCTTGTATGTTGCAATGGCTCAAGTCAAGGCCATTCATGCTGCAGTCGGCAATACAAAACTATTTTGTTGGTGTCAGGAACCGGAACTGTTCTTTTTTTTATATATAAACAACAGAGCTTTGTTAATTGCTCAAGATCAGTGTACATCAAGGAGAGTGAACTCTATATACAAGCAGCTACTCATGACCTGGAGCAAATGACAGTTATTTCCAGGAGCGCATCTTGTCTCAAGGTTTGTCTAACCTGTTTTGCTAGAGCCACCGTATTCTGCTGTCTTCTGATCTTAATGTAGTAGCAATGGGCATCAGTAGCCTACTACTTAATTGAAGCAATGACGGGCCGTAAACGCCAATGAGCTGGCCTACTGAATGGAGCAACAGCAAGTAAACTGAAAATTAATAGCTGAGAATCATATTAATAACAACATCCTTCATATATATTCTGTTCAGAGCACAAGAAGATCCGAACCAAGGAGATATTAGGAGCTTAAATATTTAACATACAGGAGCTGATGCTTTTACTTGTCCTCAAATACTATACATTTGAATTTGATTATAGTGTCAACAAGGAATAATATTTGAGATGCAACAAAGAGTATTGTAACACATCAAGCAGAGTTGGAAATAGAAATATGAGGTAATGAAGATTATTGATAATGCCTAACCAAACTTGCTTGGGACCAATAGTTCTCTTTGTTACTATTGATCATAGTTTATTAGTTCAAAACAAATTTTTTGCAGTACAAAAGTCTTCATCTTTCCCTACAATTTTTCTATAGCTTGTCTACTTGTGTTAATCCATCAGTATTTATTTTCTAAGCGGTCAATAGTGTTTATAGCGTACTTTTATATCTTCCCACAAACTCACTACCTGCAGTAATTTCATGTTAGTAGCTACACCCATGAAATTGGAAACTGAAAGAGATTACATATTTCTGGTTCAAAAATCATTGTCCCTGGCGTTTTATATGCTGTCTTTTGGCAAGTTCACCCTCAGGTAAACTTGACGTTGGACCTCTAGGTGTACGTCGGGACTCGGGTGGTACTGGTAGCAGGTTTGCAAGGTGAACCCCTTGACCTGATCCCATGGCAATCCTTAAAGTGAACAATATACAGATGAAAGGACATTAGATAGTGTTGCTGCTTCTAACGAGTGGCTGAATTCATCTGAGCCAATTTCCAAAGACCCCAACCCAATAGCGTTCATAAGCTTACCTTGTGGGCAATTTGTCGAACACCTGTTGGGCGTTGTCTACAGTGTCGTCGCCTGAAGCTTCTAGGCCCCTTGCCAGCGCATTATATACCATGGGATGACACATAGCGGAAGAGGGAAGTTCCGGAGCGCCGGTGTTCTTCGTAACTTACATCTTGCTCTGAAGGTGATCTTGGAAGAACTCACCAGCAGGGCAAGACATTTTGTCCACATGGTTGACAGCTTCGCAAACTAAACATAACCATTAATCAAAACAAAAACTGAGACACTAACTTGGTGTACCGTAAGGAAAAGTAAGAGCGGTTGAACCTCACCGAATCAGTTGGTCGACAAGCACACGGGCAAGCCGCCGCCAGGCCGTGCCCGGGAGCTGCAGCGGCCGCCGCGCTCTGCTGCTTAGCCGCACTGCATGCTCGCGCCAGGCCGCCCTGCTGCCTGGCCTGGCCGACACACGCCGCACGACGTACCACGCGGTGATGCCGGCCACTAGCTGCTCCTGGCTGGGCCGCTGCACCGCACGCCACAGGGGTGGCCGCACGTGGGGCCACACTGGACGCCGTGCGCCGCGCCCGCAGGGGCCGGCCGCTCCTCGTCGCGCGACACGGGGCCGCATCGTGACGTCTAGCGGTAGCGGGAGGGAGCGAGGGGCCGGGGCGGCGTGTCGGGCTGCGTCGTCGCAGGGCCGTCGTGCGCCACCACGAGAGAAGGACGGGGGTGGCCGCGATGGGGAGGGAGAGAGAGGGCCGCGCCACCACCTGGGACGGAGGGATCGAGGGTGGGGGTGGTGGCGACGGAGGAGGGAGGAAGGGGCGGGGTCGGGGTGCCTGGCGTTCTCTAGAAGCACGACGAAGCAGGAAATGAATTGTTCGTGATTGGACCATAGAACAATCGGACGGCTAAAAGTAGGAGGTGACATGGCTGAATATGGTGCAAGATCCATGGTGCAGCTTTCGTTATTAAGAGATTTATCATATTTCGTTATTGTAGAGGTCTACTTTATATTTGAAGGTCAAACTTATCGATCTGCCATTATACCTTGATAAGTTTAGAAAGAATAGCAATTTCCATTCCGCCCAAATCTTAAGGGATTTCTTGATAATTGTCATTGTTTTTTTTAAGTCTAGCTGATATGCTTTAGAAATGTTATAGTTTTACTTTTGATGTTTTGAGGTTGAAACCAAGTAATACACACCACACAAATATTAATTAATGTTTTTATCAAATCTATTTTTTGTTTAGCTTTATGTTTGTTGTTTTTGCATTGGTCTTGAACGATAAAAAACCTTTGCTAGCTTTTTTATATTTGTTCTAATTATTTAACATATTAGGCTATATAAGCATATGTAACGGATCCAAATATTGTAAATTAGCAAATATCCCTTCGTTAATTTTATATGATGTTAGTTTAACTAATCAATGTCATATGTAAAAGATTGAAGATAGTACAATTTTTGTCAAAGTAGAAAGAATTACTACTTGTAGAAATCAACAATCTGCTGACAACAATAACCGCGTGCTAGCTCATTTCGACCGAGTGTTGAGAGGTTGTTTCCTTTCCCTTCCACCGCTAGGCGTCGGGTTAATTCCGATTCCCATATCTGGGGTAGGTGCTTAGATGGTGATGATATTTTTGGGGGTTTTTTACCATTCACTTTTAATTTTTATTTACCTCATTGAATTAGTATATTTAGGTGTTCCGGTTGCCAAAATTTGTTACTCATAATGTACATTTTATTTGTGTAGTGTTTTTTATCAATACTTGTTGTAATAGTTTAAGTTTGCCAAATTAATTTTTTAGATTATCATGTTATGTTATTACAGAGGTGGACCATTCGTGTATCCACCTTATGATCGATTCTGGATTCGTCATAAACCATAGGAACTTCTTAACATAGGGCACAAAATCATAAGATAAGTTGTCCGATACACTTTTAAAAAGGATGTAGTTGCATGAAACCAAAAAAGATCTACATCGCTATGTAAAAAATTAAAATAACTCAATAATGTACCATAGTGATATAGCTACGCAAATAGTGTGTGCATTGCTGCCTTTGTTTTCTTATAATTTTTCTTGTTATTGCCACATTTATGGTATGAGTGGGTGCTTAGACCGAGCGTAGTTGCCCATGCATATGTATTTTAGATGGCTGATTAGACATTCTAGCGGATTGTGGTTGTGTATATAAAGAGAGGTGCATGTATATGGCATAGAAAATGAGGGTTTGCAAAATGAGAATGCACTGCCTTTCCATACAGTCTTAAGTGTTGCCTAGTGGAATTAGTATATTAGGAGTTTGCCAAATTGTTACATAGGTTATTATGTTTTTAATAGAATCCAAACATGTTAGAAGATAATTTATTTTATATATAATCGATTTTGTAACCAAATTAATGAAATTTGATCTTTTTTCCTTTAGGACATAGAACATCCGAAGTTATATGGTAGGTTTAATTGCAGTTGTTTTGAACCGGTCTCTTTTGGTATATAGTTTTTAGTCGGTACTTATGGTCGTTATTAGCAGATAAAATCCTATGTTATGTGGCCAAAATTGATTTTTTAATTAGTATTACTCCCTCAGTATTTAAATATAAGTCGCGGTTGACTTTTTTCCAAAACTTCGATCGCTCGTCTTATTCAAAAAATTTCATAGATTGTCATTTATTTTGTTGTAGTTTGTTTTATCATTGTATAAAGTTTGAGCGTAACTAGTTTCCTTATATGTTTAAACAATTTTTTTGAATAAGACGAATGATCGAAGTTTTGAAAACAAGTCAACCGTGACTTATATTTAAATACGGAGTGAGTATTATTTTGGCCTAAGTACTACTTAGATATAAATTACAGTTTTGTTCCATATGAACCGCCTAATATTTATTCGTCAGTCAAATTTTCTGCCCCTGGATGGAGTTCGCACGGTGCTAATCTATGCAGTAAAATATGGTTGATGGACTGATGTAGGCGGTAAAATATGACTGATGGATTGTTAGCCCATGGATTATGTGTGTTTGTTTTGTTAAATTACTCCACATATGTAAAAACTATCATTTATTATTACATTGAAAATTTTCGTATTGTGTTATGTAAATTTGATATATAATTGACGGATTGAATTTAATATGTCACCTTATATGGTCGTGTAAAATATGACTGGTTAATTGGATTTTGTTAGTCATTTCAGAAAACTGTTCGATAAATATCGGATGGTTATAAAATGTAAACAATAAAAAAAATCATATATCTATTAGCTGATATGGTTAGACACCCTGTAAATAATGACAGGCCAAAAACAACTTTTGGTTCTATCTTATTTCAATTATCATACCAACTTTCAAGTTCCAACCTCGGTTTATACATCGTTGTCTTGCCTTTTTGCTGCTAGACCTTGGCGCCTTGGAAATATAGATGGCCAGATGGGCCGTACACAACAGGCCAGCACGGGCACGGCCCGGTTAGTCGTGCCTTGGGCTGACACGGCCCGAAGGGCGTGCCGTGCCTAGGCGGAGACCAGGGCACGTAGTGCCGGTCTGGCACAGCACGATTATATTTTTTTATTTTTTAATATCAATATGTGTATATATAACGATATATTATTATACAATAATTACAAAACCAAAGGTGTTTAATTGGTTAAAAAAGCCTAGCTGAGCGCTTCGTCCGTGAAGCACGGTTGGCGGACCGCCGTGCCGTGCCTGGGCCATGGCCGAGGCGTGCAGCACGGCACGTTAGCAGGACCTGGGAGCACGTGCTCACCTCGATGAGCATGATGCTGTCCACTCAGCTGGCCATCCAGACGCGCTTTAGAGGTCGCTGGTGGCATCAGCCAGCCGCGCCGCGCGCCATCGCGATCCGCAGGGAGGAGTCAGCTGCTCCGCCGTCCGCAGCACGGCAGCCGCGGATCTTTCCGTTGCGTCCTTAATTTGATTTTCTTGATTGTTGATCGGGAATTCTTTATCTACGTATGCATTGGACAGCTGGCCGAATTTAATTTGAATATATTTGTGTGAAACTACTACTACCATATTAAGGTGTCTTATCAGAAAAGGTCATAAAAAGACTTAGATTAAACTATTACCATATAAGGATTACATGAATATAGTATGTTCATTAAACGTAGACCGTTAGATCTTTATAAAATCTAATAGTCTATATTTTTTCTTTTTTCTGATGTATTTGATATATACATATAATATACACCGTTAGATTTTCATAAAATCCAATGATAAAGAGTTTTTCTTTTTTTATTAACACACGGAAATTGTTTGGCCCCTCGATGAATCCGGTGGCTTGTTTTCACATTACTACAATTATATATTAGATAGATAGATCCATAACCGCGTAGCTTGTTTAGTAAACGGATTCATCTGACAGAGACATGATAGCGATAATGTGGTAGAAATGGCCCTGCGCCAGTCTCCTTAATCATGCTTATAATAGAATTGTTTATTTCTAGTGTCGTAGGATATATCTGATTAGCAGGCAGAAAGGAAGGATGCATCTGACGTGTGCAGGAGTTGTTGCTGCTCGCCGACATATATTGCTGTGATGCACTGTCAGTCCTTGATAGAACTAACCTTGGGCAACCAGCAGACACTAAATTGCACAAGTCAATAACTGGAGACGTAAACATCTGGTATTCTGGTGCAACAAACACCTCATGAGCCAAGAACCATCTTAAGCTTTCTGCACAAGTTGAATTCTTGACTCCACTAGAAACCTTGCGCGGCTTCAAACACCAAGATAGGCCAGTTTTATTTGCAAATCAATTAATTTTTTATGATACAGTAGATATTTGTTGGGATAAATCAATTATTTTTCTAATGACGCAGTAGATAGATGGAAAAAATGATCTTGAGTAAGCCTTTGAAGTTAGTGCTGCAAGGTTGGTAGCAATAACATGAAAAGGTCCTCAGAAGCTTGCCGTTTATAGATAAATTGTGCATGAGCTCAAATAGTTTTAGATTGTTCTTGAGCTGGAACGATATCTACGTACACCAAAAGATTGTTGTGGCTCGGCTGCTAGCAAAAGAGCGTTGGAACGATATCTATGTACACCAAAAGATTGTTGTGGCTAAGGTACATTCAAAAGACGCCACTGTTAGCAAAAGAGCGCTGATACAAAATCACGTATTTACACCAGAAGGCAAATGAAGACAAGATGCGTCATTTAGCTTCGTCCGCATCCTGCATCATAAAAAACATGATTTGCATTTTACTAAGATAAATTTGGTATAGTAGTGGTTTGCACAAACACAACTTTAAAGGAAAGCAATATTATATATGATTTGGTTGGAAAGAAAATCTATGTTTTAGATCATTTAAATCATGTATATACTTATTATCCAACTATGTTAAGCTTTTAACTTAGACGACAATACTTTTTTTTTATCATCGTTTAGCTCCAAAATATGAAGGCAATATTTTTTATGACGATTTAGTATGACGTGTAATGGCTGTAGGCTAGATGTGATCCAGAAAATTTACACAGATGATGTGGGCCTGCTCCATGTCGAGGATATAATAATCTTTGATGGTACTACATACATTGGCTGGCCTACTGCACTGCATTGGAAACACGACAATGCTTCACCTAATTTTGTAAAGTTACATAAAAATAAACTGTATGTGAGGTGATTACCTTAATGTTTTGCGCTGGCTTGGCTACGTAGTTTCTTTACTTTGTTCTGCTGATCTCCATCGTTGTCATAGCCAATGTTGTGCAGGTATTATGATGATTACTAAGCTGACGTTGTGCTTTTTAAATCAACATCTTTCATGTATTGAAATAAAGTTGAGAATGCGCACCTGGTTATTGCTGTCTATCTCTTCCAAATTTCTCTTGGTCGAACTTTGACTTTCATCCCATATCCTGAAATTAAATTGGATTTTAGCATAATTTGTAATTGTGTGAGTAATAACATATCTAGTTATTGTATTGTCATACCCAGATGGTTCAATGTTCATGTCTTCAACCGATCCGAACTGATTTGTTGATGTCGAAGTCTGCCAAAATAATTATACCAGATTATATTGGTTGACTTGTTTGCAAATACATAATTATAAAGGTAAAATTATCAGGTTTGAATGGTATATCCAGTGCATATTGTACATAAGCCTGTTGGATATTTTTTTGTTGGTGTGTGCATACGATTATTTGATTTAATAATTTAGTCAACTGTAAGGTGTACAATAAGTATACAGTAATGTTATTAGAAAGGAAAATAACTATTTATGGCCATAGAAGAGATGGTAATGAAATTACAAGGTCGAAGAATATAGGTAATTGCTAGAGTCATAGGGCTAGATGTTCTATTTCTAGATTAGAAAAAAAATCTTATTTGGGGCCATTCTAAAATCTCATGAACTTCAATTAGTATAGAAAAAGAACTTATGCAGATTATAGTATGTACCAGTAGAATGATACTTTTTTACAGAGGATACTTGAGTTGGAAAATTTGATAAATAAAGAAAGTAATTGAGCATTGTAAAAACCTGAGTAGTTGATTTCTCAGAAGGTATAGTTATCAACGCTGGCAGATTTTTTTCGTGAGAAATTGTAGTTGATTCTGAATCTGTGGCTATAGTCATCTTTGGTCTGAATACTGGTATAATAGGTTGCTTTTCAAATCTTTCTTTTATCATCAAGACTTCAAATGATGGATCTTTAATGTTTATGTTTCTCTTAGTTGAAACTGTAACAACCAGATTGAATTTGTGTCCAACCAGTTCGGAAATCTGAGGTGGAATCTGGTTTGGATCATACTGCTTATGAAGAGTCTCAGCAGTTTTGCCAATGAGCTCTACTCCTTTCTTCTCGAAAAAGATGAATTCAAGGTTGTAGGTACCATCAGTTGCTATGAACGGTATTTTATATCTGGCGAATGTGAATGTGTTAGTGTTACTATTGTTTTAATTGCACAGAACTAAGTACAGATATAATAAACTTACTTCCAAAGAAATTGAGTACACGGGCATCCTTCTCTCGTGCATTGGTAAGTATTGCCAACGGGTACGTGCCTTGAGTTACAGACTTTGCGAGCTCGATAACACCATGTTTGTTTTCAGTAATACCAACAATAGTTACGGTACACTGATAGCGCAATCCCTGCATATTAAAGTCCAATGAGTATAAAAATCCCATTATATACGTAAGAAGCTGAGATTGGTATTATTCATTTTAGTTCTAAAGTGTAAGTTACGTATATAACAATGCACTATGGTGATATCTCTATAAAATGAATTATAATTCTTTATAAAAGTCAACGGAGCGTCTTTGGTTGTGCTGTTACTGCTACTGCACAGCCACAGTAGGTGAACAGCCAAGCAGTCCATTGTGCACCATGCTGCTGAGGAGCTGTACAGTTCAGTACGATCAAATAAGCTATAAAAATCCTTTGCGATTAGGCTCAATGTTGAATGGAAATAGGAACAGAGGAGAACTCAATTTTTAACTTATGGATGAAAGGATCCTCTTTTTGGAGCTAAAGTAAATTCGCTTGTTCAAAGTTTTGTTGCATGCCATCGTCACTTTGCATATATATGTTTTCAACCTCTGTAGCTTCATTTGGTAGGCTTCAATTTAAATTCGTAATTAGATTAGTGTCGAATAATAATAGACGTCAATAAATTATGATAAAGTTTGTTGTGAGAAGTAGTAATACCTTTTATGAAAAGTTTTGATGGCTGGAATGTCATTTTCATTAATATACCAACGACAAGCTGATGTTCCGCTAAGAAATTTATGCTCATCTCTATACAGCTTCATCAAAGTTCCCACAAATATATTCCCTTAGGAAAAAAGAATGAATATATGTATATATATATATTATGATATCAGACATTATGAATTACGCTAACATATAATATGTAGGACCTTCAAAATCAGTAATTGTGTAGTCTCTTTAAAACCTATAAAGGCACAACTCTTCCATATAAAAAAAAGATCCTGCTCTATGGTGATTGTAGAGTAACAATACCAGGCCATTTAAATATCAGATAATATTTTACAATTGTTTCATATAAACAAGTCATGTTCTATGGTGATTGTAGAGCAGCAATGTCACGCTATTTAAAAATATTGTAGCATTTGGTTTGAGGACAGAAACGTTAGATAATTTTTCATTGTTGAAATACGTACTTGAGGTCTTGTAATCTTATGACTCTTCTCATCACTGGATCTCCAGATGTATTATAAACCTTTGCTGCATTTGATACACCAGTAATTTTGCCGATGACATCTGGAAGGAATATTTAAGAAGTTTAATTAGTATTTCATTAACGTTGTGGATACAAATCTTGTTTGGTGTTTAAAGTAATGATTATAAAATTACCTAGGAAACGATCTGTCTTTCTGATGTAATGTGGAAGCATTTCGAATGGAGTAAGCGAGAACGTGTATTTTGGAAAATTTATATTTTCAGCACATGGAAATATGCAGGTACTTTTGTTTATTTTGATCATGTAAGGATTGTCAACTGTTCTGTATCTAGGTTTAGCTCGTTCAACTGTAATCTTGGACATGATAATAAGTTTTCTTTCCTCTAAAAATGATTTAACATATGGTACTGCGTCTAGTGGAATTTCAGCATATATTGGATTGCCCTGTGAAGCATGTGCAGTTGATTAAGGGTAAAACATATACATTGGATCAATGCGGTCAGAAATAAGATATATTTTACTGGACAGATTATTGTAAATAAATTACCTTTTGATCGATGAGGACGAGGTCAAGATGCTTTAAGGCATTTTCTTCATTAGGACCTCTAAATTCTCACATTCTAGATATTCTAGCATGTATGGTATAATCTATCCGTGCTGGACGCAGATGCAGATCTGAAACTGGAGTGATATTTGCCTATAATCAAAAGTAAATGTACGGTTGAATATGTTTATGCCAAGTGAACAAATGATAACTTTTTTCTTTGATTGAACAAAGACTTTGTATTCTTAAAAAGAGGTAGGAGTGGAAATCACCTGCATAGTTTAGACAGCGGCAGAAAACCTTTTTCTAATCACGTAGTCAAGAAGCTGCAACAACCTGTTTATTTTTCCAACAAAAGAAACACCTTATATGTTAATTGTGATGTACTATGCATGTGAAAAGGAGTAATCAAACCATTTTTAGTATGTCTTTATATACAATATTTTTAGTACTCTTCCCACAAGACTCATCTGAATTTTCTATTAATATTTTAAGTCCACTTCTATTATGTACTCTTGATACCGCAACATATAATTGGCCATGTGTGAAAACTGGTTTTTTTAAATACACTCCCACATTCGATAGGGTCTGTCCTTGGCTTTTGCTTATTGTCATACAATAACAAACTTTTATAGGAAACTAGCGACGACATAATGTAAATGGCCATCGAGAACCTTGGGTTGTTAAATTTATTCGAGGTATATATATTTTATCACCAATATGTGTGCCAGTTATTATAACAGCTTTAATAACATTGTGACGTAGATTAGTTATTATTGGTCGAGTTCCATTACATAAATCAAGACTTTGGTTGAGATTTCTGAGAAGCATTATTGGAACACCAATTTTGAGTTTCAACCTATGACTTGGAAAGTTGTTAGCATTTAGAGTGCTAAGATATTCAACAAGGTAGAGTATGTCAGCATCATTGCATGCATTTGTACATTTTGATATTGAATCAGCACTGAAATACTTCAATACCTGGTATTAAATCGGTCATATAATTATTGATTTTATCTACAATATCATTGGTAGTTGCTAAAATCGCTCTATTTTTAATATACCCTGCATTGTTGTAATTTGATTGAAAATCAGGATAAGTGGCTTCTACAAGTGCTTTTATTTTATTATGTGATGTGTTTATCAATAAGTCATCTAGTATGTCAGCAATGGAACAATCTAGATCTTCATCTATATCGTGTCCCATTACACGTTTAATAGTTCCATTCCCAACGGTTAGTATCCAATCATTAAAATCATTTATTTCTTTATATTCAGATGTACCTGGCTACACTCTCTTTAAACGCATGTTTTGATTTAGATAAATTTTGTTTACATGATTCCAGAGGTATGATCTAAATATTGAGGCATTTATGATTTGAGCCTTGTTTGCATTTTCAATAACTGGAAGTATCTGTTTTGGGTCTCCTCCTAGAACAACTTTTCCTCCAAATGGCACATCGCATAGTTTTGTGTCATTTTCACATAGTATATCTCTTAATGATCTATCAAGAGCCTCAAAGTATTGTCTATTTGTCATTAATGCCTCATCCCATATAATGAGCTCGGTTTGTGATAAAAGTTCTGCTAACTTTGTTTCCCATTTTATATCGCACATTGATATTTTATCTATATCTATTGGAATTTGAAACCGTGAACGGGCTGTACGTCCATTTGGTAGTAACAAAGATGCAACTCCTGATGGTGCAATTGTTAGAACTATTTTTTTATGTGCTCTTAGATAATAAACAATTGTATTCCATAAAAATGTTTTTCCTGTGCCTCCATGACTGGCTATGAAAAATAGATTGTGCTCTCTATTTAATACACTATTAACTATTTTGAGGAAAGCCTCTCTTTGCTCATTATTTGTTGGGCATATAATCTGTTGGCTTCTTCTTCTTCTTCTAGAGTATTTGTATCATAGTTTAGTTCATCTTCAATAAGTTGGTTGGTTGTATCAGTTTTGTATGTTATCGATATCTCAGGGAGGTTATAATTATGTATGTTTATTCCATTCTTTGCAAATATCTGTTCTAATTGTTGAAACAATAGATCTTGCAATTCTATTTCTGTTAGACAATGTATAACTGGATATTAGCTTTCAATTAAATGCCGTTCGATATCATGTGTCATTTTTCTCCGGTTCTGTTTATAGGATTTTCTTTCATCTTGTAGATCACAAAATAATATCATCATTGTAAATAGGTGTTGTAATTGCAATGATGTTGCCCAATTTGCAGCTTCATCAAAGGTTTTATACTACTCATTATCGTCTTGTAACAAACCACGTGCTACACATGCTTCTTTAAATGTTTGATATATATATAATACCATTATATGTTCTTATATCTTTATAATCCTTTGCGCCTTTCACTATCACGAGTAACTTGCGTAGATAGAACCGTTCACTTTCTGCTAGATTAACATAATATAAACGGCTAATTTTGAAACCATGATGACGTTTAATCCATTTTCTATCTTGCTCATCCCATCTCCAATATCGTGGAAATTCACAATATGTTATTTCTCTAGCTTCCTCATAGTTCTCGTTGGCTTCAAACCATGCTGTTAATTTTGTCTTGCGATATTTAGGATCTTTTGCAATGGCCTCCAATTTACTATTTTTTTGCAATTTTATTATATTTAGTAAGGGTAGATGCACTGGTAGTCTCTCAACATGGGGCCAATGATAGTGTATATCAAAGCTCAGTAATCTCCATAGTGCATCCTGCTCACCAAGGCCGGTCCTGACATTTCAGGGGCCCTGAGCAAAAACTTATACGGAGGCTTTATCCATCTTCATATATATATATATATATATATATATATATATATATATATATATATATATATATATATATATATATATATATATATATATATATATATATATATATATATTATGCCTATGCATATATAGATATAATCTTATAAACACATTAATGAATAAATTATCATTATTCCATTAATAAAATTAACTTTTATAGCACTATTGAATGTTTATAAGATAACAAATATAAATTGTAATAACAAATACTTACTTGCACTTAGCATCATATTAAAAATTCCTTCTGACATTTTGCGATACAAAATCATTAATTATACTATTGATATCAATCTCGTCCAATAATTTCTTCTCAATGCATAAAGTCGCCAAATGATTTAACCTCTCTTGATTCATTACTGATCTCAAATAATTCTTCAATAATTTCAGTTTTGAAAAGCTTCTTTCAGCCGATGCAACAGTCTCGGGCACGGTAAATAAGATTCTATAAACAATGGACGCATTAGGATAACAATCCACCTCTGTGACATGCTCAAAAATCTCCATAGCAGACAGCACTCCATCTGGCAAAGTGAATTTCATAAGCCTTAATTCAGAAATAAGCTCATGTACCTCAACATCCGATGAACCATCATGAGAGAAAGTGTCAGCAAATTTAATGCAACACTTTTCAAGTTCGTTATCATTTAATGACTTCAGGGTGCTTGAGCTCAATAAAAATCCAAATATATTTCTAAACACCATGAGTTCTTCAAATCTGGCCTTCAAAGAAATTGTGGCCATATCAACCAAAACGAGAAAATATTTAACTTCAAAAGACCTCTCAGCTTCTAAGATTTCCTCTTGGCAATTACTTTCATCAAATTGTTTCTTCCTCGTAGCACGGCGCTTTACTGGAAATGATGCCTCTACACCCATTTTATCTGCAATATCTTTGGCAATGTTCCGACTAGAAGAAAACCCCTCACTTCTATATGTCTCAAAGTATCTCATTATATCTTCTATTTGCTTCAAAGTAGAGTCAACACTCATGGCTGGTGATTGTAACTTTTTGCTCACTTTATTTACAGCATATAAAACATCATGCCAAATAACCATACCAAGTAGGAACTCAAAACTGCCAAGTGCATCAAATAAATTTTTTGCATCACTTTTATCCTTAGGGTCAATGTCCGAAGCATGACGTAACTCAGACAAAGCTGACCTTAACTCAGTAGCTTGATATCTTATTGCTGTAACACTTTTGATTCGACTCTCCCAACGAGTATTGGACAATGATTTGACAGTTAAACTAGGAACATGTTTAAGCAAAACATTCCACCTTTTTGTAGAGCCAGCAAATAATACATATATGCGCTGAACAATTCCAAAAAATGAAACAGCTTTTCCACAAGATTTTGCCATATCGCAAAGAGTAAGATTGAGACTGTGGCAAGCACATGGCATATACAGTGCTCTTGGATTGATATCAATTAACCGTTTTTGTACCCCTTGGTGTTTTCCTTTCATGTTGGAACCATTGTCATATCCTTGACCCCTTATATCATTAATATCTAGACCAAATGACTTCATTGAATCAAGCAATACTTTAAAAAGCCCCAAACCAGATGTGTCATCCACCTTCAAGAACCCCAAAAAGTACTCCTCAATATTTATCTTGCCATTAGACAAATTAACACAACGAACTAATAAAGTCATTTGTTCTTGATGACTGACATCAGGGGTACAATCTAGAATAATGGAGAAATACTTGGCTTCTTTAACAACCTTTAGGATAGAACTAGTAATATCAGAAGCCAACAATGATATTAACTCATTCTGAACTTTATAGCTGAGATAATGATACTGAATTTCTTTCTTCTGAATACGTCTAAGATGGTCTTGCATTACCAAATCAAATTCAGCAACCATCTCAACACAAGCTAAGAAATTACCATTTGCATCATTGTAAAGCTGCTCACTGCTTTCTCTAAAAGCCAAGTTGCGTTTACCAAGAAATTTCACAACAACTATTATTCTTAGTAAAACTTGCCTCAACCGTTCTTTTTCCTTTGTGATTTGCTTCTGCTGTAGCCTAATCTTGAATTCATTCCACTTGTTCATATTACTAATATGCTCAACACTATTTTCATGTTCTCTGAGCTTCTCGCTGATATGCCTCCAATTTCTATATCCATCATGTGCTAAGAAACTTAGAGTCCTGTTGCTACTAGACTTAAAGATCTTACAACAGAAGCAAAAAACTTTGTCAACATGCTTTGAATAAACTAGCCATTTTCTATCATGTATCTCTCCATTGCTTAATTTTCTAGAATAATGGGCATATGAAAAATGTCTCGAGGCATCATCTAGAGGAAATTCAATACCTTGCTCTCTTATAGGCCCTTTCTCAACTAATATATCTCTCATTTTACTATCAAGATGATCCCAGTTTCTTGGATCGTAAATATCAGGGGTATAGACCGGCTCCTCATCAACACTAGCAGAGTGTCCATGTGCATCTGATGAATTAGTTTGATTCTCAGGGCCACTTACATTGTTATGATCGAGGTTGGTGTCAACGTTTTCCTCTTCTTTAGAAATCCCAACAGGTGGTTCCCCTTCCTCGACAGCCACTATTGCGAATTCATTATTTGAGTTCGTCGAAACATTATGATTACTCTTTAGAAATTTGTCCATGGCTCCTCTCTGTGTTTCTATGAACTCATCTGCTCTCTTTTTTCTTTTTCTTTTTTCGCTACCGGACGGATACTTCCTTGTTGACATGATATCACAAAGCACTGAAAATAAAAGTTACCACATAGAATATGAATTATGTAAGGTTTGATAATTACTAAATTATTAATAGGAAACATGTATTACAGTATGTGCATTAGCGCCTTACCTTAGGCCTTCTTGGTGACTTGTTGGTGCTGGGATTTGATCGGAGACCAAGATGCTAGTAGTTGCTGGTGAATTGGAATAAATCGATCGAACGTTCAATCAAAAAATTGAAAAGAAATAAAATAATGCAAACACTGTGCAACGAAAATCCAGCAGGAGGAAGACAAAGACAGGCTTACCTACCTTGTTGCGATCAGGTTCAGGTAATCAGGTACAGACTGAAGACAGGAATATATGATCTAGAATTTAGAGACAAGCGGCGGCTGCGGTGTCAATGTCACAGCGACTTGTGGTTGCGGCGACGGCAGACGATGAGACGAAGATGTTGCTTCGCAGGCTAGGGATCGTAATTAGCGGGGATCTTCTCTCTAGACGGCGGACGCTTTGGTTCTGCAGGACTTAGCGTCCAGCTATTGGGCCAAAGGCTGCAACCTGAAAGGCCAAAACGGTACATGTGCTATACGTATATACATACTCGGGGGCCCCTTGACTTTGGGGGCCCAGAGCGGGCGCCCACCCAGCTCCCCGTCAAGGCCGGCCCTGCTGATCACTTATATATCTGCAATCTAAATATTCCTTAATCTCATATATATCTCTTGTTTCTTTATTTATAGGTGTATCCTCATCTTTTCTTATGCGTTCAAAAATAATTGTTGCTTTATTAGGTCCTTTATTGACATATTTGCATAGATATTTGAGTAACTTACTCTTGTTTACATATTCAACATTTATATGTGCTTGGTATTTTTTAAGAAGATATAAATTATGTGGAACAACCCACCTATTATCTAAGTTGTAATTATCTCGACGTATATAAATATTAGTATCTCGCCGACGATATTGCGTGAAACCATTGTCGGTGAAATTTGTTTCATTCTAGAAGTCCTTTGGATAATATTTTGAACACTTCCCTTTCTTCGTACATGGGCATTTTTCATTTCTTTCTCCACGTGGTCCATGCATCATGTGTTCAGAGACAAGGATATATCCTAATGGATCTTCTGATGAGTTTGGTATTTCAGCAGACACCCATAGATCTATTATTTCAGGTGATATTTCGTCTCCTTTTTTATCTATCGATACCAAGATATGAACATATGGTAGTCCTCGTTTCTGAAACTCTATAGAATATAGAATAGCGACCACAGTTCCAAAGAACCGTATATCTTCTAGCATTTGTTGTAGTTTCATATGGAACACCCGCACTATAATATCGGGTCTATCATTTGGTTGTTCACCTTGTAAAATTGCAGATATTATTTCAGGCCATTTAGGGTTACATGTGAATGTTATGAAAAGATCTGAGGGTCCATACACACGGCATATTGCTATTTCATCATGATAATTTTGAATTATATAACGCCTGGACCCAACATGACTCAATGGTAGTAGAACCCGTTTTTCTACTTGGTTACTTTCACTCAGTCCTTTTTCAATTGCATCAAATATGCCTTGAAGATATTCAGCTCTCAGTTTGTCTTGGTTTCTAGCAATGTACATTAGCCTATCTTCATCTTTCATTGCATGTGCATCTACTATGGCTTGTTTTGATAGTCTACCATAGCACAAAAAAGGATTTGGTTGGTTTGGTCTATAATGCATGTGATATTTGTAATGTTCATGAAATGTAACCGTGTTCCGTTTTCTTTTGGGTTTTCTGCTATCTTCTTTCTGTTGGTATGGTATACCTAACTGAAACCCTCTTTCTGCATAAGAAAATAACAAAGGATATTGTAACGCCATATATGCTGGGTGAAAAATAGAAATATGTTGGAGACCTCTATGTTTGGTACTAACTATGATATCACGTTTATATTTCTATAAGCTTAAGTCTCCAACTATAACCATTGCTAATTCTTCTGCGTGTGGCATTTCGTACTGTATTGGGTCACCTTTTTTTCACCTATAATGAGTATACTTATATCAATAGTTTTGTAATTTTCAAATGGATCTCGTGCATGTCGAAATGTTTTTGCTAATGGATTATATTGGTCTAGCATTTTTTAAGTTCTTTCGCTATATAAGGGTTTATATCATTTTCTGTAGGATCTTCTTTACTCAGGGCTTTTATTCTATTATCAATCTCATTTTGTGTATCAAAGATGTAGAGCTCAGCATACTTAGGTGGGTTGTTTGGTTCAGGTAGTAGAGAACCTATACGATGGTGTATTTGGCCGTTTATACCAAACACGTATGGTCCTTCACCTTTATTTATATTATGATCGATATTAGCACCCATTGATGTGAAAGCAAATAAGCTATTATATTGTCTTATTTTCTGGAGGAAATGCTTTGATAGAGGATTTTCTTTGTTATAAATTAGGTTGGTCCGAAATTCCGGTGGATCCTCATACGCAGGTATTTTAATTTCACCATTTTTACAGCAATTAGAATATAATATTTCGCGGTTTCTTGCTGATATTGTGTAATTTCTTTCATTATACCAAAATATGGCATTGCAATATTTGCACATATATTCTGGTTTTCCCAAATATGATCGGTCACTATATGATTCTTTTAGATGCTGTATATATTCTGGTGTAAATGATACCATGCCTTTTGTAGTATACAGATATGAGTGAGCAAGATCGAGATATAGGCGACGTGCCTTTGTGCTTTTTCCTGTAATAGTATGGTTTGACTCATCCGTTTTTCTTTTGTTTTGTTTTATTGCATTTTTTTGCATTTGCCTCCCTTTTTTGGAATCACATTGAACATTAATTGTTTGTTGTGGTTGATATTTTCTTTTTGTACGAACCATATCTATATATGATAGTATATAGGTATATAGGAAAAAAATACTTAGAATGTTAGATGCAGATTTTCATAAAAATGAAAAAGACTTGGAATTGTAGAACAAATAAAAACTCAAAAAGGCTTGGATGAGTTGTTTTGTATTTTCAAATCAAAGATTTAGGTAGAATAATAATAGTATTGCTTTACTATGGGTAATGTAGAAGCTATGAAAGTTAACTTGATAAGAAATAGTATGTTTTGTTTGCAAATTTATATAAACATGTGATTTTATATGTGTTATATTTGCTTTCTACTTTTATGTCAAATTAAAAAGTACAATGGACTAAATTTAGCTTCATGGTTTTCTGTAGCAATCAGACAAAAAAAAAATTCAGTTTGGATATGCAATATATGCACATGTAACTGGAGTTTACTTTAGCAAAGATCAAAGTTTGTAGCAGAAAATGTATAATAGCACTTATTTGGTACCTTTTAATCTCTTTTTTTTTCTCTTCACAGTTGGTTCACTTCTTCCCCCACGGTCCTGTATGTACATGAGACTCAGTGTAAATAGGCAGTTTAAGTTTGAATGACATGAACATGCACTTTATTTTCTTTCCTTAACATGTAATACACTTCGATAACTATTGAATATTCTATAAAGACAAATGGCATTAGAAATTCAGTTTATACAGATGATCTAAACCAAGAGTAGTACAGTTTGAAATGCATTAAACAATACTTTGCTAGTAAAGTTTATATCTCTAACAGATTATTGATACTACTATTTCTGTAGAATGTTTAGAATCTGCACCTTGCTTTTTGGTGGAAGGGCTTTTAATTAGATGGTTCTGTTACTCCATGTTTGAATCTTTAAGCAATTGATTGTTTCAGAAATAGAACTAAGATATTGTATGAAAGGAGGTTATGAATATACGAAGCTGTGGGTTGGGATTGGAACTGTAGTAGATATTTTAATCATCAGGCACTCCGTAGTCCGTACTCAGCATAAAGACGATAGCAAAACAGGTATAGTCAACTACGCGGGTTTGAGTGGCTGGGTATCGTCAAGGACAAATCATTCGCCTTAGCAAGGGTGGACGCGCACAAACGAGTATGGGGTTGGGGACTGGCGTGAGTGGCGCTCGGGCACAGCAGTGCGAGGTTGGACCGGATCCCCCGGGCAGCCGAGTAGGGAGGGAGGGAAAAAAACTCTGCCTTGTCCCGACCATCGTCGCTGATCGGTGGTTGCCAGCGCTATCTATATCCAGTACGGAGTACAATTGCTGAGGGATCCCAAATTCCCAATTGTGTTTAGCAGCGGTGCCGGCCCTGGATCGATTCATAGAACCCAGTCACCCACCTGACTATTCTCAACTCGATCGAGGCACATGGATGGTGGTGGGTGGCTCGCTGCTATATATCTCCGTCGTCATTTCAGTGTCGGAGAATAAAGGTCCACGGTGCCTGCCGGCTTCCTCGCTGCTGCCTGCCTGCATGATTTCGATTCCTCGACCTCAAGTGGGCCTCGTGACGCGACGCGATTAAGCACAAGAGATAACTGCACTCGGCTATCAGGCGGCTAAGCATATGTCACTGCGCTTCCTACTTCCTAGTAATCAGTAGCACAGGCCGATCCAATCCCAGCCAGAAAAGATCGATACAATGCATGTACGACATGCGGAGGTAGTAGTAAGGCATGCTGGCAACTGTTGGCCGTCAAGCCAAGGGGAGAGGATAAGATCTTTGTGGTAAGCGGTTGTGATTTTGGGATATTTTTCTTTCATGAATTTAGCTGGCCATGGATCACTTGCATGCTGGGCCATCCGGTGATGACTGAGACAGGATGGACTGTCGAGTAGTGTACTACGTTGGGCCCAGCAGATGCGACAGTTAACAAGAATCACCCCATGCATCTCCCAAAATACAGTACATCTCATTATGCTTTCTACTTGACCGAGTTCCCGCGTTACTTGTGTACAAATTGTACAGGCCTCGCATCTCGACCTCTCCACGGCCGCTCCCCGGGGGCTTGCTGTGCTTGGCGTTGGCAGCAGGAGCACGCATGGGTGCCTTCGGCTACCAGGCGGCAGCGACTGTATTATTGGCGTAGCTGCATCGGCGACCAAAAAGCTCTCCTCCTTTCCCTTGGGTGAGTACATGTGTGACCCGCAAGATCCTCTGTGTTTATTTCCTCATCTTGCAACAGCAGCCTCTGCGTTACTAGCGACATTTGCTGATGGTATTTCCTATTCCATCTAGCATCCATCAACCCCAGAGTTGTTTGGGCGTGGAGGTCAGGATGGAGACTGCCCTCAATGCAGAAGCGATTGTGTTCACGTAGCGAACCGGCGACCAGGGTGCGTACGTTTGTACCTGCAATATCAATCCTATATTCCCATCGTCTTGCAACAACAGTGTCATTCCAGCATTGCTTGCCGACGGTTTTGTGATCTTGCTCGTTCTGATTATTTTCTAGCCCTCTTTCCCATGCTAACTTGATCCGATCTGTCTATCTTCCCAGATTCAGCCTGCTCACTGCACTGTTGTGTGTCATCAACCACCTCGCCTTCACAAATAAATCACAAGAAGAAACCATTTGAAACACAGCACCTCAGCCCCCTTCTCCACGCTTTACATCCTCAGGCAAGAACTGCTGCGCGTCATCTCTGATCCCTTGATGCCCCTTTTTCTTTTCCTACGATATCAAGTCTGAAATCTGATTAAAAAACAGCAGCCCTTTTCTTTCCTTGTTGTTTCAGCGCTGAGCATAGTACGTTTGTCTCGCTGCCCACCCATGGAGGTCGGCATCGAGGCAGCGCGCTGGGTGGTTGGCAAGGCGCTGGGTCCTGCTTCAGGCGGTGTTCTGGAGGCGTGGGCAGCCAGCTCCGAGCTCGGCCCCAACATTCGCGCCCTCAGGATGGAGCTGCTGTACGCACAGGGCATGCTCAGCAACGCCCGCGGGCGCGGCAACGGCCGGGAGGACGTCCACAACCCGGCCCTGGCTGAGCTGCTGCAGGAGCTCCGGAATCTGGCGTACCGCGCCGACGACGCGCTGGACGAGGTGGATTACTTCCGCATCCAGGACGAGCTTTACAGCACGTACGATGCCGCCGACGAGCATGCCGGGGGCTGCCTTCGCAACCACATCCTCAACGCTCGCCATACTGCCAAGGGAATTGCCAAAATGCTTGGCTTCTCCTCGTGCACTCGCTCTGCAAGCCGTGGCGATCGTGAGGAGACAAACGAAGAAGATACGAGAGGAGTCTTGTGTGGGGCTTTGCCATGCCGTGGGCATAAATCTTTTGACGACGACGAGCAAGAAGATGAGGCAAGCCGGAGAGGGCCTCCTCGCCGCAGCCCATGCAGCAGCAACAAGTGACGACCAAGCAGGCCACCCAGGAGGGGGCTCGTAGCGGTTGCATACAAAAGCTTGCTTCTGGCGTTCGTCACACCTTCAACATTGTTGGTAAACATGTTCCTTGCAACTCTGTTTCTTCACCTTTGTAAAAATGATGCCAACTCCAACATGGCACTAAGTGGAGGACGGTTCCTCTATTGTGCAGGTCCTAACAGGCCACCACAGAGGGAACAAGTTGTAAAGGCACCAAAGCTGAAGTTTGATAGGGTTGAAATGTCTAACAAGATGAAGGAGATCACAGAACAGTTAAAGCCTGTGTGCGCCAAGGTATCCACAATTCTTAATCTGGAGTTATTGGACTCCAATCGCAGCATTGCCCAATGCATTGCCACGAGTCTCGACACAATGCTTTCTAAGAAACAAGGTTATACACCCCTGCTCACAAAAAGTGCTGCTCCAAGTCGACTCATAACCACAGCAGAGCTCACGGAGCCTAGAATTTATGGGCGAGAGGATGAGAAAAATAAGATTATATATGACATCACTAAGGGTGATTATTGTGAGAAGGACCTCACGGTGCTTCCAATTGTTGGTCCAGGGGGCATTGGAAAGACAACTCTAACCCAAGTCATATATAAAGAACTTCAGCACTACTTTGAGGAAAAGATTTGGGTATGTGTGTCTACCACATTTAGCGTGTACACACTCACACAAGCGATCGCAGATATTCTTAAAGTGGGAAAAAAGGATAGTCCAGAGAAACATATAGAAGAAAAACTGAAATCCAAGAAGTTTTTGCTTGTACTGGATGATATATGGAGGTGCACTGATGATGAATGGAGAAGGTTTTCAGTGCCGTTCACGAAAGGACAAACAAAAGGGAGCATCATTCTAGTCACAAGTCGGTTTCCCGCAGTAGCAAAAATGGTTAAAACAACTTATCAGTGGATAGACCTAGAAGGCCTAGACAAAGAAGCATTTAAGGATTTATTCTTAGCCTATGTCTTTGGTGACCAACAATCGAGCAATGACTATAGTGGATTACTTAAAATTGGTGATAAGATATTGGAAAAACTAAAGGGCTCCCCTCTTGCGGCAAAAACTGTTGGAAGACTATTGAGAAAACACCTTGATTTTGATCACTGGAATAGAGTCCTTGAATGTAAGGAATGGGAATCAGAAAATGGTGAGCATGATATTATGCCAGCCTTGAAGCTTAGCTATGACTACCTCCCTTTCCATCTATAACAATGTTTTAGTTATTGTGCTTTGTTTCCTGAAGATCACAAATTCAAGACAGAGGAGCTAATCCATTTCTGGATAGGTCTTGATATCTTGCATTCACAAGGGGAAAGTAAGAGGATTGAAGATATCGGACTAAACCATTTGATACAGTTAGTTAATTATGGATTTTTTAGAAAAGAAGATGACGATGGATGTGATTGCTATGTTATTCATGACCTACTGCATGAACTAGGTCTAAAAGTCTCATCACATGAATGCCTTAGCATATTCAGCCATAATGTGAGATCCGTACATATTCCAACATCTATTCGTCACTTGTCTATCAACATAGATAGCACAAGTGTCAAGGATAGAGTGACTTTTGGTGCATGTCATAAGGATCTTGTTACACTTGCCAAGAGACTGAAAACTGAAAATCTACGGTCTTTGATGATATTTGGAGAATACCAGCATTGCTTTGTGAAGACTCTTGGTGGTTTATTCAAGGAGGCAAAAGCTCTTCGTGTTGTTATTCTGTGCAAAGCATCATTTAATGTGGAAGATTTGTTGCACAACATTTCAGACTGTGTCCATCTTCGGTATCTTCGGGTTCAGTGTAATCGGTACATAAAACTAGCCTTACCAGGCATTATTTCAAGATTTTATCACCTCAGGGTCCTAGATCTACATCAATGTTATTTGTCTGAACCTTATCCAACAACAGATATGAGCAATCTCGTTAAGTTGCGTTATTGTCTTGTTAAAGATATTTTAGTTCACTCTGAAATATCTGAGGTTGGGAAAATGAAAGCGTTACAAGAGCTAGGAAGATTTGAAGTAAAAAAGGAAAATCAAGGGTTTGAATTGAGACAAATAGGAGAATTAGAGGTTTGCAGATCACTTGGTATTCGTAATCTTGAAAAGGTTGAAACAAAGGAAGAAGCAGATGAGGCAAAATTGTTTCAGAAAGCCCCTTTACGCAAGCTAACGTTACAGTGGGATAGTGATCAATCTAATAAGGATTCTGAACGAGAAGAGCACGTTCTTGAAAGCCTTAAGCCAAGTGGCAATCTTGTAGAGCTCTGTGTTAGAGGGCATGGGGGTGCTACCTGCCCTTCATGGCTTGGGGCAAACCTCTCGGTTCAAAATTTGGAAACTCTGCGGCTTGATGACGTGTCTTGGAAAAATCTTCCACCGC
Organism: Paspalum vaginatum; assembly: GCA_030272315.1. Taxonomy (NCBI): domain Eukaryota; kingdom Viridiplantae; phylum Streptophyta; class Magnoliopsida; order Poales; family Poaceae; genus Paspalum; species Paspalum vaginatum. The sequence continues at coordinate 4,385,016 of CM059017.1, read as the reverse complement.
TAGGAGAGTTGTGGTTGGTCGATGAACATGGTAAAGAGCGCCTGAACTGCATACCAAGCCAACGCTTCAGCAATTTGAAAAGGCTTGAGCTAGTTAAGATACCAAAATTGAAGAAATGGATTGTAGATGGACCTGTTGAGTTGTTGTCTCAATTAAAAGTATTAATCGTTAAAGATTGTCCTGAACTCACGGAGTTGCAATTAACACATCAGAATGGGAGTGAACCAGAGCATGAGGCTTGCTTTCCTAAACTCGAAGAACTTCAAATTCAAGACTGTCCAAAACTAGTGTCACGATTGCCTCGTATTCCTTTGTCTAGTGCCATGTGCTCAGCAAGGATTGCACAAATTGGTTCAAGTCTGGAGTATTTGTATTACGAAAAAGTCTACAATTCTGATTATAGCCTGAGAATCGAGGGAAAGAAGGCTACAGAGAGTGATCCCTGGACGATGGTAGCCTTTCGTAATCTATCCAAACTAAAAGAGTTAGAGGTGTCGAGATGTCCTCCTCTGTCACCGGATCACCTCCTAATGCTATCATCTCTTAAGGTTCTCAGGCTATATGATCCGTGCGATGCAATTTTGCTGCCCGAAGGTGATGATGGCCATGTCGGATATCAGTTTCCCGTTGAAGATGTTAGAATTGTACGGTTTGGTGGCAACGGAGAGCAATTGACACGTTTGTTGTCTTGCTACTTTCCAAATCTCCGCAGTCTCTATGTGGACGAGTGTGAGAAGTTAACAGGGCTAGGCGTGGTGGCCCAGCAGAAGCAGAAGAAGATGGAAGCACCGGCACGGTCGTCATCATCTTCGGTCGACGAGCAGCAGCAGGTGGCAAGTGGTGAGTGGGAAATAGCGGCATCAGATTCAGACGGACTGCTGCTGCTGCCTCCCCAACTACAGACTTTGCGAATTACGCGGTGCCCAAATCTGGTTCTCTGCCCTCATTCACTCGACGACAACGGATCACGGGGAGGTGGAGGAGGGCTCCAAGGCCTGAGATCCCTCCGGTCGTTGGAGATAGAGGACTGCCCCAGGTTCCTCTCCTCCTATTCGCCATCCTCCTTTTCTTCTTCGTGTTTCCCCTTCCCAAACTCCTTGGAGGAGCTCTACCTTGAAGGTGCCGTGGAGGGCATGGAGACGCTCCTGCCTCTCTCAAACCTCACCTCTCTCACGGATTTAACCATACGGGGATGTGGGGATTTAAGAGGCGAAGGATTGTGGCCTCTCCTCGCCCAAGGCCATCTCACCGCATTAGACATCCGCAGAACCCCCAATTTCTTCGCTGGTTCTGAGCCCTCGCTGCCGCATGAACATGCGCTTCCATCCTCTTCCACCAAACCGCACACGCTTTGGACGGATGATGTCGCGGGACTCCTTGCTACACCCATCTGTACCTTGCTCTCTTCCTGGCTCACCGAACTGCATTTTGCTGGGGTCGAAGAGGTGGAGCGCTTCACAGAAAAGCAAGAGGAGGCTCTTGCGCTCCTCTCCTCCCTTGAGCAGATTGGTTTTTGGCACTGCGGCAAGCTGCAGCGCCTCCCTGCAGGGCTGCACGGACTTTCCAAACTCAAGAGATTGGGCATGTCCAATTGTGCAGCCATCCAGTCTGTGCCCAAGGACTGCCTCCCAAGTTCATTGCAGGAACTAGTGATCCGCAACTGCAAAGCCATGCGGTATCTGCCAAAGGATGGCCTTCCAAGTTTACTTGAAAAATTAGTGATCCGGTGGTGCCCAGCCATGCAGCCGCTGCCCAAGGTGGATAGCCTTCCAAATTCACTGCGAGTATTGGATTTCCAATATAGTGGAAGCGAGGTGCTAAGAAGGCAGTGCCGCAAGTGGATTGGAATCATTCCAATAGTCAGAGCCTGACAAGCCCAAGGTAACAAAGCTGCCAAAATATCTGTGACTCTCCTTCTATTGATTTCTCCACAATTATTATTTAATTTCTTCTGAATAACCCACTCGTTTTCACCTAATATTGTGCAGGACTCTTCTTCGAACTGTACATTCTTCTAGCCTCCGGATTCTCAATGTATCTATGCCCAGTTCTGCGTTGTCAAGAGCGAACATCTCAGGATGTGCCTAGCGCCCTGTACATAAAATTGGTTAGTGTTGTGTAAGTGAAATCACACTATAGCCCAATGCAACATGTACAAGTTCATTCCACATTCTTGTCGACCTGCCACTTGTTGTTTTCATTATTTAGATGCCTTTCTCACTTTCTCAGAAGTCAGAACAATAAAGTGTGAGTTTTAAGTGTATTTCTGGAACAGCTCAAAGCTTGAAAAAACATGCTTCTACTACTTTCAAGTTGTCTTAATCCATACTACAAAAATATGGATTTAGCATTATATTCATTTTTTTTCTCTGCAGCTCTTGTTTTCATCTGAATGACCCACTTGTTTGAATGTTAATGTGCAGGACTTCTCTTTGATTTGTACATTCTTCCAGCCTCTGGATTTCCACTGTATCTGTGCCCAGTTCTAAGTTGTCAAGCATGAAGATCTCGTGTATAAAATTGGTTAGTATTGTATATGTCAAATCACCATATATATAGTCCCAATACAATATTTACTGTTCATTCCACATTCTTGTTGATCTGCTGCTTGTTTTTGTTATTTGGGTACCTTTTCAGAACACTGTAGTGTGAGTTTTAAATGTAGTTTTAGAATGACTCACTGCTTGCAAAGCATGTTTCTGCTACTTTCAAGTTGCCTTAATTCATGCTACAGAAATATGGGTTTAGTATCAACATTCATTCTGAGTTTACTTATTGTTTCTGCAGAAGTATGGTTCTGATCAGTTTTCAGGAACAATTTACGTCTCAGCTTGACTACTTGGCTTTTCCCCCTTGAGGTACTTCTGTAGAAAATATTTGATCGTTATGGTTTTAACTTTGAGAATACCTATTAGTTCTGAACTCTGATGTTATCATTTCTTTACTCAATGCTAGAGTCCCTGATTTATTGTTAACATGGCCATTTATCTTCTGCTTTGCTGCAATTTTCAGGTAGCATAACGATTGGATTTCAATGAACCTTATGTTGGCATTCATCCTCACTGACTGCAGGTATTTTGATTACATAGAGACAGGAGCTAACATCAATACTTCATATCATCAGTTATATGGTCTCCAATGGAGCCTCTATCTAACATAACAGAACAGTGTTGAGATCGGATTATATAGTTCAAGGTAATTTCTGTTAATTTATACTCATCTCGTGAACATGAAGGGATCTATCACATACACCATATTTCATGAACATGAAGTGTTGTCTAACATGAACATAACTATATTTGCTAGGTTTTTCATCCCCCACGTGAAAAAAATGTTGGTGGAAATATGTACCTGCGTGTTGTATTTTGGACATTTTTATGCTGACTGCCCACCTATAAGGATTCTGTAATGAACTAATGATGAAACAGAAAAAGATATTTTTTGAAGCCTCATGTGAACTAGTGTTCAATACATTCAACTTCATCTGTTCAAGTGCCCAAGTATGAACATATTGTTTCCTTAGCCTCCTACTGTCAACAGACACTAATGTCCTGCTCTCTTGCCTACAGCTCTGTGGCACTGCGTTGCGTCTTCTAGAAGTTCTAGGTAAATCCTTCTAATACCAGTGTGCTGAATGCTAAATTTTGCTTAAGTTATTTCTTGTTTGGTAGATAACTGTGAAGTGTTTACTTTGACGAAGTGGTGAATATTTAAACTTTTCTTGTTATATTTGCCACTAGAAATAGTGTGGAAGGCACTGGCAGGAATTGATTTGGTATTTTCAGATCACGCCAAATCAGTTCAAACTATTGAAACAATTGGATTTCAAGTGTTTTATGTCAGACCATCTCAATCTGCTATTAACTATTCATAATACAGCACATATCACTTCAATTTTCCTAATTATTTGTATTTCGTCCCTAGTGAATTTGATTATCTTGGTGAAAAAAAGGAATGTTACCATTGAGCTTGTTTTTTTAGATTGTATATAGTAGTGCATATGTGTTACAAGTGCACACCACTATCACACACGCACCACAGATACTGCACTGCTGATCTTGGGCTTGGTTTGTGTTTCCACATAATGAACTGTTACACTTTTAATAGGGTTAAAGCCAATTAAGAGTTTGAACTGACTGGAACTATTCAGGGTCAAGTCAGTTATATTTTCGTTCTGGAGCTATATAGTACTTTTGTGGAAATTTCATGCAAAAGTATGTTATTTGCTTTATTCAATGCAACATTGATTGAAAATAAATAAATAAAGGAAGAGTACAGAAGATAACTATTCTCAAACTCCTACTTATGGCAGCTCAGATATCATAGTTATTTTCTTAATCTTACCATGAATTAGCCTTTTGTTGTTATTTTCTTATTGCTGCCATTTTTTAAATGAGGCAGGTGGAATTAAGTCCTTACAGTATCTCAGAAGTGCAATGCATTTTTCTGATAAGCCAACGGTTACTATACACTGCTCAACTTTGCAAGCTTGCGTGCTAGTGGCAACTGGAAACAGTAAAGGGTATGCTATTGTCAATCTTCTGAATTCAATGTAGGCATGCAGTTGATGTTGAAAAGTCCTGATATTCCTTTAGTTTTACAGTTCAGCTCCTTGGAAGCATTGCATGGTAGTGGAGCAGACATTGGCATGTTTGATTGATTCAAGAGGTTTCTGGCGCTGTTGTAAATGATGTGAAAACACTACTCTTATTCACTGGAGCAACTTCTGATGTTCCAATTTGTCGACCCTTTGGCTTTCTTCACCTCAACGGCTTGGCTAGACCCTCTGCCGTATGCTATTGTGCTCACTTAATCCCAGCTCCACGCCTCCTCCTATATTGAACATTGTGATTGGTCAGTTTAGCCTTTTGCTCAAATTGCCATTGAAATGCTCCTTCACATAGCACACGTCTGTTCTATCAAGGTTGATGCTTGAGCTTGGAAAAAGTGTTTCTGACTTGCATATGAGGTCAGTGCAAGTGTATCCTCTGCTTAGGTCCTTTTTTTTCATATGCTTGTAGTATATTTTTAAATATTATTTTCCCTGGAGAAATATTAATCAAGTTTATATTTCCATTTTGGCCAGCAGGAACTATATCCTGATATTTTTGGCAAAATCACAACCCTCAATTGACATGAGATATCACTTGTGCTCATTAACTTGAATTTGGACAAGGTTTCTCCATATCTGTCAAGTTCTTGCAACAAGGATTGCAGGACCGTAGCAAGTGTAAGTATCCAGAGAAATCATACTCACAGTGCGATTGAGACAGGGATGACAGTGTGACACTAGTTCAGGCCATCCTCAAAACTCTGTAGACAGTTCTGTAAGCAAGGAATGTGCTCAGCAAATAGTAGTTTGAGATAAATTGGTCTTTTGAATTTCCCTACGAGTACCCACTTGTATGGATGCAGAGAATGATCATCTGCACTGTATCTGGAGAGCACTGTTTCTTTTCCATACACTGCTTTGGGCAATTGTGTATTATTCATGCACTTATCTGCAACATTTATCCTGTCCGTTGGTTACAAAATGTATTTTTGGTAATGGTTCTGACATGCAAGACTTGATCGTTCGCTAGAATATTGCTTTGGTGAATTGTGTACTATTCATGCACTTTTCTGCAACATTTGTCCTATCCGTGGTTACAAAACAGTAACCAAATACAGTTTTCTAAAATCATCCCAAAAGCTTTGGTTTACAAAAATTCAGTTACAGTCGAACTTCAGAACCTGCATCCTCCGCATATGTTGACCTAATCAAAATTCTGTGAGCACAAAAGGAAATCAACGACGTGAACCTTACATTGAGCGAGGCTGGAGCGAGGCTGCACGTTGTTGCGTTTTGTGTTGCCGTGCCGGGGAAAAACTCGCTTTACAAGCCTGTGGCTGTGCATGCAGAGATTATAGAAGCAGGAGGAGATGCAGAGTACGCAAAGAGGCGCCTCGTAGATTCAGATGAGAGAGGCGGCTCCATCACCACTCATCAGATTGGCTGGCCGATTGGGAACCGGCGAGGACGTGGTGCAGTGCGCCAGGGCCATGATCGGGGTCACAATACCTAGCCAACCACGCCCCAGGGTCCTTGCCAAGATCACAATCGTCTTCGCAAGGAATCACCCTGCTGATGCAGCTTGAAATTGGACAAGGTTGCTTGTATCTGTCAGGCTTATCAGGATCGCAGGAGCATTTTACGTTGAAGTATCCGGAGAATGAAATAATAGTAAACCGATTCATCTAATTAGCAGACATCATTGCTACGTGCTAACCAGCCGAAGAATGGCCCTGCGCAGTCTCCTTAATCGTGCTCATAATAGGCTTGTTTTATTTCTAGTGTGGTAGGATATACTTTTTTTAGATAATGGAAACTTAATTTCCGGCTTCAACTCTCAAAAGAGAGAATCAAACCAGAATTATTACAAGCTACTCCAAACGAAATTATTAACCATTACATAGTCCAAATATTCAAAAGGAATCCTAGTCACGTATGGCCAGCCGAAAGACGCGAACACTAGTAAAGTCACCGTCTCCATTCGTTGACAGCCATCAACAATCATTTGAGTTCGTTCTTCACTTCGCTGCAACTTGGCTCATAGGCAAACCAGTAAGTTTCCTTGAAAACAACGTGCAAAAAGATTAGCATTGGCCCATAGGCAAACCAGTAAGCTTCCTTGAAAACAACGTGCAAAAAGATTAGCAGGCAGAAAGGATGCATCTGACGTGTGCAGGAGTTCTTGCTGCTCGCCGACATATATTGCTGTGATGCATTATCATTACTTGATTGAACTAACCTTGAGCGACTAGTCGGCACTAATAAATTGCACAGGACAACTGTAGATGTAAACATCTCGTGCAACACACCCCATAAGCCAAGAACCATCTTAAGCTCTCTGCACAAGCTGAATTCTTGACTCATGAGACATCACGCCACCAACCCATTGCCGAGTCCCCGGGCAGCCGAGCAGGGAGAAAATAAAAGAAAGTTGCCTTGTCCCGACCATCGTCGCTTATGGTGGCGTCTCCGGTTGGGGGTGTTTTTGATCCGAGAGCTCAAATTTGGTTCACGTCACATCGAATGTTTGGACGCTGATTAAAAATATTAAACATGATTTAATTATAAAATTAATTACACAAACCGAAAACTAAACGGCGAGATAATTTATTAAGCCTAGTTAATCCATGATTAACGAGCCGTTACTGTAGCATCACATTTGCTAATCATAGATTAATTAGGCTTAATAAACTCATCTAACTGTTTAATTCTCCTCTGTGTAATTAGTTGTATAATTAGACTATAATTAATATTTCTAACTAGCGTCAAATATCCGACGTGACGATGACTAAAATTTAGCCGGGATCCCAACACCCTAGCAGCAGGAGCACGCATGGGTGCCTTCGGCTACCAGGCGCCAGCGACCAAGCTCTTCCTCTCGTTTCCCTTGGGTGAGTACATGTGTGACCCGGAAGATCCTTTGTGTTTATTTCCTCATCTTGCAACAGCAGTCTCTGCGTTATTAGCGACATTCGCTGATGGTATTTCCTATTGCAGCATCCATCAACCCCAGAGTTGTTTGGCCGTTGAGGTGAGTGTGACGACGGAGACTGCCCTCAATGCAGAAGCGATTGTGTTTGGTGCGTATAATTTTGTAGCTGCAAGATCCTTTATTTTAATCCTCTTGCAAGATCCTTTATTTACATTTGCTGATAGTTTTGTTCTCTTGCTCGTTCTCATTATTTTCTTGTCCTCTCGTTACATGCCAACTTGATCCGATCCGTCTATCTTCCCAGATTCAACCTCCTCACCGCACTGCTGTGAGTCATCAACCACCTCGCAGTCCCTGCATCTCTCCTTCGCAAATAAATCACAAGAAGAAAGTTCTTGAAATACGGGACCTGCACGCTTTACAACCTCTGGTCAGCACTACGCTTTACAATCTTAACAGCATCCTCTTGCAACTTCTGGAGACATTTGCTGATGCTGTTCCCCGTTCCTGCATTCAGCAACCTCAAACATCTTTGCGCGTGGAGGTGAGGATGGAGACTGCCATCAAGGCTGCGGGTTGGGTGGTGGGCAAAGCGATGGCTCCCGTCACGGATGGCTTTCTGGAGGCGTGGTCGGCGAGCGAAGGGCTCGGCCCCAATGTTGACGCTCTCAAGGTGGAGCTGCTATACGCGCAGGCCCTGCTCGACAACGCGCTGTTGGAGCCCACACGCTCTCAATCGCTGGCGGACCAAGGAGGAAGATGAACAGTGTTTTCCGGCGACGAACGCCGCGGCGACGTTCTCGTCTGTATCTTGGCCGATTTTATTCACTGAATTGAGCTCCCAACACAGAGGAGGGTGGGGGTACAAATAGGCCCGGGCGCCGCCTCGGAGCTCGCCTCCACGCCCGCCATTCCCGCCATGACCGCGTCGCCCGCGCATGGAGCCGTGGCGACCACTTCGCCCGCGCTCTGCGCTCACGCCCAACGGCCAGCGCCTTGCCCGCCACTCCCTAACTACTACGAACCGCGTCCACCGCAACGTCACTGCGCGTGCACGCCCGGTCCACACTTGCGCACGACACGCCGGTGCGTCGAGCCCTACTGCTCGCCCTGCAGCCTGCTCCCGGTCCGGCGACACGCGTACACGAACACAACACACGCACGCACGCACTAACACTGACACTACCATGTCCAAGCTTAACTAACATTCACCCCCCTAAGATGGACATGGCGTAAACGCCGTCTTCACAGGAGTGCCGGAGTGTCGCCTGCGTCGGCCATCAGCGCCACCTCCTCCTTCTTCTTCCGCTCGCGGCAGAACTTGGTGATGTGGCTGCTTTTGCCGCACTCGAAGCACCGGCCATGACTGCAGCTCCACCTGCGCCGGCTTGCTCCTGAGCCGATGCTGCTCGCGTCGTCGTCCACGTCGCTGTCGCTGTCTCCCTTGATGCCGCAGTTGCGCCGCCCGTCTCCGCCATTGCCGCCGTGTGCCCTCTCCTTGTTCCGCTGCCGGCGCCGCGCCCCCCACTGCTCCTCAGTGAGGTACAGCTGCCCAGCCTCCTCCGTGACCTCCTGGACGTCCTCCTTGTCCACGTCCTCCGCCACGCGCAACCGCCCGACAAGTTCTTTGATTGTCGCCGTGTTGAGGTCCATCACCATCTCGATCGCCACGGCCACTTGCTTGAACTTCCTCGGGACGACGCGCAGGAGCTTCTTCACGACGCGGTGGTCCTCAATCTTCTCGCCCATCTAACGCAAGCTCGCGACGAGGCCGTTGATCCGCACCACGACGTCGTCGAAGCACTCGCCGTCGCGTAACCGAAAGTTATCGAACTCCTTCCACATTCTCTGGACGCTCGTGACCTTCACACGATCGTTGCCGACGCGCATCGCCTTCACCGCGTCCCAAGCCTCTTTCGCCATCTTCTTCACGGCGAGCTCCGCCTTCATCTCCATCGGCACCGCGCGCAAGATTGCGGCCAGCGCCCGCCGGTCCCGCGCACGATCCTTGCACTCGGCCTCCACCGCATCCCAGCGCTCCAAAGCCTCCAATGAGACCCTGCATCACCAATGCTCATTCGTGGTAGTTCGCCTTGGTGAGCAGCGGCAACTCGACGGAGTTCGAGTTGGCGATGCGCTCCGCCACGACGCCACGCAACGTGCCTGCGACGTCGAACATCTTCAGCCCGTCCTTCGTCGGCGTCGCCATCTCCGCCCTAGAGGAGGGTGGGGGTACAAATAAGCCCGGGCGCCGCCTCGGAGCTCGCCTCCACGCCCGCCCTTCGTGCCACGACTGCATCGCCCACGCATGGAGCCGTGGCGACCACTTCGCCCGTGCTCTGCGCTCACGCCCAACGGCCAGCGCCTTGCCCGTTACCGCAACGTCTCTGCGCATGCACGCTCGGTCCATACTTGCGCGCGACACGCCGATGCGTCGAGCACTGCTGCTCGCCCTGCAGCCTGCTCCCGGTCCGGTGACACGCGAACACGAACACAACACACGCACGCACGCGCTAACACTGACACTACGATGTCCAAGCGTAACTAACTTTCTCATTGTTGGAACCGGGTCGCCGACACACACAGCGCCATCCGCACACACCCCAGGCGACCGAGCCGCAACACACGCACGCCCGAACGCACAGCAGCGGGTTTTAGGTCTGTTGGACCACCACTCTCCCAAAAAGCTAGCCCATTAGAAGGTTGCACCCTCACCCATATAAACCATGCTTGCCCACCCACAACTCACCGTGTGGAACTACGATGAAGGAGCTTCTGCTCATGCTGCGCCAGCAAGGCAGCAAGCGTACGACGCTGATGACATGCTCGACGAGCTCGAGTACTTCCGTATCCAGGACACTCTCGGCGGCACCTGCCATGCCAAGAACGTGGATGAAAAGGGGTGCGTCCACAACTTCTTCCTCAACACACGCCACACTACTAGAGCCGTTGCTAGGAAATTCAAGCTCTCGTCGTCCTCGACCAATCCTGATGATGACTGTGAAGATGATGCACCGAAAGGATGCTTCTCTGGCATCTGCTCGTGTGGCAGGCGTACACCGCCATCACCCAGTGCTGATCCCGATGACCATGAAGATGTTATGAAGCAGCAGTGCTTCTCTAGCGTCTGCTTGTGTGGTAGGCGTGCGCCCCCATCTCCCAGTATTGATCCTGGTGACCATGAAGATGTTGTGAAGCAGCGATGCCTCTCAGGCGTCTGCTCATGTTGTAGGCGTGCGATCAGCTCCACACCAAAATCACCCAGCATCCAAAGCGAGCAGAATGGTGGGTGCATGTCAAAGGCCGCCTCCAGTGCTCGCAAGGCTGCACATACTGTCGGTAAATGCCTCCAATGCTGCTCATTTCCATGCATCCACAACAGAGCTCACTCTTTCATTAGAAATGGATGGACAACATTCTTTTGTGCTCGTCCATCCAAGATTCAAGAGATAGAATATGCTGATGTGCAAACATCAAAGTTGAAGTTTGACACGGTTGAGATATCCAAAAAGATGAAAGACATTGTAGAGAAGCTAATGCCTTTATCTTCCAAGGTCTCCTCCATTTTTGATGTGGAGTTGGGCTCTGCCATTCTTAATCATACCCCAACTCAAAGCACTTCTAAGGGCCACCGCCCTGTAACCACTCCAGACATTATAGAGCCCAAGTTGTATGGGAGAGAAAATCAGAAAAGGACTATTGTAGATGGCATTACAAACGGACAGTATTTTGCAGATGACCTTGTGGTGCTTCCCATTGTTGGTCCAGGGGGTGTTGGAAAGACAACTTTCACACAACACATATATGATGAAGTGAAGAGCCATTTCAAGGTTGCAATTTGGATTTGTGTGTCTCTCAATTTTAATGTCAGTAGGTTGATGCAGGAAGCTGTGAACAAAACTTCAGCAGTTGATGGTGAAAAGGAAAACAGTAGCCCCCAAGAGCGAATCGAATTAAGATTAAAGGCTAACCGTTTTTTGGTTGTACTTAGATGATATGTGGACATGTCATGAGGACAAATGGAAACAACTACTGGCACCGTTTAGAAGAGAGGGAGACAAAGGTAATATGATTATAGTGACAACTCGAATTCCAAAGGTGGCAGAAATGGCCAAGACAGTTCATAGTCCAATAGAAATGGATCATTTAGGAGATAAAGATCTCCTGCATTTCTTCGAGGAATGTGTGTTCGGTAACTAGACTCCATGGAAAGACCCACCCGGTTTACTTGATGTTGGGAAGAAGATTGTGAGTAATTTGAAGGGTTTTCCTCTCACAGCAAAAAACGTAGGTAGATTACTAAGAAAACAACTTACTTTGGATAGCTGGACAAGAGTTTTAGAAAGCAAAGAATGGGAACTACAAACTGACGAGAATGACATTATGCCAGCTCTAAAGCTTATCTACGATTATCTTCCTTTCCATCTACAACAATGTTTTACGTATTGTTCATTGTTTCTAGAAGATTATGAATTTCGTAGGGATGAGCTAATGCACTTGTGGAGGGGACTAGGTATTTTACACCCATGTGGTCAGAATACAAGAGCAGAGGACATCGGGCGGCGCTATTTGGTTGATTTGATTAATTATGGATTTTTAAAAGAGGAGGGGAAATACGATAGTACACATTATGTTGTGCATGACCTACTGCATGATTTAGCTATGGAAGTTTCATCATACGAGTGTGTTATCATACCTAGTTCTGCTTTGAGGTCCATACAAATCCCAACTTCAATTCGCCACTTGTCTATTGTCATAGATGACAAAGAAGTTGAGAGCAGAGGGAATTTTGACAACTTCAAAGAGGAACTGAGAGAACTGGAAAAAGGATTTAGTGCCAAAAACTTGAGAACATTGATGATATTTGGGAGGCACCATGGAAGCTTTGCCAAGACTCTTGGTCATTTATTTAGGGAGGCTAGAGGCCTTCGTACTATCTATTTATCTGGAGCATCCTATAGCGTGGAGGACATTTTGCATAGCTTCTCAAAACTTATCCATCTTCGTTACCTAAGGATTAAATCGGTGTACAATAAGGACATATTATTAGCCAGTGCTCTGCCCAGACTTTATCATTTAGAGGTCATAGATCTACAAGCATGGACTGGCTGTTTTGGTTCAACAAGACACATGAGCAACCTTGTAAACTTGTCTCATTTTCTTGTGCCACACAATGAAATTCGACTCCATTCTAACATACTTGAGGTGGGAAAACAAAAGCTCTTACAAGAGCTAAAGAGATTCGAAGTGAGAAATGAAAGTACAGGTTTCGAACGAAGTCAACTTAGGGGAACTGACTCAGCTTCGAGGATCCCTTGAAATTTGTAATCTTGAAAAGATACGGGCACTAGAGGAAGCAGGCCAGGCAAAACTAATATATAAAAACCATTTGCATAGCCTAACATTAGAATGGAATGCCGATCTATGCAAAGATTTTGCATATGAAGAGAGAGCTCTTGAAATTCTTATACCACATAGCAATCTTCGAGAGCTACGCATTAGGCAGCATGGAGGACCTCTCAGTTTACAATTTGGAATACCTTTGTCTGAATGGCGTAGCTTGGAAACTATTTCTGCCAATAGGAGAGTTGCAGCTAGCTGATGGGTCCTGTGAAGAAATTCCAAGCCATATCCCCAATACAAAGTTTCAAAATTTGAGAAGGTTGGAGTTTATTAAGCTACAGAGGTTAGAAGAATGGGTTGTTGATACACCGTGTCTGTTGTTTGCTCACTTGAAAGTGCTTATCATTAAGGATTGCCCTAAACTTACCAAGCTGTCATTTTCACATTCAACTTGCTGTCATCAAGAGAAAGAAGCAAATATAAATTGGTTCCCTAGCCTACAAGAGCTTGAGATCAAAGACTGCCAGTTGGAGATGGACAGATGCCCACCTTTGCCACTGCATCACCTCCGAATGCTGTCATCTCTAAAGGACCTCACAGTAAGGAATTTGACTGATGTATTCGTGTTGGATGGAACTGGAAGTGAGAGCCGTGTGCAAGACCAATTTCCAATTGAATCCATCTCTTCTACTTATTAAGAAGGTAACTCACCTTCGCTTATTCCGTCGTCCCACCGTTTTGCTTCGTCGCCCTCGCCCGTGGTCACCGATTTTATCGACGCCAACAGATGGGCCCACTCGCACAACGCGCCCTCGACTCCGCAATTCCGGCCGATCCCTCTGCCACCCCGGCGTGTCAGCGGCCCCGGTGCGCCTTGCTCTCAGCTGTGTTTGGCCCCGCCACGCCTCGCCCTCCGCCGTGTCGCAGCCCCGCAAGCCCAGCGGACGCCCTCCGCTGCCTCGCCCTCTGCGTGTCGCAGCCCCGCAAGCCTCAGCGGACGCCCGTCGCCGCCTTGCCTGCCTTCGCCCGATCTCGCCCCCACCCTCCACTTGCCGCGTTCTGACTGGCGGAGGGGGCTGCGGATGCGGAGGCCGGCTCGTCGTGGCCCGAAACACTAGCGCTGGCTCTGAGGCTACCGCGTACACGTCCTCCGTCTCCACCTTCTCGTCGTCGGCTTCCACTGCTTCCTCATCGGTTGCTGGGGAGGATCCGCGGGGTCCTCGCGTGGCTGCTCGACGCCAACGCCACCGTCGCCCAGATCGAGTCCACCTACTGCTGACCATATTTCATTTTTTTTTTTGTTAATTCATCATTCAAGTTGCAGCTGCACCTTGATGGCTCCAAGTCCAAGCATGTTTCACCGTCGTTGAGTGAAACTGCGAAGAAGGTGAAGACCTGGGATGCCCAGAATGAACAAAGAACACATGGTACAGTGTCTCAAAGTCAGAAAAGGAGTTTTTCTACTTTCTTACATTTCTTTTTAATTCAGATGCCTTCTGTGTCAGTTTAGGTGATGAGAGCGACCATCATGTCATCATCTTGGATGAAATCGATGCTACCTGCAAGGTAAGTCACCTGTACCCTCTGCTTGTATTTCCACTTATTTCAAGCTCTTCCAATCTTACATTTCTTTTTAACTCAGATGCCTTCTGTGTCAGTTTAGGTGATGAGAGCGACCATCATGTCATCATCTTGGATGAAATCGATGCTATCTGCAAGGTAAGTCACCTGTACCCTCTGCTTATATTTCCACTTATTTCAAGCTCTCCTAACACATTTGAGGATGACATATTTTCTGCCATTGTGCCAGTGTTAGATTTCTTGAGTCACATCAGTTTGATGCCAGGAGGGAGATTGATTCCGACTAACATATTGTATAACTTAAATATTCTTGCACTGGACATGAGGCAATATATAGACCCCCTGAAGATTGGTTGCCACCTGACCAAACAACTGTTACTCCCTCTCCTGATAGATCGGGAACTTCAGTGAGTTTCATTGGCTTCTTGTACAGTAATACCAATCATAACCACTAGGAGAAGCTCAAGGTTGGCACTTTGCTATGTGTATCCTTGGCTTGGATTCTTTTTTTTTTTTGGGTCAAGTTTTAGTGCACATGTCTTGATATTCTTAATGTGTTACAGCATAGAGGGTTTTGCAGATGGCAAGAACGCATTGATTTGGTGCGCCAAGGCCTGTATGGGGGGTGTTCTCTTTGGCTTCAGTAGAGGGAATGGGCAGAGTTCATACATGTTGATTTTCAAAGTGCTAATATTACTAACAGACAACACTGACAGCATATGAAAATTGGTATTCCTGTATCCATACCAGAAAAATGAACTTGCTACTCATCCATGGAAGCTGTCAATATCTTGTTCTTTATGTTGATCTATGGAGTCCAGTGCTACCTGTTGTACAGGACGTTTTACATTACTTCCTCGTTCCGTAATACTCCCTCCGGATTTATATATGTCATATAAAAAAATTCTGAGATAGTACATTTTTCTGAGAAATGTGCCTAATGATCATCTAAGGCTATGGTAAGCGGACCTTGTAAAAGGGCGTGCAAAATAGATGCACAATAGCAATAGTGGAATTTTAAATAGAAGGCGGGATAGAAGGTGGAACACTGAGGCTGGTGACCATAGCCTAACACAGGGTATTTTGTTGATGTATATACTTAGTTTTGAGAAAGCATTTGTCTTTTTTTCTCCTTCCTCAACTTTTTGGGGGCTGATTTATATAATGCTATGCCACTATAGAGCCACTAACTTTTCATATTTGGTCCAAAATTGACCTTTCTTCTATGCAGGCTCAACTAGCATGTTGGCTCCATCATAATACATAAAGATAGATGAAGGACATCTCTGTTCTTCTTTTCCTTTCTCTTCTACTAAATCCATTCCTTGTCCAAATTATTTCCTGTCCTATCTGTCAACTCGATTAGAAAATGAGTTTGATGGGGCACGCTGCTTACATTTGATTTTGTTCTAAAGAAGTAAATATTTTCTATAATCAGGTTCAATCATTTCACTTGTAATGTTGAAACAAACAAGGATTTGCCACTAGCATGCAAAACATGGAAAATTCTCAAATACTAATGAATGGAGTTTTAAATTATTGGACCCATCATCCATGTTTTCTTTTTTTTTTTTTCACTGGCTTCCTATCTTATGCATCTGCGCAATTTGTTCTTTCTGTTGAGGTACATACTTCTAATACATGGATTTTTTTAAGAGTAAAATGCACCAGCGGTCTCTAAACTATTGCAGTTGTGTCACTTGGGTCCATGAATTATTAAACTGTATATCAATGTCCATAAAATATTTAAGTTGTGTCGCTTGGGTCCATGAACTATTGAACTGCTTCCCTAAACTATTTAAGTTGTTCACTGGAGGTCCAAATAGGCCATGGTCCAGTCCGGCTACGTACATGGCTGGCCACGTCGGTGCCATGCTGGCCGTTGGGCCCGTCTGAGCGGGGAGGGCGCGCACAGAGCCGCCTCACGGGGAGGGTGCGCTGGCCAAGGCGGCGCGGAGCAGCAGCGCGGGCTTCCTACGATGACACAAATCTCGACGATGGCTTGCCGGGTCTCATAAGAGCGCCTCCTTGGCGTGTAGTTTCATCCCTACCAATCAAGGAGTTAAGCCTAGCTACCAAATATGATAGTGGGCTTCTAGGATGTCATGCTCGTTGAGAAAGGTTAACTGACATATTTCCTTATTGGTTCTTGTGTTTAATGAAAGAAACTTGAGGTTGTTCAAAAATCATCACCTATACAGGTAGACGAGGTGGTCTCTTTGCTGTGTCATGTACCTTTTATAAATGGATCATAATGATGCCTCACATCACACACCCTTCACGCCCTTTTCTTTACATGTACTACATATGAATGACTGGACTCAGTAATTTTGAAATATAAAGTTGCCTTCTATATTTTGTGTGACAACCTATACGGCATTCTTCATGATCGGATTTCACTCTATAATGTTCATTCAGATAATTAAACTTCACTCTATGGTGTTCATTAAAATAATCTGACTTCACTTTATGATGATGTTGCTCGACATTAAACGTATTGAGATCTCTTTAGCTTCCGTGGCAACGCACGGGCACACCCCTAGTGATCATATATGGGTGCAGTGCCATTGGAAAGGAACTAACACATCTACCCACTTGTGCTCCGAATCTCTCAAGTTGGTGTTACGGTGCTGTGAGAAGATAAGATGGCTGGATGTCGCCGAGTAGCAGCAGTCCAAGGCAACACACAGCCCATCCCGATCGTCTTCAGGAAATGAAGTGGATGAGGTACAAAACGCACAGCAGTTACATGTGATAATTTAATGGCATGGTATAAATTAGTTTCAAAAGTGGCAAACGTTAATTTATCCGAAGAGAATGACACTTTTAAGTGGAGCCTTCTTAAGAATGGCATTTTTTCTGTCCAGTCAATGTATAATAACTTGATTCTGGATAACAATACGATACCAGTAACCTGTGATTTGTGGAAGCTAAGAATTCCACTCAAAATCAAGATTTTTCTATGGTATTTGAAAACTGGGGTCATCCTAACGAAGGACAATTTGGCTAAACAACAATGGCGGGGTAGCACTAAGTATTATTTTTGCAATGCAGATGAAACCATACAACATCTGTATTTTGATTGCCATGTGGCAAGGTTCATTTGGAATACTGTTTTCATTACGTTTGACATTCAACCACCTTCTAATGCATCTAGCATGTTTGGTTCTTGGTTTAAAAGTATACCTTTCAAGCTTAGAAACCAAATTTTAGCAGGTACAGCTGCTCTGTTTTGGGCAATCTAGTTGTGTCGAAATGATATGGTTTTCAATAGAACTCCCAATACTTCGTTTTCGCAAGTGATTTTCAGGGGGGCCTATTGGATTAGAAGTTGCTCTCCATTGTTCAAAGAGGAAGAAAGAGAAACTATGAGGACCGGCTGCACAATTTTGGCGACAACTGTCATGGAGATTTTCAGTAAATTTGGATGGAATAGAATCTTAAGATTAAATGCTTAGTTTCCTTTTGTAGTTTCTTTTGCTCCCATCTTTGTAGAAATGTTGTTGACTTTCTGTGTCCGTTAGCCTTAGGGCTATGGACCTGTATTGTTTGGCTAGATTCACTCAAGTTCGAGTGAAGAGGCCGGATTGTTTTTCCTTTATCTAAAAAAGGAGCATGACGCCAGTGGAGAGAAGGAAATAACCGGTGCATTAGTAGACGATGGCGTGCTGCTTTTGCCTCCCCAATGGCAGACGTTGGAGATCTCTTGGTGCCCAGAGCTTATCCTCCGCTTCGATGCACTCGATGACAGGAAAGAAACAGCACGAACCGGAGGAAGACATCCGGCAAACCCCCAATTTCTTCGCTGGTTCTAAGCCTTCGCTGCCGCATGAACAAGCGCTTCCATTCTCTTCCACCAAACCGCACACACTTTGGACGGATGATGTCGCGGGAGTCCTTGCTACACCCATCTGTACCTTGCTCTCTTCCTGGCTCACCGAGCTGAATTTTGCTAGGGTCAAAGAGGTGGAGCGCTTTACAGAAAAGCAAGAGGAGGCTCTTGCGCTCCTCACCTCCCTTGAGCGGATTGCTTTTTGGTACTGCGACAAGCTGCAGCGCCTCCTTGCAGGGCTGCACGGACTTTCCAAACTGAAGAGATTACTCATGTACGATTGTGCAGCCATCCGGTCTGTGCCCAAGGAGTGCCTCCCGAGTTCATTGCAGAAACTAAATATCATCAACTGCGTAGCCATGTGGTATCTACCGCAGGATGGCCTTCCAAGTTCACTGGAAGAATTGGAGATCGAGCGGTGCCCAGCCATGCAGCCGCTGCCCAAGGTGGATAGCCTTCCAAAATCACTGCGAGTATTGTTTGTCGAAAATAGTGGAAGCGTGTTGCTAAGGAGGCAGTGCCGCAAGTTGATTGGAATCATTCCAATAGTCAATGCCTGACTAACCCAAGGTAACAAAGGTGCCAAAACATCTGCAATTCACATTCCATTTGTTTCTCCACAATTACGATTTGATTTCTTCTGAATAACCCACTCGTTTTCACGGAATATTGCACAGGACTCTTCTTCGAAGTGTACATTCTTATAGCCTCTGAATTCTCAATGTATCTATGCCCAGTTTTATGTTGCCAAGAATGAATATCTCAGGATGTGCCTAGCACCATGTAAATAAAATTGGTTAGTATTGTATATGTGGAGTCACACTATTGTCCCAATGCAGTATTTACAAGTTCATTCCACATTTTTGTTGATATGCCGCTTGTTCTCATTATTTAGATACCTTTTCAGAACACTGAAGTGTGAGTTTTAAGTGTATTTTTGGAACATCTCAGTACCTCACAGCTTGCAAAAACATGCTTCAACTACTTTCAAGTTATCTTAATCCATGCTACACAAATAAGCTCCATCCATATTTATTCTGAGTTAGAGATCTTGTATTGCCCAGCCATGCAGCCGCTGCCCAAGGTGGATAGCCTTCCAAATTCACTGCGAGTATTGGATGTCCTAAATAGTAAAAGCGAGGAGCTAAGAAGGCAGTGCCGCAAGTTGGTTGGAATCATTCCAATAGTCAAGGCCTGACTAGCCCAAAGTAACAAAGGTGCCAAAACATCTGTGATTCAGGTTCTATTTATTTCGCCACAACTAATATTTAATTTCTTCTGAATGACTCACTTGATTTCACCAAATACTTTGCTGGACTCTTCTTCCAATCATACATACTTCTAGCCTCTGGATTCTTAATGTATCTATGCCCAGTTCTACGTTGTCAAGAATGAACATCTCAGGATATGCCTAACACCCTGTGTGTAAAACCGGTTAGTATTGTATATGTGAAATCACCCTATAGTCCCAATATAATATTTACTCAGTCCACATTTTTGTTGATCTGGAACCTGTTGTTTAATGTTTTCATTATTTATAGATACCTTTTTAGAATACTACAGTGTGGGTTTTAAGTGCATTTTTAGAACACCACAAAGTTTGCAAACCTGCTACAGAAAAATGGATTTAGCATCCATATTCATTTTTTCTCCGCAACTACTGTTTTCATCTGAATGACGCAATTGGTTTAACCAATTAGTGTGCAGGGATTTTCTTCGAATTGTACATTCTTCTAGCTCCAGATTCTCAATGTATCTATGCCCATTTCTATTTGGCGTTTTAAAAATGAACATCTCAGGATGTGCCTAATACCCTTTATATAAAATTGTTAGTATTTTATATGTAAAATCACACTATAGTAGTGTAGTCCCAATGCAGTATTTACAAGTTCATTCCACATTTTTTTTGATATGCCGCTTGTTCTCATTATTTAGATACCTTTTCAGAACACTTAAGTGTGAGTTTTAAGTGTATTTTTGGAACACCCCACAGCTTGCAAAACTATTCTTCAACTACTTTCAAGTTATCTCAAATTCTCAATCCACGCTACAGAAATAAGCTGCATCCATATTTGTTCTGAATTCACTTCTTATTTCTGCAGAAGTATGGATCTGATTCAGTTAACGAGAACAGTGTATTCTCAGCTTGTAGACCTTGTTCGACTACTTGCCTTTTCGCCCCAGGTATTTCTGCAAAGATATTGAATAATTTTGGTTTTAACTCTAAGAATACTTATTAGTTCGGACTCTTTACTATCATTACTTTATTCAATGCTGCACTGATTTATTATCTGTGATGCGTTACTTTGTTAACGTTACCGTCGTCTTTTGTTTGCGTTTACATTTGCGTTACAATTTTTGAACCAAACAGCACCGAAATTGTTTATTTTCATATGCAGTGCGCAAGGGATAGTCTTTGGTTGTACATCCATCAATCATGTCAAATATTTCTAAAGCACGCTATCACTAACAAGATTGAAGGTGCATCTTTCTGCTGTTAGAAAATCTTTCACCAAAGGTAATTTTACTATATTTGCTAGTTTTTTATTCAATTTGCCATTGAAAAAATGTTGTTCGAGTTGTGTGTGCAATTTTGGACACTTTTATGCTGAATGCCCACCTTTAAGGATTTAGCAATGATGAAACAGAAAAAGGATATTTATGTTGAAGCCTCATGTAAACTATTGTTCAATACATGCTACTTTATATATTCCAAGTACCCGAGTACGAAATAGCTATTCTCAAACTCCTATGGCAGCTCAGACTACATAGGATAACTATTCTCAAACTGCTATGGCAGCTCAGATATCATAAATATTTTCTTAATCTTACCATTAATTAGCCTTTTGTTATGATTTTCTTATTTCTTCCATTTCTAGATGAGGCAGGTGGAATTAAGAACTTACAGTATCTCAGAAGTGCAATGTATTTTTCTGATAAGCCAGCGGTAACTATATGCTGCTCAACTGCACAAGCTTGCCTACTAGTGGCAACTGACAACAGTAAGGGCTATGCTATTGTCAATCTTCTGAACATCAGGGCTATGTTGAAAAGTCCTGATGTTCTTTTAGTTTTTCCGTTCAGCTCCTTGGAAGCTTTGCATGATAGTGGAGCATACATTGGCAAAATTATTTGGTTGATTCAAGTAAATGATATGAAAAAAATACTACTCTATTCACTAGAGCAACTTCAGATGTTCCCTTTTGTCATCCTTTTGGCTTCCTTCACCTCAGAGACTTGGCTGCACCCGTCTGCAATTATGCACACTTAATCCCAGCTCCTCCTATAGCGAACCTTTTGATTGGCCAGTTCATCCTGTTGCTCAAATTGCCATCGAAATGCTCCTTCACATAGCACACGAATATTCCATCAAGGTTGATGCTTGAGCTTGCAGAAAGTGTTTCTAACTTGCATATGTAGTGTGTTTATAAATATTATTTTCCTGGAGAAATGTTAATGAAGTTTCTTTTCCATTCTGGCTAGCAGGAACTATGTCGTAATATTTTTGGCAACAACACAACCTTCAACGGACATGAGATATCATTTGTGCTCATGTAACTTGAATTTGGACAAGTTTTCTCCATATCTGTCAAGTTCTTGCAACAAGGATTGCAGGAACATAGCAGGTTTAAGCATCTAGAGAAATCATGCTCCCAGTTCGATCGAAACAGGGATGGCGGTGTGACACTAGTTCAGTTCATCCTCAAAACTCATTAGACGTAAGCAAGGAAAGTGTTCAGCAAAGACCAAAGAGTAGTTTGAGATAAATTGAATCTTTTGAATTTTCCTACGAGTACCCAGTTATATGATGCAGAGAATGACCATCTGCACTGTATCTGGAGAGCACTATTTCTTTTTCGTAAATTGTAGCTTTGGGCAATTGTGTATTATTCATGCACTTATCTGCAACATTTATCCTGCCCGTTAGTTACAAAATGTATTTCGGCAATGGTTCTGACATGCAAGACTCGATGGTTCACTTCCTCAAAGTAAATACGAAAGAGGCAGACCTGCATAGATCACATGGAGAGTCAAAATGGCAACTCAATTGGTGTTTTGTAACTAAACCATTCTAGAGTTTTGGTTCGCAAAAAATTCAGGCACAGTCGAAGTTTAGAAGCACACCTAGCTAGTGTAACCTTCAGCTATCCGTACCAAGATAAACTTGTCGACAAACACTGCCTGCAAAATATTTCTGGGGAGGAGATTTATTATCAGCAAGAGAGGGGCCTCTGATGTCATACTCTTGGAGGAGTAGTCTCCGAGGTTTGGAAGCGATGAAAGAGGGGTTGATTTGGAGGGTTGGTAATGGGGACCAAATTAACATTTGGCTTGACCTATGGATACCAGAGGGTGTGACAAGAAGGCCTCTCAGCCCAAGAGGGGGGACAGTGCTAACAAAGGTTTCAGAACTCATAGACCCGATCACTGGACAATGGGACAGTACTTTGATTTCTGAAATTTTTTGGCAGCAGGACGTGAAGCATATCCTGGGTAGGACGTGCCACCTGATGAGTTTCTGAAAATAAATTCAGATGGTGCCTTTCTTTGAGGAAACAATAAATGGATCATGGGGTTTTGTAATCCGAGATAATTCAGGTGATACAGTAGTGGCTGGAATGGGGAGACTCAATGCAGTACATTATGCTCTATGTGCACAAGGAGAGGGATGTCTTGCCGGGGTCCTGGCTGCTCTGGACCAGGGCATAACAAAAGTGGTGGTGGAAACAGATTCAACAAGTTTAGCGGACGCTATCAGGACAAATTCATATGACCTTTCTTTAGGCGGAGCTATCTTTAGTGAGATTCGAAGTTCAATGCTTTCTCATTTGACCTCCTTTGAGGTGTCTGTTGTACCCCCAGTGTTGTAATGTGAGCGCTCATGATTTAGCTAAATTAGCACTGAAATGGAGGTCGAATGAACCAGTTGTTTGGTCGGATCCCCTGCCAAGTTATGCAAATGACATTCTGTTGTGTGACCGTCATGGTCCTATGAATGAATGAATGAATGGGGTGTTAGTGTCAAAAAAAAAAAAGATAAACTTGTCGACAGGCATCCATCCCCAATGATGACCTACTCAAAATTCTATGAGCGCGAAACGAAATCAACGAACTGAACCTTACTCTCGTCATGACTGTAGAAGAGAGGGTCGATGTACTGGCAGGTGCTAGCACCGACTGACACCCTCCATGTATTGGAGTGGAGCGACCTGAATGTTTGGACGCGCGTGTACTACTGCGTCATCATGCGCTGCAAATACAGCACAACCTTGTCAACCCGGCACTGGAGCATGGCCACGTTGTTGCGTTTTGTGCCGCCGTGCGTAGTAAAAAGCCATTTAACTATAGAAGCAGGAGGAGATGAGAGAGGTGGCTTCATCACCACTCTCTGCTCATCAGATTGGCCGATTGGGCACCGAGGACATGGTGCAGTGCGCCAGGCTGGCAACCCCGCGGAGGTAGAGCGCTCTTCTTGGTGGCCATCGTCATATATGGAAGCAAACAACCCAGTCACACACTCACACGTGGCTAGCTTTTTCGAGGCCTCCATGATCGCCGGCCTACACGGCAGCTAGCACAAGATCGTATATATCATCGTCTTCTCCAGCTTAAAACTTTTGGTTTCTGAATCCTGCTGGTACGAGCCCCTTGCTGCGCGCCAGGCACAGCGCCTCGCGAAAACTGAACTGCATGTCGCCCAAGGAGAAATTAAAGGATAAGATCGTTGGACAAGCAGCGCACCTACCACCTAACCAGCTGTGATAATGTGATTCCTTCCCATCAACAAACAACAAAGGACAACTCCCATCAACTTTATTGACTGATCAGCCCAAGCATGGAACATATGCCGCTGGGCACCGAGCTAGCATCCGGTGACCGAGACAGGGTGTGCGTGGAGTGTACTACGTTGGGGCCGGAGGACAGGGCCACAGCCAAAAAAAAAAAACTAAAAGGACGATGCTCGCTGTTGATCGACAAGCAACAACAGAGCGCACCTCTCTGGAGCTAGCAAATGCTGGGGATCACCTTTAGCAACAGCAGAAGGAACGCATCTCCGTAAAAATATGTCAGGTCTCATTACTACTGTTTTTTTTTTACTACTGCATTTGCTAGGTGGACATGCTCTGTGTTTAATGGGAAGTTGAGTTCCTGTGTGATCACTAGCATCTCAACAACACGCTTATTCGAAGTGCATGCCAAAGAGGCAAGGGCGCCTGTGCTTAGCGCTGACACGCTGGAGTCCATCCAGCTGAGCTGGCTCCTGATGTGTCCGGCCGGAGTTAACAGTTGCCGATCAACCAATGTATTCTCCAATGGCACCAACAGTAAGGCCGCCGATGGAAGAGATTTAAGGTTGTGCCCCTAATAAAGTATGATGCGCTTTGCTTTATTCCAAAAAAAAAAAGGGAATGATAAAGTAAAGGAGGGTGCTCATTGCTCATGCTCTGGTGGTGGGTGCCCCGGCCCTTGAGCATCAGCTCACCCATCTTCTTTTCCCTGTTCCATCCCTGTGCTTGCCTTTTGGTTTCTGCTAACCTGCCCATCTGCCCTGTGCGGTGCCATCTTCTCCACCCCAGCAATCTCCATTGTTCTCACTGCGAGAGAGCAGCGGCTAGTCTCGTCCGGTGGAGGGGAGTTGGGTTGTCTGACCTCCTCCTCTGGCTGGAGTCCCTTGCAGGTTGCAAACGTAAGCTCGCAACTCTCCTGAGTCTCCACTACTCCTCTCGTCTCTCGCGAACTAACTCACCCAATATACGATCTCCATCTGTCTGTTTCCAGATTGCAGTCATGGCCTGGGAGTTGAAGCAGACCGCCTGACGTGCGAACGTTTCTGCAAGGGAATTGTACGATCCCGCATCGACGGGCCTCTGTGTTTAGCCATCCTTTCTCGGAGCAGAGAGTGTCTCCTCCAACCTCTTTGCCATCTGCACGTTCCTCTGCCAGATTCTTTAATCCGAGGTAACCTCCACCACGTTTGGACACGTGCTCGCCGCCTAACATGAAATCTGGCTGGGCATTAGAACTAGCGCATGCCTAATTGCATTTGGAAATGAACTGATCTTCCTTGCAGTTGCAGCATCCCCAAAGATCCACCCCGTCGCGTACTGAGGATTGGTCATCGGCCCTTGTGCGGTGCTGAAGCCCACGCCAAGGAACCACCTCTGCATCTTCTGCACGCTTGCTTCCTCAGGTAAATACGCATCATCAGTCCATCACTGATTCCTTGATGTTCCTAATTTCTCAACAGCAGCCCTTTTTTCGCCTTGCTGTTTCAAGGTTAAGCGTACGTTTCCCTCGCTGGGCAGTCATGGAGATCATGGGCATACAGGCGGCGCGCTGGGTGATTGGCAAGGCGCTGGGCCCAGCGTCGGGCGGTGTTCTGGAGGCGTGGGCAGCCAGCTCCGAGCTCGGCGATAACATCCGCGCCCTCAGGATGGAGCTGCTGTACGCGCAGGGCATGCTCAGCAACGCCCGCGGACGCGGCAGCAGCCGGGAGGACGTCCACAACCCTGCCCTTGCGGAGCTGCTGCAGGAGCTCCGGGATCTGGCGTACCGCGCCGACGACGCGCTGGACGAGGTGGATTACTTCCGCATCCAGGACGAGCTTTACAGCACGTACGATGCCGCCGACGAGCATGCCGGGGGCTGCCTTCGCAACCACATCCTCAACGCTCGCCATACTGCCAAGGGAATTGCCAAAATGCTTGGCTTCTCCTCGTGCACTCGCTCTGCAAGCCGTGGCGATCGTGAGGAGACAAACGAAGAAGATACGAGAGGAGTCTTGTGTGGGGCTTTGCCATGCCGTGGGCATAAATCTTTTGACGACGACGAGCAAGAAGATGAGGCAAGCCGAGGAGTCCTATGTGGGGTATGGCCCTGTGAGAGGGCCTCCTCGCCGCAGCCCATGCAGCAGCAACAAGTGACGACCAAGCAGGCCACCCAGGAGGGGGCTCGTAGCGGTTGCATACAAAAGCTTGCTTCTGGCGTTCGTCACACAATCAACATTGTTGGTAAACATCTTCCTTGCAACTCAGTTTCTTCACCTTTGCAAAAATGATGCCAACTCCAACAGGGCACTAAGTGGAGGGCGGTTCCTCTATTGTGCAGGTCCTAACAGGGCACCACAGAGGGAACAAGTTGTAAAGGCACCAAAGCTGAAGTTTGATAGGGTTGAGATGTCTAACAAGATGAAGGAGATCACAGAACAGTTAAAGCCTGTGTGCGCGAAGGTATCCACAATTCTTAATCTGGAGTTATTGGACTCCAATCGCAGCATTGCCCAATGCATTGCCACGAGTCTCGACACAATGCTTTCTAAGAAACAAGGTTATACACCCCTGCTCACAAAAAGTGCTGCTCCAAGTCGACTCATAACCACAGCAGAGCTCACGGAGCCTAGAATTTATGGGCGAGAGGATGAGAAAAATAAGATTATATATGACATCACTAAGGGTGATTATTGTGAGAAGGACCTCACGGTGCTTCCAATTGTTGGTCCAGGGGGCATTGGAAAGACAACTCTAACACAAGTCATATTTAAAGAACTTCAGCACCACTTTGAGGAAAAGATTTGGGTATGTGTGTCTACCACATTTAGCGTGTACACACTCACACAAGCGATTGTGGACATTCTTAAAGTGAACACAAATGATAGTCCAGAGAAGCTAATTGAAGAAAAACTGAAATCCAAGAAGTTTTTGGTTGTATTGGATGATATATGGAGTTGCACTGATGATGAGTGGAGAAGGTTTTTAGTGCCATTCACAAAAGGACAAACAAAAGGGAGCATAATTCTAGTCACAAGTCGGTTTCCCGCAGTAGCAAAATTGGTTAAAACCACTAATCATTGGATAGACCTAGAAGGCCTAGACAAAGAAGCATTTAAGGATTTATTCATAGCCTATGTCTTTGGTGACCAACAATCAAGCAATGAATATAGTGGGTTACTAAAAACTGGTGATGATATATTGAAAAAACTAAAGGGCTCCCCTCTTGCAGCAAAAACTGTTGGAAGACTATTGAGAAAACATCTTGATTTTGATCACTGGAATAGAGTCCTTGAATGCAAGGAATGGGAATCAGAAAATGGTGAGCATGATATTATGCCAGCCTTGAAGCTAAGCTATGACTACCTCCCTTTCCATCTGCAACAATGTTTTAGTTATTGTGCTTTGTTTCCTGAAGATTACAAATTCAAGTCAGAGGAGCTAATTCATTTCTGGATAGGTCTTGATATCTTGCATTCACATGGGGAAAGTAAGAGGATTGAAGACATTGGACTAAACCATTTGATAGAGTTGGTTAATTATGGATTTTTTAGAAAAGAAGAAGATGATGGATGTGCTTGCTATGTTATTCATGACCTACTGCATGAACTCGGTCTAAAAGTCTCATCACATGAGTGCCTTTGCATATTCAGCCATAATGTGAGATCCGTACATATTCCAATATCAATTCGTCACTTGTCGATCAACATAGATAACACAAGTGTCAAGGATAGAGTGAATTTCGATACATGCCAGAAGGATCTTAGTACACTAGTCAAAAGATTGAAAGCTGAAAATCTACGCACTTTGATGTTATTTGGAGAATACCAACATAGCTTTATGAAGACTCTTGGTGGTTTATTCAAGGTGGCAAAAACTCTTCGTGTTGTTTTTTCATCCGAAGCATCATTTAGTGTGGAAGATTTGTTGCACAACATTTCAGACTGTGTCCACCTTCGGTATATTCGGATTCAGGAGAAACGGTACATAAAACTAGCCTTACCAGACATTATTTCAAGATTTTATCACCTCAGGGTCCTAGATCTACATCAATGTTATTTGTCTGAACCTTATCCAACAACAGATATGAGCAACCTCATTAAGTTGCGTTATTGTCTTGTTAAAGATATTTTAGTTCACTCTGAAATATCTGAGGTTGGGAAAATGAAAGCGTTACAAGAGCTAGGAAGATTTGAAGTAAAAAAGGAAAATCAAGGGTTTGAATTGAGACAAATAGGAGAATTAGAAGTTTGCAGAACACTTGGTATCCATAATCTTGAAAAGGTTGAAACAAAGGAAGAAGCAGATGAGGCAAAATTGTTTCAGAAAGCCTCTTTACGCAAGCTAACGTTACAGTGGGATAGTGATCAATCTAATAAGGATTCTGAACGAGAAGAGCACGTTCTTGAAAGCCTTAAGCCAAATGGCAATCTTGTAGAGCTCTGTGTTAGAGGACATGGGGGTGCTACCTGCCCTTCATGGCTTGGGGCAAACCTCTCGGTTCAAAATTTGGAAACTCTGCGGCTTGATGACGTGTCTTGGAAAAACCTTCCACCGCTAGGAGAGTTGTGGTTGGCCGATGAACATGGTAAAGAGCACCTGAACAGCATACCAAGCCAACGCTTCAGCAATTTGAAAAGGCTTGAGCTAGTTAAGATACCAAAATTGAAGAAATGGATTGTAGATGGACCTGTTGATTTGTTGTCTCAATTAAAAGTATTAATCGTTAAGGATTGTCCTGAACTCACGGAGTTGCAATTAACACATCAGAATGGGAGTGAACCAGAGCATGAGGCTTGCTTTCCTAAACTCGAAGAACTTCAAATTCAAGACTGTCCAAAACTAGTGTCACGATTGCCTCGTATTCCTTTGTCTAGTGCCATGTGCTCAGCAAGGATTGCACAAATTGGTTCAAGTCTGGAGTATTTGTATTACGAAAAAGTCTACAATTCTGATTATAGCCTGAGAATCGAGGGAAAGAAGGCTACAGAGAGTGATCCCTGGACGATGGTAGCCTTTCGTAATCTATCCAAACTAAAAGAGTTAGAGGTGTCGAGATGTCCTCCTCTGTCACCGGATCACCTCCTAATGCTATCATCTCTTAAGGTTCTCAGGCTATATGATCCGTGCGATGCAATTTTGCTGCCCGAAGGTGATGATGGCCATGTCGGATATCAGTTTCCCGTTGAAGATGTTAGAATTGTACGGTTTGGTGGCAACGGAGAGCAATTGACACGTTTGTTGTCTTGCTACTTTCCAAATCTCCGCAGTCTCTATGTGGACGAGTGTGAGAAGTTAACAGGGCTAGGCGTGGTGGCCCAGCAGAAGCAGAAGAAGATGGAAGCACCGGCACGGTCGTCATCATCTTCGGTCGACGAGCAGCAGCAGGTGGCAAGTGGTGAGTGGGAAATAGCGGCATCAGATTCAGACGGACTGCTGCTGCTGCCTCCCCAACTACAGACTTTGCGAATTAAGCGGTGCCCAAACCTGGTTCTCTGCCCTCATTCACTCGACGACAACGGATCACGGGGAGGTGGAGGAGGGCTCCAAGGCCTGAGATCCCTCCGGTCGTTGGTGATAGCTCAGTGCCCCAGGTTCCTCTCCTCCTATTCGCCATCCTCCTTTTCTTCTTCGTGTTTCCCCTTCCCAAACTCCCTGGAGGAGCTCTCCCTTTCTGGTACCGTGGGGGGCATGGAGACGCTCCTGCCTCTCTCAAACCTCACCTCTCTCACGGATTTAACCATACTGCGATGTGGGGATTTAAGAGGCGAAGGATTGTGGCCTCTCCTCACCCAAGGCCATCTCACCGAATTAAGCATTGGCAAAACCCCCAATTTCTTCGCTGGTTCTGAGCCCTCGCTGCCGCATGAACATGCGCTTCCATCCTCTTCCACCAAACCGCACACGCTTTGGACGGATGATGTCGCGGGAGTCCTTGCTACACCCATCTGTACCTTGCTCTCTTCCTGGCTTCACCGAACTATATTTTAGCTGGGGTCGAGGAGGTGGAGCGCTTCACAGAAAAGCAAGAGGAGGCTCTCGCGCTCCTCACCTCCCTTGAGCAGATTGGTTTTTGGTTCTACAACAAGCTGCAGCGCCTACCTGCAGGGCTGCACGGACTTTCCAAACTCAAGAGATTAGTCATGTCCGATTGTGCAGCCATCCGGTCTGTGCCCAAGGACTGCCTCCCAAGTTCATTGCAGGAACTAGTGATCAGCTACTGCGAAGCCATGCGGTATCTGCCAAAGGATGGCCTTCCAAGTTCACTCGAAGAATTAGAGATCAGGTCGTGCCCTGCCATGCAGCCGCTGCCCAAGGTGGATAGCCTTCCAAATTCACTGCGAGTATTGGATGTCCAATATAGTGGAAGCGAGGTGCTAAGAAGGCAGTGCCGCAAGTTGATTGGAATCATTCCAATAGTCAGAGCCTGACTAACCCAAAGTAAGAACGGTGCCAAAACATCTACGGTTCATCTTCCATTTATTTCTCCACAACTACTGTTTAATTTATTCTGAATAACCCACTCGTTTTCTCCAAATACTGTGCAGGACTCTTCTTCGAACCGTACATTCTTCTAGCCTCCGGATTCTCAACATTAATTTGATTGGAGTCATTCCAATAGCTAACGCCTAACTACCCCAAAGTAATAATGGTGTCAAAACATCTGGAATTCTCCTTCCATCCATTTCTCCACAACTACTGTTTAATCTCCTCTGAATGACCCACTCTTTCGAATTGTACATCCTTCTAGTTCTAGCCTCTGGATTCCCACTGTATCTATGCCGAGTTTTGAGTTGGAAGCATGAATGTCACATGATAAGAAATGCTGCAAGTTGATAAGAACCATTCCTATAGTCACAACATGATTCACCCAAGTTATCAAAGAGGTGAACTTCCTATCCCCCAATTCTCCTTTTGTTTGTTTGATCATGATTACTGAATTCTTCATTTCTTCTGAATAACCCACTTGTTTTCACCTACTCTGAAGGGCTCCTTTTTGAATTTACATTCTTAAAACCTCAGGGTTCTCTCTGTAAGACTGTAACTACACATGGTTCTGGGTTTTCAATTGGAACATCTCAGCACATGCCTTCCACCATGTACGTAGAACTGGTTAGTATATGCAAAATTACCCCACACTTCCATATACTATTAGAAGTTTAGCGTGTTGCTTATCTGATGCTTTTTTTTGTTATTTATGCACTTTATCTTCATTATTCTTTTTCTTGTATCAACAGCTCGTGTTTGCTTTTCAATCAGTTGAAGGTCTTTTAACATACTCCTGTGCTGCTGGTTTGCATCTTGGATTGGATATCCCTTATGACGTGTTTTCTGAGCAAAGATTGCTATCAGCAACGATGCCAATGAATTATTTCATCTTCCAATGTTTCTTGTATTTGATCAAATATGATGGCTCTGTTTCTAGACAAGTCAAGCCCTCGCTCAGGTGTTCAAAAGTAGGTTCTGTTTTTCTGTTTGAACATTTTTACTGCATTTAACTTTGCACATTATTTTGGGCATATCCATTTAAAATTTCAAAGAACATGTTCTGTATGACTCATTCTTTTCACTTGTTCTCGTATGATAAAATCAGGACCTTCATGCAATGTCACTCATTCTCTGCACCCACCAATCCAGTAAAAATTAATGCTAGAGGTTCCTTTTTATTCTCAAGTTCGCTGTCAGTTTACAATAATGCTTCTCAGCATGTAAAACATGCTTCAACTACTTCTAAGTTGCCTTGACTGCTGCAGAAAATGTTGTATTCTTATGCATTTTTACTTTGAAACTCTGTTTCCAGAGCTCTGATATTGTCATTTCTGGATTCAATAAAGGAATAGTTGCTGCAACGTGGTGATTATGTGATGCTTGGCTGCACTTGTCAAATTTTCTTAACTGATTACTAAGTACAATGGCCTTATTTTGGCAACAAATTTCTGGAGACATACATGGAGAATGCTCTTCACCACTTTATTAACCAAAATAATATAACATTGCTTGAATCAGATTACTGTTTCATCCCCACCTTGTTAGGGACATACCTTATTTCCCAACTGTTTCTTGACCTGAACATTGCTTATTTTGCCCAAAAGCTTAAGACTTGTCTATAAACTCTATATCCTTAGCCTCGTTGACAATATTGTTGAGTCCTTACTGTTGTCAAGTCATTCTTCAGCATAGGTAATTTTGTATATACTAAGAATACCTTTATCCTTTGTTCTTTTTAGATCACATCAGTTTGATTCAAGTTCTTGAGATGGGTTATAAAGGTTTCGTG
The DNA here is from genome assembly GCA_030272315.1 of Paspalum vaginatum. Taxonomy (NCBI): domain Eukaryota; kingdom Viridiplantae; phylum Streptophyta; class Magnoliopsida; order Poales; family Poaceae; genus Paspalum; species Paspalum vaginatum. Next base: position 4,352,730 of record CM059017.1, on the reverse strand, counting down.
ACAGACCGTCTCAAGCATAGCAAATGTCAGTCACAGACTCATACTGCTACCTTGTAACAGTAAGTTACTGAATGGCCATATATTTACATTATTGTAGCATGCATTTCCTTTTCATATGGTTCGTAATTTTTTCCTTTGTGAATGTGGCAACATTGGCACATATAAAACATTAAAATGTGCTTTGCTGAACATGTTTTTTTGGATTATAAAGCACATGCGCAAATGCACAATACATACATGTTATATCACGCCGGTATAGGCCATTATTTGCCTTCTAGTATTCCAGATAATGAACAATCAGATAACTGTTAACTTTTGAATGGAATATTCCAAGGCACAAGTCAACAGCATACTGTATTTCGTTTTAATTTTTTGAGCTATAGGAAGACCACAAAGCATGTATTTTCTCCCTTACCGTAGACTACATGGAAATACACTTAATTAAAAATTGTAATATTGTTTCTGCAATACTGATTGCAATCCCCAAACTTTTTATTTGGTAGCCAAGACAGCCCATTTTTATAAATAAGTCAAAGCCATGGTCTATGCTTATTGCCATTACAGAATGCAAGTTCTATTCTGATATATCAACATGTCATCTTCAACTACATGAGTTCAAGCTTGCCTAACAAGGTTTCTTTTTAAAGAGTGCTCTAACTAGTTACATCTAATAACAGTAGGTGCCTCACTAAAAAAAACTCGACCCACAGCATTGTAATTAAGGTAGAACCCCCCGAACCCCGGCTTTCGCCGACGAGGAGGATTTTTTCAACGGCCAACAGCCTCCCGTCTAAATTCGCTCCCACGAAGAGTCAAACCCAGGACCTCAACACTCCCAAAGAAGTGGAGTACCATTGGGCTACAAGCCCGCTGGTAGTAGCTGCCTCACTAGTTACCAGCAAACTGAAAACACTCCTATATTCCTCTAGTTTCGTAGATCGTCCTCTCATTGGAAGCAGCCAACATGTAACTGAATACGACTGTTCACTGGACCGTTCGTGTATTTATGTTCCTGTATCTCCTCGTTGACTTGGCCACATCATCTGCACACCTGGAGCCTAGTTGTCCTACAATCTGGAGTACCTGCTAATTCGAAGCTGTTGTCAATCTATCCAAGTTGCCGTCTTATAACCAAATCTTAAGATTGCAATTGTCTTGATTATCAGCGATGCTGTCAAGTTTTTGGACTATACTTCGATCAGGCATTCAGGCCATATTCTGATTCCAGTAGCATGTTATTATTGTAAATACATCTTTTTCCTTGAGAAGTAACGAATCATTTTTTACATCTTCAGTATGCGGGCTAGCAGGACTTTTATCCAGGGGTCTTTGCCAAGATCACAATCATGTTCGAATCACTTCTGCTGATGAAGCTTGAAGATGGGCCAGGTTCCTGTCAGGATAGCAGGAGCATTGTACGTTGAAGTATCCAAAGAATGGAATAAGACATTCTTGTAAGATTCAAACAACAACAACACAACTCGAAGCATCCCTCCAAGACACAAAACGCACGATCATGCCTGTAGGCAAGGAATGTGCATTCTCAAAAACTGCAGTTTGAGATAGTCGTTTTGAACTTTCCTTGCATAACCATTGCCAAGGACATCGATACCTGTCAGGGGACCCCTAGGGCAGAGTTTATTATTGTTGTTTTCAGACCAAATTTTGTTCGTTGACAATATATATATATATATATATATAGTTCGGGAGATCATATGTTATTCAAGCGGTTTTCTGCGATAGACCTATTTCTGTGCTATCTGTACACTGAGCTTCTGACCCTTGTCAGCGGTTTATTCACCCGATGTGGCTTCAGAATGTATCAGCGAGACAACGATTGGCCATTCTCGTCAGAAGATGATCACATTTGAGTTGAACTTGAAACGTAAGCGGGCAAAGTGGAATAAAATGCTATCGCCGGAACAACCGATATATCATATGTGGCGGCAAAAATTATTGCCGTCTTTGCTCTGTAAAACAGACAAACAATAGAAAAGAAACGCCTCGGCAATGGGCTTTGCTTTACGGACCGAGCCCTTGTTATTTGGGCTTTAAATGGGCTTTCTGGACGCAACATATTTGTGGCGGCCCATGGCTCGATCGGTGCAAAGCCTCGACCTCCGCCCTGGCTCGCGGGCCTCGAGCTCTCTTGCTCTAACGGCTACCTGCCTGCCTCCAACGGCTCGGCGTATCCAGTCTAAACTCTATCCAGCTCTCTCAAAGTGCTACTCAGATCCTGTATTTGGCCTCCCGGGATCTTCTCCGTGGTTAGTACAGTATTTGGTATTCCCCATCCAACCCAGTCGGGCACTCTGTTCCAAGTAACCCAGTCAGCCTTCAGACTAGGTAGCGAGTCAGTGAACCATGGTCGCTCATTGCCCTCTCATGTGTAGACATGCTCTGCTCATCCTGAATTGGTTGCTTCCCCCTTGCTCCTCCATCCGTTTCCAGACTGTTAGCAGCGATGGGCGCCCTCGATTCATAATAGAACCCAGTCAGTCACCCACCTGACTATTCCCAACTCGATGGAGGGCACATGGTGGCTCGCTATATATCTCCGTCGTCATTTCAGTGTCGGAGACAAGGTCCACGGTGCATGCCGGCTAAGTCGCTGCTGCTTGGCTGCATGATTTCGATTCCTCAAGTGGCCTGGCCTCTGACGTGACGCGATTATGGATGTTAGTTCTCGTCAGCACAAGAGATAATCGCACTCAGCTACGCGGCATATTCGCAATCAGGCCAAGCATGTTACTGCGCGTCATAGTAATCAGTAGCACAGGCCGATCCCATCAAATCCAGAAAAGATCTTTGGACTCCAGCCGGTGGCCCTTCGCCATCAGTTTTGAGCAGAGCCTGCCTCCAGAGCGTGTTTTTGAGCAGGTTGCCGCCTTGCCGGAGGCTTTAATCAGTTGTTCAGTGCTCAGTAGTACGTTGTTGTTGAGAATTGAGACGGACAGAAATCTCAGGAGGGCAATGAAGCACAGCGCCTTTTTTTTTACGGTCCCTCTGTATCACGCTGGGGCAACACTCTGTAATCCGACGTCGTGGCCGTGCGCGCAGTCACCGGGCAGCGGGTGCGAGCCAGCCAGGGCGTCAGGAGGAGACGGTTCTTTTCTTCCCATGCAGCAATGCATGTACTACGACATGAGGTAGTTGTAATGCATGCTGGGAACTGCTGACCCTCAAGCGTGGGGAGAGGATAAGATTTTTGTGGTAAGCGGTTGTGATTTGAGGTCATCAACATGCGACAACTCCCAGCAGCTTCTGGGATATTTTCACGAATAATTTGACTGGGACTGAGAGTGATGTCCCCCAATTTCTTCATTGCGAGCTTATCTCAGACGGCACATCATAGCGTGGCGGCCCCGCTTGTGTTGTGTACTCCGCGGTGGTTGACTCGTCGTTGTTGACCCCATATTTCCACTCTCCATGGCTGCTGCTCCCGAGCAGAGTAAAATCCCTCTCACAGAAGCCGTACAGGGAGCTTAAATAATCCATTCCCCAAAATTTAGTTGCCTACAGCCTTGGATGGTACGTATATCCCCTGCCGAGACTCTGGACGGCTGCCAGCAAATAAAAATGCAGTGCACCATCAATACAATAGTGGAATGGATCGTGGTGCAAAGCCACCGCAATAATCTCAGATTCGCAGCATTAACGGAACACAACGAGGACATTGCTCCCCGCGGGCTTTGCTGTGCTTGGCGTTGGCAGCAGGAGCACGCATGGGTGCCTTCGGCTAGCAGGCGGCAGCGACTGTGTTGGCGTAGCTGCATCGGTGACCAAAGCTCTCTCCTCGTTTCCCTTGGGTGAGTACATCCGTGACCCGCAAGATCCTCTTTCTTGTTCCTCATCTTGCAACAGCAGTCTCAGCGTTATTAGCGACATTTGCTGATGGTATTTCCTATTCCAGCTAGCATCCATCATTCTCCATCGAGAGTTGTTTGGGCGTGGAGGTGACGATGGAGACTGCCGTCAATGCAGCAGCGATTGTGTTCACATAGCGAATCGGTGACCAGGGTGCGTACGTTTGTACCTGCAATATCAATCCCATATTCCCATCGTCTTGCAACAACAGTGTCATTCCAGCATTGCTTGCCGACGGTTTTTTGATCTTGCTCGTTCTGATTATTTTCTAGCCCTCTTTCCCATGCTAACTCGATCCGATGTGTCTATCTTCCCAGATTCAGCCTCCTCACAGCACTGTTGTGTGTCATCGACCACCTCGCCTTCACAAATAAATCACAAGAAGAAACCATTTGAAACACAGCACCTCAGCCCCCTTCTCCACGCTTTACATCCTCAGGCAAGAACTGCTGCGCGTCATCTCTGATCCCTTGATGTCCCTTTTTCTTTTCCTACAACATCTGAACTCTGAACCTAACAGCAGCCCTTTTCTGTACTCGTTGTTTCAGCGTTGAGCATACGTTTGTCTCGCTGGCCAGCCATGGAGGTCGGCATCGAGGCAGCGCGCTGTGTTGTCGGCAAGGCGCTGGGTCCTGCTTCAGGCGGTGTTCTGGAAGCGTGGGCAGCCAGCTCCGAGCTAGGCGCCAACATCCGCGCCCTCAGGATGGAGCTTCTGTACGCGCAGGGCATGATCAGCAATGCCCGCGGCCGGGAGGACGTTCACAACCCGGCCCTGGCTGAACTGCTGCAGGAGCTCCGGGATCTGGCGTACCGCGCCGACGACGCGCTGGACGAGGTGGATTACTTCCGCATCCAGGACGAGCTTGACGGCACGTACCATCCCGCCGACGAGCATGCCGGGGGCTGCCTTCGCAACCACATCCTCAATGCTCGCCATACCGCCAAAGGAATTGGCAAAAATGCTTGGTTTCTCCTCGTGCACTCTGCTCTGCAAGCCGTGGTGATCGTGACCAGACAAGCGAAGAAGATGCGAGAGGAGTCTTGTGCGGGGCTTGGCCATGCCGTGGGCATAGATCTCCTGACGACGAGCAAGAAGATGAGGCAGGCCGAGCAGTCCTAGTGGGGTATGGCCATGTGGGAGGGCCTCCACGGCACAGCCCATGCAGCAAGGGTGTCTGACAACAGAGCAGGCTGCCCAGGAGGAGGTTCGTAGCGGTTGCACACAAAAGCTTGCTTCCGGTGTTCGTCACACCATCAACGTTGTTGGTAAACACCTTTCTTGCAACTCCGTTTCTTCACCTGTGCAAAATGACGCCAACTCCAACTCCAACATGGCATCAAGTCGTGGGCAGTTCCTCTGTTGCGCCCGTCCAAATGGGACACCACAGAGAGAACACGCTGTAAAGGCACCAAAGCTGAGGTTTGATAGGGTTGACATGTCCAAAAAAATGAAGGATATCACAGAAGAGTTAAAGCCTGTGTGCGCCAAGGTATCCACAATTCTTAATTTGGAGTTATTGGACTCCAATCGTAGCATTGCCCAATGCATTGCTATGAGCCTCGACACAATACTTTCCAAGAAACAAGGTTATACACCCCTGCTCACAAAAAGTGCCACTCCAAGTCGACTCATTACCACAGCAGAGCTCGCAGAGCCTAAAATTTATGGGCGAGAGGATGAGAAAAATAAGATTATATATGACATCACTAAGGGCGATTATTGTGATAAGGACCTCATGGTGCTTCCAATTGTTGGTCCAGGGGGCATTGGAAAGACAACTCTAACACAAGTCATATATAAAGAACTTCAGCACCACTTTGAGGAAAAGATTTGGTTATGTGTGTCTACCACATTTAGCGTGTACACACTCACAAAAGCGATTGTTGATATTCTTAAAGTGGGCAAAAATGGTAGTCCAAAGAAGCTGATAGAAGAAAAACTGAAATCCAAGAAGTTTTTGCTTGTGTTGGATGATATATGGAGTTGCACTGATGATGAGTGGAGAAGGTTTTTAGTGCCATTCACAAAAGGACAAACAAAAGGGAACATATTCTAGCCACTACTCGGTTTCCTGCAGTAGCACGGATGGTTGAAACAACGTATCAATGGATAGACCTAGAAGGCCTAGACAAAGAAGCAATTAAGGATTTATTCTTAGCCTATGTCTTTGGTGATAAACATTCTAGCAATGAGTATACTGGATTAGTCAAAATTGGTGAAGAGATATTGAAAAAACTAAAGGGCTCCCCTCTTGCGGCAAAAACTGTTGGAAGATTATTGAGAAAACACCTTGATTTTGATCATTGGAATAGAGTCCTGGAATGTAGGGAACGGGAATCAGAGAATGGTGAGCATGATATTATGCTAGCCTTGAAACTTAGCTATGACTACCTCCCTTTCCATCTACAACAATGTTTTAGTTATTGTGCTTTGCTTCCTGAAGATTACAAATTCAAGTCAGAAGAGCTAATTCATTTCTGGATCGGTCTTGATATCTTGCATTCACAAGGGGAAAATAATAGGATTGAAGACATTGGACTAAACCATTTGATAGAGTTGGTTAATTATGGATTTTTTAGAAAAGAAGAAGATGATGATGGATGTGCTTGCTACGTTATTCATGACCTATTGCACAAGCTAGGGCTAAAAGTCTCATCACATGATTGCCTTAGCATATACGGTCATAATGTGAGATCTGTACAGAATCCAACATCAATTCATCACTTGTCTGTCAGCGCGGCCGCACGGTCGCCGACAATCGCCGCCACGGCCTCCGCGCCCCCGACTCGCCCGCCGCCGCAGACGCGGTGGATCCGCAGCCGTCGAGCCGCCGCCTCGGATGCGCGCACCGAAGCCTGACCTGCCTGGCCCTGCGACGCTGCCTCCACGCATCGACCTGCGGTGGAAGCCATCAACGGCGAACTCCACCTCCACTGCCCTAGCCGAAGCTGACAACGGGAGAGGTGGCCAGCGCCTCGCCAAGACGATCTTCAGAGAACAAGGACTGCTTGCCCCTCCAACGCCTCGACGCCGCTGCGGGCGCCTCCCCTACGTCCACGCCAGCGACGGCTCCCTCCTCCACATCGACGACGCCGACGACGCCGGCAGGTGCTCTCACCTGATCTGCGTCGGCTACGCCCCCGCCGTCCGCTGCGCTGGCCACCACCGTCATCGTCTGCCTCTGCCCAGGTATCCGATTTGCCTCCTAGCTACTGCTACTTGCTGCCGATGGAAGGAGATAGAACTCTCCTGCCGGTCGACTGGGATCCGGCTCCAGGACAACGATTCCAAGCTGAAGTTCTTGCCCGTTTCAACACGTCGGTTCATCACCCGTCCTCCTCCCCCCACGGTTGTTTCTTCTTGCTGGCTGTGTTCCGTAGATTCACCTTCCGCCTTACTGAGGAATCTGTGAGCCTCGCTCTCCACTCGATCCTCGGTGGAGCCCCTACTGGGTTTCATGTTCAACTAACTTCAGATCGTCATTTTCGTTTTGCGGTTGCTTCCAAAGATGTTGGTTTCCACATCTGTTCTCTGAGAAGAGTCATAACAAAGCACTTTGATGTCTACTTTCACCTTTGGAGAGATGGAGGATCATATTGGCAACGCGAACTCAAAACTTGGGTGAACGAAGAAGAGAAGCAATGGACCACAGTTTCTTACAAAAAGAAAAAGAAGCCAGCGAAAAATGTTTGCTTTGCTAAGAAGATTGTTCAAGCCTCTCCGATTAAGAAGTTCAGGCCAGCTTCCCACCCACAAGCCATCAAAATCGGTAATGTACATTGTCCGATTACTCTTGATGAAGATGCTCAGCAGATCCATGTCTCCCCCTTTTATGGGCAAACCATGATCAAGGCAACCTCACCTGAAAAACTCAAGCAGCCCCTCCACATGGATCAGGATATCTTACTTGGAAAGGCACAGGAAAGTACAAATGTTGCACAGTTAGCAAGAAATATGCATTGACCAAGTAGCCAGGCTAAGGATTGTTCTGAGAAACTCATGGAGTGGAATTCCAATGCTTCTCTTTTGTCTCTCCCTCAGCAGTGCTTCAGGTGCCTTAGCTTCGATCATCTTGTCAGAGAGTGTATTGGTGAGATCCGCTGCAAGAGCTGCTTTAACTACGGCCATATCTCTAGAGAGTGCTTTAAAAGAAGATTGCATCAGAGATTGAGATGGCAGCAGAAGACTAATCCCCAAATCAAGGTCATTGCTGCAAGGGATTTTGTTCCAACTACTGATTCTGATACTACAAATAGAGCAGCCCAAGCTGTCAGTTCAAGCAGTACCCAACCCTGTAAATCAAAAAATCTCCCACCTTCTCAATCAGATCTTGCTGCCCCTGCCAACAACAAAACTGAGAGTCAGAATAATGCTTCGCCTACTTGGCAAGAACCTGCCCAACATGCTACCACTCAATGTCAGGAACAGAACCAGCAAACTGAGATCCCAAATGCAAGCAATACTGCCATGGGTTCCTCATCTCCAGCATCAGTTGGTTCACTGTCTGTGCAGGAACAAGGAATAGCAGCTGAAATCCCCATGCAGCAGCCCCAACATGCCCCCAATTTAACCCCAATGCAAGCTCCGAATCACCAGATGTCAAGACAATCCTCAAATCAAGAGAATCAAGCACAGAGGACATCCCATAGAGCAACCACGAAAACCTATGCAACAAAAAAGAAAGTTGACTACCTCAGAGTGATACAGAACAGGATCGTCACAAAGAGATATTCCAGGAAAAAAAATGCACACCAACAAGCGACATGTAGCTAACAATATAAAAGGACAATCACTTCAATTTGGAGAGGAGTTTCAGTTTGGGGATCAGTTTGAGAATTTACAACAGGCCCAAACTATAGCACAGCCTTAAGTGATTGATCAATACATGCCCTCTACTGCTAATCTGAATGGTACATGCTTAGGCCTTGCTCAGCCATTCCATGCTGATCTAGGCCTCCTTGCCAACACCAGAAATAGAAATGCAGATGCAGTTAGGCTATGGGCTAAGTTTTTTTCTCCTGTGAATGGTAGTAGGAATGTGGTCGATATACCTACTGCCTGGTCTGACTTCTTCACAGTCTTATTGCTATCTCCTTCTCACTTTCATTGGGCAAAAGGATTCCTAAATTCCAAAGCTTGGGGATTTTTCAATTCTAGAGGAGATAGTGTGCAGTTCTCCATCCCTCTTTGTTGCCCAGGCATAATAGAGCTCAAATGTCCTACACATTTAATGTCTGCCAACCAAACCGGTGCTACGTGCAGTACCTCCGAAGCACAGACAAGGGAACAAGTGGGAAAAAAGAAAAGCGTCTTAGTTGAAACTGATGTTAGACGTAGTGATCGGCTTAAAGCGCAGAAAAAAGGATTTAGGAGCCCTGTTTGTTCAGATAAGTCTTGCCTTGCTTGCACAGTGGAGCCTCCTATCATCTCATCTTCTGTGATCAGAAATTTGGGTACAGCCTTCTGCAAGATAGACCCAAGTAAAATGACTACCGAAGCGCTACACATGAAGAAGAAAGCTTCCGTGCCTGTGGGACAGAAGCAGCAGCAGAAGAAGAATGAGTACAAAGATAAGAATGAATAGATACACCACAACTAGATCCTGGAAGATTTTGTGCTGGAATGTGAGGGGCATAAATTCAGATAAAAAATGGGACTCTGTTAGGGATAAAATTATAGAGAGCCAATGTGATATTGTTTGTCTCCAGGAAACGAAAAGAAGCAATTTTGACTATCTGTTCATTAGGAAGTTCTGCCCAAGGCATTTTGATAAATTTGAGTTCCTACCCTCAATAGGTGCTTCTGGGGGGATGTTAGTGATCTGGAAGGGTTCTTTTTTTGAGGGGGAGCTTATATTCCAAAATGATTTCGCCATGTCTATAGACTTCAGATCTCTACATAATGGAGATAATTGGATACTTACAAACATATATGGGTCTTGCACTTATGAGGGGAAAAGATCCTTTCTGCATTGGTTCAAAAATATAGAAATGCCAGATGACATTGACTGGATGGTATTGGGCGATTTCAATCTGATTCGAAAGCCCAAGGACAGAAACAGACCAGGGGGAGATATTAATGAAATGTTCTTATTCAATGAAGCGATAAGCTCTCTTGGTCTAATTGAACTACCATTACAAGGGAAAAGGTACACCTGGACAAATAAACAACACCCACCTCTTCTAGAAAGGCTTGATTGGTTCTTCACTTCGTCTTCCTGGACTATGAGTTACCCAAGCACTTTAGTCCGACCACTTGTGATGGAAACTTCAGATCATACTCCATGTGTCATTACTGTTGACACCACTATTCCCAAAGGAAACATCTTTTGTTTTGAGAACTATTGGCTAGAGCATGAGCATTTCTACCAGGTGGTGCTGCATGGTTGGTCTTTACCGACACTCCAAACTGATAAAGCTAAGATCTTGACAGCAAAGTTTAAGAATCTAAGAAGAGTACTAAAGTCTTGGCAAGCACATATCTCTAGTCTGGCTGCTAATATTGAGAACACTAAACTCATCCTATCACTCTTTGAAACCTTAGAGGAGTTCAGGGACCTATCCTTACCGGAGTGGAATTGTAAAGAGATCTTGAAGGAAAAACTACTCGCCTTGCTTCGGCAACAGAAGATTTACTGGAAGCAACATGGTACAATCAAGTGGGTAAAATTTGGTGACGAGGGATCCAAATTCTTTCATGCCAATGCAACAATCAAGCATAGAAAAAATTTAATAACAGTACTATATGATGAGAGTGGGAGTTCTTTTTATGATCATCAGAGCAAAGCAGAGCTCCTCTGGATAGCCTACAATGAGAGGTTGGGTACTACAGAGTCTCCAAATATGCATTTTGACCTTGAGAATCTTCTACTGCCTTCAACTGACCTAAGTTTCCTAGAAGCACCCTTCACTAATGAAGAAATTAATTTCGTAGTGCAACAACTTCCCTCAGATAAATCCCCTGGTCGTGATGGTTTCAATACAGATTTCCTTAAAAGATGTTGGCCCATCATAAAGCAGGAATTTTATGAACTGTGTGAAGCTTTTCAACAAGGACATGCCAATTTGCAGAGCATAAATGGTTCCTATGTCACATTGGTCCCAAAGAAGGATGGACCATCAAGAGTGGCTGACTTCAGACCTATCTCCCTCCTTAATTGTTCAATTAAGATCATTACAAAGCTTTTGGCAAATAGATTGCATAAGGTGATCACCACTCTTATTCATAAAAACCAATATGGGTTTATCAAATCAAGGACAATCCAAGACTGCCTTGCTTGGTCCTTCGAATATCTACACCTTTGCCACCAGTCCAAAAACGAATTAGTTATCCTAAAGCTAGACTTTGAAAAGGCCTTCGACAAAATTGAACATCAAGCTATAGTGAGTATAATGAAGTACCAAGGATTTGGTGAGGTTTGGCGTTCTTGGATATCAACAATTTTCAACTCAGGAACATCGTCGGTGTTGTTAAATGGTGTAGCTAGAAAAACATTTCATTGCAAGCGAGGTGTGAGGCAAGGGGACCCACTTTCTCCTCTGTTGTTTGTGCTAGCTGCTGATTTGCTTCAGACTATCTTGAATAGAGCAAAAAACCAAGGGTTGTTGCATCTCCCTGTACCAGTCCACTCGAGCACAGATTTTCCCATCGTTCAATATGCCGATGATACACTTATAATCATGGAAGGGTGTAGTAGACAACTTTTTATCTTGAAAGCCCTGCTTAACACTTTTGCTGATTCCACAGGGTTGAGAGTGAACTACTCAAAATCAATAATGATCCCAATTAATGTGGAGGCTGAAAAATTTGACAGCCTCGCAAGAACTTTTGCTTGCTCCAAAGGAACTTTACCTTTCACATACCTAGGACTTCCTCTGGGAATTACTAAGCCAAAATTGAAGATTTCATGCCACTGGTCACTAGATGTGAGAGAAGACTTATCAGCACATCCATTTTTCTTTCACAAGCAGGTCGCCTACAGTTAACAAACTCGGTGTTTTCCTCATTTTCGACCTTCTTCATGTGCACATTCAGATTGCACTCTACGGTGATAGAACAGGTGGACAAGTTTAGGAAGCATTGCTTATGGAGAGGATCCGATGTAAATGCTAAAAGTCCACCAAAAGCTGCATGGCCCATGGTTTGCAAGCCGAAGGATGAAGGTGGTCTGGGGGTCATAAACTTGAGGACACAAAATGATGCTTTGCTGATGAAAAACCTGCATAAGTTCTTCAATAAGGAAGATATCCCATGGGTTCAGCTAGTTTGGGAAAAACATTATAGAAATGGTAAGTTGCCAAGTCATATAAAGAAGGGATCATTTTGGTGGAGGGACACTTTAAAGCTTCTAGACACCTATAAGGGTATTGCGATAGCTATCATTGGAGATGGCAAATCATGTTTATTTTGGGATGATCTATGGGGAGGAAGAGTCACTTGTCAAGCATACCCAGAACTTCACTCTTTTGCTAAGGATAGACGCATAACCCTCCACAAAGTAAAGCAAATGACTGATCTGTACCTTCTCTTCCACCTTCCTTTATCGGTTGAAGCTTTCGCCCAGCTACAAGCTTTACAGCTTGAGTTAGAAGGAGTCACATTATCACAGGAAACGGATTGGTGGACATACATTTGGGGTCACATTTACACATCAGCCCGGGCCTATAAGTATCTAATTGGGCATACTGAAATACATCATGTTTTCAAGTGGCTATGGAAATCCTCTTGCCAGCACAAGCACAAAGTTTTCTTTTGGCTGCTCTTAAAAGACAGACTAAGTACTAGAAATATTCTTAGGAGAAAAAACATGGATCTCCCCTCCTATGATTGTATCCTATGTACCCAGTGCGTAGAAGAAACAGTAGACCACATTTTCATCAAGTGTGACTTTGCACAGAGTTGCTGGGCTTTGTTAAACCTCACCTTACAGCAACAAGATGACTCTTTGGTTGTTCTTGAGAGCTTCAAAAGGCAATTGGGAGTTCCATTCTACATGGAAATCATTATCCTCATGTGTTGGAGTATATGGACTGCAAGAAATGACTTCATCTTCAAAGTACTTCAACCACAAATCCAACACTGCAAAGCCATCTTTAAGAAGGAGTTTGCTCTGGTTATCCATCGAGCAAAGAAAAAATATTTCCCATCTATTGAGCAATGGCTAGAAGCTTTTGTGTGATTGCTTTGATCTTCTTCTTTTCCTTCTTTGTTCCTTGATGGTTTTTTCCCTTTGTTCTGCCCCTTTAACTTATTATCTTAATATATTTCTAATCAGTAGGGGTTTCACCCCTCCTGTTTCCTCAAAAAAAAACATAAATAACACAAGTGTCAAGGATAGAATGACTTTTGATGCATGTCATACGGATCTTAGTGCACTTGGCAAAAGATTGAAAACTGAAAATCTACACTCTTTGATGATATTTGGAGGATACCAACATTGTTTTGTGAAGACTCTCAATGGCTTGTTCAAGGATGCAAAAGCTCTTCGTGTTGTTTTTCTGTCCAATGCATCATTTAATGTGGAAGATATTTTGCACAACATTTCAGATTGTGTCCATCTTCGGTACCTTCGGGTTGAGTGTAATTGGTACATAAGACTTCCCAACATCATTTCAAGGTTTTATCACCTGAAGGTCCTAGATCTACATCAATGCTTTTTGTCTAAAACTTATCCAACAACAGATATGAACAACCTCATTAAGCTGCGTTATTTTCTTGCTAAAGACATTTCAATTCACTCTGAAATATCTGAGGTTGGGAAAATAAAAGCATTACAAGAGCTAGGAAGATTTGAAGTCAAAAAGGAAAATCAAGGGTTTGAACTGAGACAAATAGGGCAACTAGAGGTTTGCAGATCACTGAGTATTCATAATCTTGAAAAGGTTGAAACAAAGGAAGAAGCAGATGGGGCAAAATTATTTGAGAAAACCCATTTACGCAAGCTAACATTACAGTGGGATAGTCATCAATCTAATAAGAATTCTGAACGAGAAGAGCAAGTTCTTGAAAGCCTTAAGCCAAGTGGCAATCTTGTAGAGCTCTGTATTAGAGGGCATAGGGGTGGTAGCTGCCCTTCATGGCTTGGGGCAAACCTCTCAGTTCCAAATTTGGAAAAATTGCAGCTTAATGACGTGTCTTGGAAAGATCTTCCACCTCTAGGAGAGTATTGGTTGGTCGATGAACAAGGTATAGAGCGGCCGAACTGCATACCAAGCCAAAGCTTCAGCAATTTGAAAAACCTTGAGCTAGTTAAGATATCAAAATTGAAAAAATGGATTGTAAATGGACTTGCTGAATTCTCTCAACTAAAGGTATTAGTCGTTAAAGATTGCCCTGAACTCACGGAGTTGCTGTTCACACATCATAGTGGAAGTGAACCAGAGCATGAGGCTCACATTACTTGCTTTCCTAAACTCGAAGAACTTGAAATTGAAGGTTGTCCAAAACTAGTATCATCATTGCCTTGTGTTCCTTTGTCCAGTGCCATGTGCTCAGCCAACATTGCACATGTTGGTTCAGGTTTGGAGTACTTGAATTATGGAAAAAACTATAATTCTGAATATAGACTGGGAATCAAAGGAAAGGAGGCTACGGATAGTGATCCCTGGATGGTGGTAGCCTTTCAAAACCTATCCAAACTAAAAGTGTTAGATGTGACGAGATGCCCTCCTCTGTCACTTGATTACCTCCTAATTCTATCATCTCTTAAGACCCTCAAGCTACATGATCTGCGTGATGCAATTTTGCTGCCTGAGGGTGATTATCAGTTTCCTATTGAAGATGTCAGAATTGAGAAGTTTGGTGGCAACGGAGAGCAATTGACACGGTTGTCTTATTACTTTCCAAATCTCCGCAGTCTCTGTGTGCGCGAATGTGAGAAGTTAACAGGACTAGGCGTGGTGACCCAGCAGAAGCAGAAGAAGGTGGAAGCATCGGCACGGTCGTCGTCATTGGAGACACAAATTGAGCAGCAGCAGGTCACAAGTGGCGAGCAGATGGACTACTGTTGCTGCATCCCCAACTACAGAGCTTGCAAATTGAAGAGTGCCCAAACCTCGTTCTCTGCCCTCATTCACCCGACGACGACGGATCGGGAGGGCTCCAAGGCCTGAAATCCCTCCGGAAGTTGGTGATAGACAACTGCCCCAGGTTCCTCTCCTCCTATTCGCCATACTCCTTTTCTTCTTTGTGTTTCCCCTTCCCAAACTCCCTGGAACAACTCTCCCCTGAAGATGTGGAGGGGATGGATACTCTACTGCCTCTCTCAAACCTCACCTCTCTCACAGATTTAAGCATCTGGAGTTGTGGGGATTTAAGAGGTGAAGGATTGTGGCCTCTCCTCGCCCAAGGCCATCTCACCAAATTAGACATCTGCGAAGCCCCAAATTTCTTCACTGGTTCTGAGCCCCCACTGCCGCGTGAACAACTACCCCCATCCTCTTCCTCCAACCCGCACACGCTTGACACAGATGATGTCGCGGGAGTCCTTGCTACACCCATCTGTACCTTGCTCTCTTCCTGGCTTACCCAACTATATTTTAGTTGGGTCGAAGAGGTGGAGCGCTTCACAGAAAAACAAGAGGCCCTTGCGCTCCTCACCTCCCTTGAGCGGATTGGTTTTTGGCACTGCGGCAAGCTGCAGCGCCACCCTGCAGGGCTGCACGAACTTTCCAAACTCAAGAGATTAGACATATACTTTTGTGCAGCCATCCGGTCTGTGCCCAAGGACTGCCTCCCAAGTTCATTGCAGAAACTAGAGATCAGCGATAGCAAAGCCATGCGGTATCTGCCAAAGGATGGCCTTCCAAGTTCACTGGAAGAATTAGAGATCTTGTGGTGCCCAGCCATGCAGCCGCTGCCCAAGGTGGATAGCCTTCCAAATTCACTGCGACTGTTGGATGTTCAATATAGTAAAAGCGAGGCGCTAAGAAGGCAGTGCCGCAAGTTGATTGGAATCATTCCAATAGTCAGAGCATGACTACCCCAAAGTCACAAAGGTGTCATGACATCTGTGATTCTCCTTCCATTATTTCTCCACAACTACTTTTAAATTTTTTCTCAATGACCCACTCGTTTTCACTGAATATTGTGCAGGACTCTTCTTCGAATTGTACATTCTTCTAGCCTCTGGATTCTAACTGTATCTATGCCCAGTTGTGCGTTACCAAGCATGAACATCTCAGGATGTGCCTAAGCACCCTGTATATAAACTTGATTAGTATTATATATGTGAAATTACCCTCTAGTCCCAATACAGCATTTATAAGCTCAGTCCACATTTTTGTCGATCTGCTACTTGTTGTTTCATTATTTAGATACCTTTTCACCTTTTCAGAACAATAAAGTGTGAGTTTTAAGTGTATTTTTGGAACACATCAAAGCTTGCAAAACATGCTTCTACTACTTTCAAGTTGTCTTAATCCATGCTAGAGAAATATGGATTTTGCATCCATATTCATTTTTTCTCCGCAGCTACTGTTTTCATCTGAATGACCCACTTGTTTTCACCAATTACTGTGCAGGATTCTTCTTCGAGTTGCACATTCTTCTAGCCTCTGGATTTCCACTGTATCTTTGCCCAGTTCTAAGTTGTCAAGCATGAACATCTCAGGATGTGCCTAACACCCTGTATATAAAATTGGTTAGTATTTTATATGTGAAATCACACCATGTAGTCCCAATACAATATTTACATGTTCATTCCACATTTTTGTTGATCTGCTGCTTGTTTCTTTTATTATTTAGATACCTTTTCAGAACATTGAAGTGTGAGTTTTATGTGTATTTTTTGACACCTCACAGCTTGCAAAAACATGCTTCAACTACTTTCGAGTTATCTTAGTCCATGCTACAGAAATTGCATCCATATTTATTCTGAGTTCACTTCTTGTTTATGCAGAACTATGGATCTGATTCAGTTTACGAGGATAGTGTATTGTCACTCTGTCAGCTTGTAGACCTTGTTCAACTGCTTGCCTTTCCTGCTAGCATAATGAATGGAGTATAATGAACCTGTTGTTGGTATGCATTCTCACTGACTGTGCAGGTATTTTGATATATAGAGACAGGAGTTAACATCAACACTTACATATAATCTTTTCTTTTTCTAGATTATCTCCATCGGAGCCTGTTATCTAACATAACAGAACAGTGTTGAGATCTGTTCATAATAGTTCAAGGTAATTGCTCTTTGATGTATACCCATCCCTGAACATCAAATCATCTTTTACATACACCATATTCCACAAGTGTTGTCTGACATGAACATTGTTTATTTTGTTCTCAAGTGCACATGGATAATTCTTTGGCTGTACATCCTTCTGGTCTTGTCAAATCATTATAATAACACACTGTCAATCACAAAGGAGTTGAGGAATATCTTCCTGCTGTTAGAAAATCCTTCACCGAAGGTAATTGCACTATATTTGCTAGTCTTTTTTTTTCATATTCTCCCTTGAAAACAAATGATGGTGAGATTGTGTGTTCTATTTTGGGCATTCTTATGCTGAATGCCCATCTTTAAGGATTTGACACTGATGCAACAGAAAATATATTTATGTTGAAGACTCATGAAACTATTGTTCAGTACATACAACTTCATCTGTTCCAAGTGCCCAAGTATGTCAACAGCCCCGTGCATGCAAGATATGCAGTAAATCATAGTATCATACCACCGTCAACATCACATCGTGGGACTGGATTGCGTCTTCTTGAAGTTCTATTTACAAAGTCCATCTCGCCTTTATATGAAAAGGACACTCTAGTAAATCCTTCTGATATCAATGTACTGAATGCTAAATTTTGTTGTTGTTTGGTAGATATTGTGAAGTGCTTACTTGAATTAAGTGGTGAATACGTACGACTTTCCTCGTTATATTTGACACTAGAAATAATGTGGAAGCTACTGGCAAGAATTGATTTGATATTTTCAGATCACGCCACATCGTTCAAACCGTTGAGAAATAATTGGACTATAAATGTTTTCATGTCAGATCTCAAATTGCTGTTAGTTGTCCATAATACAGCACAAGTTACTTTGTTTCCCTAATTATTTGTATTTTTTTCCTTAGTAAATTTGTCTATCTTGGTGAAATAAACGAAATGTTACCATTTAGCATACTTTTTAGATTATAGAGTAGATGCATATGTGTTACATGTGCACCCCACTATCATACGCACCACACAGTAGACTGCACCATGGTCTTGGACATGACTTGCATTTCCACAATCCACATAAGGAACTGTTAATCTTTTAAGAGGTGTAAAGCTAAGTAAGATTTTGATCAGATTGGAACTTTGGGAGCACAAATTATTTAAACTTTTATTTTGGAGCTATAAAAGTCCTTGTTTCCATAATCCATATACTCCGTACTTTGTTTCCCTTTTGATTGCATGAAACTTCGCACATATAAGTTCTATTTTTATGAGGTAACGACATTGAAAAAAATAGAAGACTACAGAAGATAACCATTCTCAAACTTTTATGGTAGCGTTACAGGTAGTCGGATATCATAGTTATTTTCATCACCATGAATTAGCTTTTCCTTGTTATCGTCTTACCGCTGCCATTTTTTAATGATGCAGGTGAGTTAAGTACTTACAATATCACAAGAGTGTAATTTATTTTCCTGCTAATGCGGCCGACAAACAGTAAGAGCTATGCTGTCAATCTTCCAAATTCAGTTACAGACAGTGTAGGCAGCTCAGGTGCAAAGTCCAGATGTTCCTTTAGATTTGCAGTTGATATCCTTGGAAGCTTTCGTGGTAGTGGTCTAGTGGACCATTCATTGGCAAAAGGATCTGGATGGTGGTTTCTGACAGTCCTGTAAGCAACAAGAAAAATACTACATTCACTGGAGCAACTTCAGATGTTCCAAGAAAATACTACATTCACTGGAGAAAGTACCCAACCCTGTAATTGGCCAGTTTAGCCTTTTGCCCAAGTTGCCATCTTTTCTTTAGTCAGATCAAGTTGCCATATAAATGCTCCTTCACACAGCACTCGTGTATTCTATCAAGGTTGATGCGTGAGCTTGTAGAAATTGTTCCTGACTTGCATATGAGGTGAGTGTATGCTCTGTTCAAGCTCGTAGAATTTTGTAAATACTAATTTCCCTGGAGAAATATTGATCAAGTTTTTCCATTTCGTGCTGGCTAGCAGGAAGTACTTCCACATGTTTTGCCAATATCATAACCTTCGGTGGATATCACCTCTGCTAATCAAGATTGAGTTTGGACAAGGTTTCTTGGTATCTGTCAAGGTCTTGCAAGGACTGCAGGACTAAAGCAAGTTTAAGCATTCTGAAAAAAAAATCTGCTCTCAATTAGATGTAAGCTGGGATGACAGTGTGGCCCGGGATCAAGTCATCCTCAAAACTCAGCAGGCTGCGTCAAAGGGCGCTCTGTGACTGTGAGCAAGGGAAGTGTTTAGCAAAAGAGTAGCTTGAGATAAATTTAATCTTTTGGATTTTCCTGAGGAACCCACTTTTATGGATACACAAAATGATCATTTGCACTGTATCTGGATTCTAGAGAGTACTATTTCCCCCCTTAAAATATAGCTTTGGGAAGTTCTCTATCATTTATTCGTGTATTTTTTCCACAACGTCTGTCCTAGGTAGCCTTGGTTAGAAAAATGCATTTATGCAGTGGTTCTGACATGCAACACTACTGCTCATTCTGTAGTGTATTCACTTTGCCAAAGTAAATACGAAGGATGAGAATCTGAGAGAATTTCACATATAGAGTCAAAACTATGATCAGACATGGTTTTGTATTTTTGTTTTCCTACCGCTCTTAGAGGCATGTCGGTGTCTGTGCTTTCCGTTTGGGCCCGGTTTTGGTTTCGAACTCTCTCCCCCGCTTTCCGTTTGGGCCCGGTTTTGGTTTTGAACTCTCTCCCCCTTACTCAACTGAAGGCAGAGCTCCTGCCATTTGCTTTAAAAAAAGACATGGTTTTGTAAAATTAAGAAATTCCAATGTTTTCTTTCCGAAATTTCAGTCATACGGTTGAAATTCAGAAGCACACCTACCATCACCTTCAGCTGCTAGTACGAAGAAAAAACTTGTCAAAGGAAATCCACCGCCATATATATGCTTGTACTTGGAATCTGAGAAAGCAAAAAAGGAAATTGACGAACTGATCTTTACTCTCGAGAGTAGAAGAGAGAGTCGATATGAACTGAACCCGGGAGCCAGCCCGGGACTGGAGCTAAGGCAGTAAGACTGCACTGCACGATGTTTGTATCGTTTTGGATGCAGTCAGGGCAGGGCAGTGCCTCCTAGGTTCAGACGAGAGGCAGCTTCGTCGTTAGGCAGAGCACCAGGCAACCGGTTGATGGTTGAAGGCTGAAGCTGCTAGGGCCGAGCAGTCGTTCTCAGCACCTGCACGGTGTCCCCGGTTCATGGGGGGCATCCATGGTCTCACGGTCTCACCTGGACTAGTCTACTCCAGCGTTGACTCGTTGGCGTTGCTAAAGCGCCCAAAAAGGCTGAAACGCACCGTCGCACAGCCCATGTATGCAGTACTTTTTTAGTCCTAGAGAACTTCTAAATTTACATATAAATTACCTATGAGTATTAAGCTATTGTGAAAAATAATTTAAGTAACCTCGTAAACTTGCATATTAATTTCCCTCTATACCAATATAAAAGATAAATGTTAACTAGAGTCTATAGTAGATGGATAAAGAATAGAAGTATGCATATAAGTATTCTGTCAGAGTATGAACATATAAGAGATTAAAAATAATAGTAATTTTGATTGATTTTAGGTCTTTGCACGGGTTGATGTAATAGTTTAATAAAATAACATATGAATATACCTACAAATAAATCATTATACATGATATATGCACATATAATCCTACTATTAGTAATTGTAGATTCCTTTTAGAGTTTTTACATTGATCCTCGCAAGAAGCGTTAATGAAAAGATAAGTCCTATTATTAATTAGATACCTTTTTAGAGATTTTATGTTAGTTCTTGCTAAACATGTTAAAAAATAAGATAAATCTTAATTTAAAAAAATTAGAAATACCTGACTATCGTGGCATCAATGATATATAATAGGCATTGGATTGATAGCCTAAATTAACCCCAACCAAACCCTCAATAACCCATAGATTGATTAGTATCCCAAATTCCTAATTCGAAAACCCTATGTTTCGAAAAAAATAAAAAAACTAAATCACTCGAGGTCGAGAAACTCCGCTTGATAACACTGGTGGTGGACGACGATGAAATCCATTGCCGCGAATTGTTCTACCATCCACGTAGTTGCGTCCCCACAACCAGTGAGCTATCCAGCAAGTCCCCCATGATCTCATCTGCTCTGCTTGGCAGAGGACCAAGCCCCTGCCGGCCATAGCATCATGTGGGCAAAGCGCACGCAGGGCGTGCCCACCAAATCTGGTGCCATTGGGTCCGGGTTCGCTGAGACGCACTGGAGGAAGTCACTGACGCTAGGAATTTCCCATGGTGGGGATGAACATCGTTGACCGCTTGCCTCTTCCGACCGCCACGGGAATTGCTACGATAACCATCGTCGTCTGCTCTGGCATGGCCTGGGTGCCCTGTCTCCAGAAGCAAATGGAAAGGTGCCAGGTAAATCAATCCCTAATTCCGTAAACAATCCAACTAATAGTACTCGACAAGAATGTGTCTTCTCTAGATCAGTTATACATAGTAGTATGATCTTACAATGATCAAGCAAATTGAAGCTTATTGGCCCATTCAATTCATATGCTTCTAAAGTCGTTTGCCGTGCAATGAATAGGATCGTGTGTCTTAATTAACCAGTTTCTGTTTGTTTTTTCTTATAAAACTAAAGCTTAATTTATATAGATTGATATGATTGTATATAACTCGATTAGAAAAGAAGATCGAGTTGCACATATTATATTACTATTTAGGTTTTTTCTTGCATTCATACTAATCCTTGTGAGATGCTCAATACTAATGAATATCTGTCATTCAATTCGGTAGACTAAAATCTAAATAGGTATTCTGTTTTCTGAATAAATTAACCAACACCGTTGTTACAAAAATGGCATAAATTAACCTTAAAGCTACCGCTAAATTACTCATATATACCATAGTAAAACATAATATTGAATATTTCTCTGAATTTGTATCTAAATTATCCATCTTTGTTAGTATAATGTATAATCTAAAATAACTCCTTACAATTATATTTAAATTTCTTACATTTGCTATTATGATATATAGCCTACAATAACCCTTTAAATTTATATCTAATTTTCCCTCTTAAGTAATTACTACATACAAATTAAAATAGATAAACATGCATCTGAAATTGCCAACATTTACTCCCTTCATCCCACAATAACAATTGTTTTGGTAAAATTCCCAACAAAGTAGTGTTGATAGCCAAAGATACATGTCACATGTGTAGATCCATCTTTACCTTATGTGGTATATGCATGCATGCACGGGTTGAATTACCATAAATGGATTTAACATGAATTGTTGTGGGACAAAATCTGAATCCTTAAACCTCGGTTACCATGTGACAGAGAAAGTGGTATTTAAAAGAATAAAAAATAGACCTATATATGTTTCTAAATTACTAATTTCTATCATTATTAAATTTATCCACTATTTTTTAACATATGTGTATTCTAAGACTGTCCCATGCGAAAGCACCGATCGATTGACTAGTTGATGCCCTAATCAAAGTATATGGTTGATTTGTGATATATGCAGACGTAAGCTTATCCATAATGAAAAACAAAACACATGAACATAGGTTTTTAGATAGTATCGGCTCAACAGCAAGCGCATAAATTTGCACGTCAAACGAGGCTACTCGAGTTCTATTTGGCTGGCACCGGCATCAATGACTGGGCGCACATATACCCAGCAGGCATGGTTGAAGCTTGGGGTGGGGTCCTGCTGGGCGCCTGCAGCGCCCGATTCATACGTGAGCTGCCATGTTTGCTTTTGCAATAAGCAATTGAGCATGGCAGCTCTACGCTTGGAGAAGACTGTCTAACCTATTCAAGTAGGGAAATCCGTCCTATTTAAATGGAGTAGTCTCTTTTCTATTAACACAGTTGAGGGATAATCCGGACCCCGTAGTTTGATGAATCCATCTCTTTCGGACGGATTGTCCGGATTATACTACCATCTAGATGAGCGGAAAGTTTCTCGCTGAATTTCTGCCGCTCTCTTGAAAACCCCGCCTAAAGTTGCCAGGCAATGGTTCAACCTTCTAAGTTCATAAAGTGGAAGAGATCGAAAAATCTCTTTTTGTGTGTGGAAGGCTTGCACAACGGCTCCCTCGAAGAAGAAGAGAGAAATGAAAAGGGGAGTAAACTATCTGAGAGTCCCGTTCCGAATAAAAAAGAAAGCTTCTATTGTAATCAAGTTATTTAATTGAAGTAAAGCTATCCCTGTAACCCTCTATGCCGAATCTCGAGGACGAGATTCATTTTAAGTGGGGTAGATTTGTAGCATCCCGAAAATTAGCGCCGTAAATTTTCTTCTGATCTTTCCCTAATTCAAAATCATTTTTCAAAACCTTGCTTGTTTGTCGTGTGTATGATTATGAGCTCAACAATATTCCAAAATACTGCCCACCAAAATTTTTTCCACAAAAGTTTTCCTAGAAATGCTCCACAAAAATTCCTATCAAAATCCCTTACCAATTCCAAATACCAAAAAGAAAAAGGGAAAATCCCTCCCCTCTCTTGGGCTGCCAGCCACCCGCCAGCCCATCTTTCCGTCTTCCCTGCCTCGGCCTGCTCTTGGCCCGGCCGAACGGCCCATCCCGCACCGCGTCTCTCTCTCTCTCTCAGCAGGCCCTGCCCGCCAGATCCGCCTCCTCTCCCTGCCGCGTGGGTCCCGCCTGTCGGCATCTCCTTCCCTTGTCTCCTTTCTTCCTTGGCTCGACGCGCGCCACGCGCCGCACTGATGATGCCGCGCTCCTTGGCTCCGCGTCCAGGCCATGCCTCTGCCTCCGCCGGCTCCCGGACCCAGACGCGTCGCGCCCAGACCCCGCCTCCATCCCCACCGCCGGCGCTCCTCGCCGCCCATCTCCTCTTCATCTGCCCCACGCCGCTGCGGCGCCGCCGTGTCGCGATGCGCTTAGCGTCCCGGCCTCGGACGCGTGTTGACGGCACTTACGCACGGCAAACCTTACACTGCAAGCGACAGTATCGTGTGTAGCTTTTTCCCAGGATGAGTATCATGGGTTTTGTCAATCCAGAAAACGAACTAATTGAGAACTAATTAACAAGATTTTATGGTAAACTAAGGGTATAAAACACGACTATAATCTACCTCTAAACTAGCCCTAAGCTACATCTAATCCACGTCTAAATTATATTAATACTATAAGATAAGCAATTAGAACTGAACTAGAACACCAATTAAGGGGTATTAACTAGAGTCTAATCAAGCTCTAATTAGATCCAAGACATGCATGATATGAGCATCACAAATAGGTAAAAATAACGAGATAACTAGTAGCTCAAGGTAGAAATAAGCATGATCAAGCATAAACTTCATAGCATGATTAAATCAAGATCAATCAACCTAACCCCCTAGATCGGCTTAACCTTTTCCCGGACTTTACTGTCACTGGTAACCAGGTAATCGACGAAAAGCTTTCAATAGGCACATAATTAGAGATGCATCCCCAATTACTTTATATGGTCTAATAACATAATTAGTACAACTAGAACATCTAATCACCATGATCAAAAGAACTAGATATACAACTATATCATTAGTAAGCTAGATCAACGATCAAGAACGCCAGAAGAATATAACATTTAAAGACATGATCTAATCAACAAGCATCTAGATCTAAAGCTAATTAGAGCTAGAACAAGCATAATTAAAACCAGAACATGATAATTAGACAAGAACAATGCTTCATTAATAAATTGTATCATACTTACAACCATGGCCATAGCTCTTGATGATACAATTAGACCTCTGGAGCTAGCTAATTAGAGCACCCTACAAGGCCTCTAATCACCTCTATGAATTAGAAGAACTCTAATCCTAGCCTAGAATCTCGACCCTCAGCTCTCCTCTAGTTGTTGTCTCTCTTCTCTACATCTTATCGCCTTGATAATGAATTGGATGCCCGACCTCGGGGCCTATGCTAACTATTTATACTCTGGAGAAGACGTGTGAAAAAAGGAATTGGAAACCGACCTACTGTTGGATGGGGTCGGCCGACCATAAGGCCTAAGGTCGGCCGACCTCAGCCCTTCCTTCGTCCGTTTCCTTCCATCTTTCGCGGGGACGTTGCTCGCCGCCTAAGAAATATTTGTGCGGGGTCTTTTGGACTCTTGAGCTTCTGGAATCTTCGTAATGGGCCGAGCTTTGACGGATTCTTCTAGTCTTTGACATATTTGACATATGTAATGAATAAATATCTTCATTTTCTTGTAGCGCTTGATACTTTATTGAATCTTCTGATTAGGAAGCCTTGATCCACACAAAGTGGCTATGAGTACACCAAGTCTTCCTTATTCTTCATCTTCAATTCATGTCATCTAGAGGTCTTTTCTTACTCGAAGTGGATCATGGTGAATTTCGCGAAAAATTAGCTTAAAACCTGTAAAAATCACATGTAGCATATTTCCAAGACAATATTGCAAAATCCACAATTATCGGTGATAAATGTTAGAGAAAGATATAGTTGACGCATAAAATCAATGAAAAACCATATAAAATGATGTATAAATTTCGTACATAAGCCGCGTCAACAACGCACCGCGCCCGGACCCCGCCGCCCCTCGGGCCACGACGAAACGGCCCCTCCCTCCGCCGGCTTCCATGCACCGTCGTCGCGCCGCTGCCAGACCTGCCCGGCACCTCTGCCAAGCACCGACACCCGGTGCGAGTCGCGTCACGCGCACGAGCACGACCCCGCCCAGGCGGTGATCCTCCGTATGCCGATCCCCACCTCCGGCCCCCACCTCCGCCGGCTCCTGGTCCATGCCACCGCATCGCCGCACCACGCCACCATGGCTCCCCCTCACTCCGTCGCTCACCACTCCACCCACACTAGGCCTGAATACCCACCCCGGAGGTAGCTCCGGCGTGGTGACACGCCTTTCTTCTCCCTTGCTCTGCCGAGCCTCACACTCGCCGAGCCACCCCACCACCTCCGCCGACCAAATTCCCCTCTCA
This sequence comes from Paspalum vaginatum, assembly GCA_030272315.1. Classification (NCBI taxonomy): domain Eukaryota; kingdom Viridiplantae; phylum Streptophyta; class Magnoliopsida; order Poales; family Poaceae; genus Paspalum; species Paspalum vaginatum. Next base: position 4,326,688 of record CM059017.1, on the reverse strand, counting down.
TCACTGCCTCCCTGCTTGTTTCGAGCGAGAGCAAGCTCCGTTGCATCTCCTTCACCCATCCGGCACCTAGACTGCCCATCTCCCCCTCCCTAGACCCGCCGTGCGCATATCCCGCACCGCCGCGCACACCCACACCGCCGCACCGTGGAGACCCCATCCGGCTGCCAATCCAAGCCCACAGTACCTCGACTAAATTCGCCATTACCCCCTCATGCTCGAGCCCCCGACCTCGCCGCCGGAACCGGCCTCGCCACCGGGAACCGCGGGCAAATGCCGAGCCCGACCGCCGTCGTCACCCTCCCCTGACGCCGTCGCCCCCTTTCTTCCTCTGCCGCGTGGGCCTGGCACCTACGGCGTCCACCACGTCACCGCCACCCCGCGCCGCTGCTTGGGCCGGCCCATCAGGCGGCGCCGCGTGCGCACCGAGCGTGGGCTGAGCCAGGCCGAAACCCTCCCATGCCCATGTTTCTTTTCTCCTCGGGCCAAAGGCAAGCAAAGTCCATTTTCACACCTCCAACTTTCTAGAAAGTCTATATCTACCCCCTAGCCACTAAACACTTCATATATTCTCCGTTCCAACTCCGATTTAGGTGATTTTTGCGCCTAAATTCATCTAAAATCAGGCTCTATCCATTCATACACTCCACATAGTCCATTTTCCTTGACCAAAACCCTCCACCATCATCATGCAACCTCCATCTCGGTAGTCTGTTTCCACCCTGGCCGCCCTGGTCCACTGCCATGGCGTGTCTGCAACAACCGCTACCAAGCCCGCTGGCGTGGTCGGCAGTTCATAACCCACCCAGTTGCCCCTCACACCTTACTAGAACGACCACCGCTGGTAAGCGCCACTAACAAGTCACCAAATAATTTCTACCCTTCACCAAACACCCTTTCATCGTGTTGAGCTCATATTATACCTCTATGTATGTGTGTTTTCCTTGTTTATGCGCGTAGGTTACACCGGAGATCTTGATCGGTACGCCCCTCACAAGGATCTCCGCAAGGCTAGAAGCCTACACCCAGCGGTTGCAGCAGATGCTATGCCGGCATTCATTGTGGATGGCATGCCACCGCGCCCAGCAACATGCTCGGCATGCCCGGTGGGTGATGCACCATTAAGCCCAGCAGTTGGAATACCAACATATTCGGCAGATGGCGCACCTCCGCCACCAGCGGCTAATGCGTCGTCAGTATCAACAAAATGAACGGCAAGTCCACTGGAATCCCCACTTGATGCATAAATTTCCTATGTTTTGCGAACACAATCCTTGGCCTGTTAATCACATAAAACTTGCATGTTTTGCTTGATAAGGTAACCCCACAAAATATATAGCCACCTAAGCCTATTTTAGTTGTAGTGCGCATAGGAGGGAATCGCTCATCTAATTATATATATCATGATCTTGATGATAAGTTGGGATTATGGTTATGGAACTTGATGGGTTGAGAAAGTGGACAAGATGACCCACGGGTCGGTATATGCCATTTTAAGGGGCAGGGTATGAATGGGTAACTTGCAACTCGCGGTTACCCTAGGTCCCACTTTTCGTGGAGAGTACCGGGTAAGTGGATGCTCACGGTGTCGAGCAGTGGAAAGGTGAATTGGTTCTACCTGAGCTCTGTAAGGACCGCGTTGATTTTTATCTTGCCTAACTCTTTAGTACAACCGCTCACTCTGTATGAGGCATTGGCTAGGCCCGAGCCAGAGTGGATAGCCTAGTAGCCATTGTGTTGGTGCACAGGGGCTAGGGAAAGGGTTGGGTGTCACGGGAGTACCGCGGGGTACTGGAGTGACTCGGTTGCCCGAATCCCTAAAGCGCTGCTAGGTGATGAAACAATGGCAACGGTTTGGTTTGGAATTCAGACACTTATTTAGCGGTAAGTGTCGCTGAATCCAACTTGTGGGAATTATTACAACTCTAGACAGTAATAAAATCTATTCAAATAGTCTGTGTCCACTGGTATGGATGAGTTACGACTTGGTTCTTCAATTAGTTTTCATAAACTAATATTGTTGGGGATGGCAAGGTTTGGTTGGAAAGCGAATTGGTTTTTGGGTGGATGCTAAGCTACGGGGGTAGGGCCCTGTGGAAAGTATGATGACTAAGAAAGTCATTAGGCCATGTGGACCGGCAAGTCCAGTGGCACCCTTTTTGAGAAAAACCCCGTTTTCCTAAATAAGTAAAACTTATTAAACTATCTCGAACCCTGCATACAAAATGTTCTTATGCAAAACCTCCCTGAGCTCCAGATATGCCTTGCATATAGTTATAGCTATACCTCTACTCCTTATAGAGGAAGGTGGGCTTGTTGAGTACATAAGTACTCATCCTTGCTTTGTTGATGTTTTTCCAGTGGAGACGATGAAGTCACCATGTATGGAAGTGATTAAGGGCTACGACCTACTTTCCAACCGTGACGTGTGGAAGTTTGGGCTTACGTTTTATATTCCGCTGCTTAGTTTCATGGCTGCACCCCTTTGTTGTCCGACCCGTTAGGGCGGATCTGTATCACTCTGATGTAAGAATATGATTACCAAACCCTGAGATGGTAATAAAGCACATTTTAGTCCCATTATGGAAACTGGGCGCTTCAATCAAGCACCTCAAATCCTTGCACTTGGATGATTTGGTGGACAAGATAAGGCAATTGATTATGGTTAAGTGGAACCAATGGAGGGAAGTTGCAAAAAAATTAGATGGCTGCATTTTGCCCAACATAATAAAAAAGTTAAAAGAATAGAGCAAAGAATTAAACTTGGAAGTGACAGAATACTCAGAGGGGGAAGTGGCAGAGGTAACTGCATTGGGAGGCAGTGGCTTTAGGTATGTGGTAAATTTGCTGGATAGGACATGTTCTTGTAGGCAATGGCAGGTCAATGGTATTCCATGCAAACATGCACTCGCCTTCATCACTTCACAAGGTCATGCACAACTAGAGAAATAGGTGGACTTGTATTACTCAACCGACAAATTCAGAACAGCATATGAGCAATTGATTCCAACTATGCCAGACAAAAGCCAATGGCCTAAATCCACTCATAATTTCTTCATGCACCCACCACTGTTGAAGGCAATCGCTGGGAGGCCTAAAACTAAGAGCCATAAAGGATGCACTGAGAAGAACAAGAAAAAAGGACAGCACCAATGTCCCATTTGGAAGGACTATGGCCATCATTGGCGCAACTGCAAGAAGGGAAACCCAGATGATATTGCTGCTATGATGGCTGTGAGGTAACTACTTTGTGTGCCTTTCACAACTACCAAAATCAAATAGAGGAACTACTAACCTTGTTGCTATGATGGCTCGTGTAGAGGACCACCAAAGAAAAGGCCAAGGACCACAAAATCAGCACAATCATCCATCGTTCCTTTCGATGATGAAACACTGGCCATTTGTATATCTTTTCCACCAAGGTGAGCAAACTTGTACCTGTACTTATTTCAGCATGTTCCTACCAGATTTCTAACTTCATTCCTACTCCCATAGCCAAAGCATTGAACCTGAACCCAAAAAGAAAGGGAAAAAGGCTGCCACCAGTTCTGTAGGATCAAAAAGGTAACTTCATCTAAATCTGAATTATATTTAGTTCTAGTTTGGAGAGTTGTTGAAAATAACTTGACTTTCTTCTCTCAAATCATTGCCATAGTTTGGAGACTACATGCCAAACTAAGGGGAAAAAAGGCACATCCAATTCTAGTGTCACAAAATTGTAAGCTTTGCTTCTTCACAACTTTTTCTCGTGGACAACTCTTTCTTATGACAGGTTCAACATTTTGCTTTGTAATAATGCTATCATACATGTTGCCGGTGTAAATCCATAAGCGGTTCAAACCAACCTGAGCCCATTTCCACCGAGTGTCCTGTGATGCCCCCGGCATCTCAAAAGCCTTGACACGCGATTTGATTAGTGCTAATCAAGAATTTGGATTTAATCATGCTTAGAGAGGAACAATAACCTGGCTAGGAAACCACTAAGTCAAAATTTTCAAGTTGAATACGCAAAACTTTGTGTAGCTTGGTTGAGTAGTTAAACACTTATACATTTTCCGTGCAAGACATCAAATACAAAAGTTTTAGTTCAAGATGTTGCCTTCAAATATGCTATTTTGACCATTTTAAAAATCAGATGTTAAGGGGCTCAAAAGTTCGAACCCAGCCCAGTTAACCTACACTCAGGAAATTTTGCTAAGTCTAGGATTGACACTCTTTCACAAATTTCATTCTGAAATTACTTTCGATTTGACTATACAACTTCAAAACCTTCCTTTGTATGAAATGAAATTAAACTTATTACCTTTCAAATGCACTAGACCTTGATCTAATTGGATTTCATTTGGTAATTCAAAAGTTGGGAAAAGGAAATACTCCACATAAAATTGAAACTGCGGTTCCATCAAACCCTTGAATACAATTGTGCTCATAGTTTAAAAATGTAATGTGATCTAGCTCAAACTTTCCATACCAAACTTGAAGACAATTTGATGAGTAACAATTTTGGTATTTGGTATGTTGACATGCATAAAGGTTTGCCTGGTGTTTTAGCTCATTTTCTGTCTTCTAGTGAAATCTGTCAAACTAGGCCTGAGTGGAAAACTTTGTATATGAAAGTTGTAGAAAATGAAATTGTGAACAACATTGGTATAGAAAAGTTTTCATGAAAATACACCTAAAATAGACTTTTATAATTTCTAAGCTGAGGGTTTCAAATGGTCAAACTAAAGTTAGTTGATTCAATTCAAATTTAACCAATATTTTCCACAGAACTTGGTAAAGATGTCTATAACAAAGTTGTAGAGTAATAAATTTTGAACATTTCTTGTATTTTGGGTTTTGCCAAATTCGACCTCTAGTTTAGTTGAAAACCAGCATTTCAAACGGAGGTTTCTGCAGTCAACAGGAGATCTTTATATTTTCGGATTTTTCCTTATTTCCTAGTCCACGACGTGCGGGCCCCACATGGCAGAGCCTCGGATCCCATCCCGCAGGCAGCATGCGTTGTGGGTCCCACTTGGTCCTTGCGTCCGTCAATTTGTACACCCGGTTTATGGACCGACCATTTTGTTCCTTCGCCCCGGACCCACTTGTCATTGTCACCAGGTCTACGGACCATGACCACACCGCGCCACCGTCCCTTCTCTCCTCCTCCAGCGCGCCCACGCGGCACCGGCCTCCTGGCCGCCATGGCCACGCGCCCGCCCTCGCCCGGCCTGCTCTGCCTGCTCCCTTCGCGCTCGCCCGTGAAATGGAGACTTCGGCCCTCATCTCCCTGCGCCTCACTCGCCCCTCACCTGCCTCGCCTTGCCCGGGACCCCGCGGCGCCGTCGCCTGCCATTGAAGCTTGCCCGAGCTCGCTGGCCCTGCCCACTCCGGCCTCCTCCCACCAAGGCGTTGCACGCCCCACCATCGCCGGCACCGCACCACCTACCCCAACACTCCTGGGCCGCCGCCATCGCCCCTACCCGCACCACCGCGCGCCCGCCATTGCCATCCCAGGTAGGAGCTCGCCCCACCGTGGAGGGCCACAACCACCGCCTTCCTCGCCTGTAGGCCTTGTCCACTGGGTTTGCCACAGCGACGCGCAGCCCGCAAGCCCTCTAGCTCCGCCGCTCCCTTCCTCCCCGATCGGATCCGCGTGCAACGCGGCCCCGAGCGCCGTGCGCCGCCACACCTTCGGTTCACCGCGTTCCCCGCCCACTCGCTCGTCCTCATGCGACGCCGCCTAGGGGGAAAGACGGCCCGTGCCTGGGAACATCTCCCCAGGGCTACTCGGCTCCAAGGCCGGGCCTCTACGCCGCCGGCGCAAGCCACCGTCCCCTCCCTGCGCGCGCCCCCTGCCCCTGTCAAGAGGTAGAAGAAAGGGATTTTTTCGGAGAACCCCCTGTTGTTCCTCTATTTCCATACTATTTAAGTCACCGTTAAATGAGTCATGAATCTCTTCTGTGCAGGTCCCTGAGAGATAGATTTATTTATGATTAGGTCCCTGGTCATTAGGATTTTCGATTTAATGCATTTTATTAAGCTGAGAACTTTGAAAATTCATAGTAAATCAAATAAAAATAAAAAAAATATAAACTAAGTTGCATTTTTATCCTTGCTAAGAGATCTATCTGCTGAGTATGATGGTTGAATAGGAAAAGACATTTTTGCCCCCGATATTGTGCATGTATTAAAAGCCTTAATAAATAGGAAATGTGGGTTAAATGAGCTTCAAAAATTATGAAATTTGGTCATAGGCCTTGTTAGCGTGTGTAGGCTCTGTATAAATTTTGGTAGCCCTTGCATTAACTGTTTAATTACTATTTTGCCCTTGTCTTGTATTTAAGCATATATTTAACTTAAGAAAAAGGTTGATATGATGAAAAATGCTCAAGGTGACTTCAGGGGCTTGGTGTGAGCTCTAGGTTATGACCATAACTCACTATTAGGGTAGGAGGTTGTGCATGTCAAGTGTAGGCACTGATTTGAAAATAGTAGAAATAATGCATATTTAATTGAATAATAGAAAATGTGAGACCAGAATATTTAATAAAAACCACAATAGATCATATCTGATACATAGGGGTAAGTGAGTCCTAGCAACTGAATTGGGGTACAATATAGTTCTTAACTACTGTTTTGAAATACATATGGGAATGCTAAGTCGGCTATATAGAAAATAGATGTCTAAATAAACCTTCGTCTTCTTACGCTAAACAAGCTTTGGTCGTTTTACGAGCATGAATGATAAAACACTAAGCGCCCCTTGTTATTATATGTGGTAGAAGTTAACTTTAGATGTTGGCTTGTGCGATTTCTTAGTACTAAACAAATTTCGCCTCAACCTGCATAACTCTATTCCATAAATCATGATTCACCGCATCGCATCTGCATCATAAGCAAGCAATGCACTAATACATGCTCAAATTGCACTATGTCATGCATATAGATCCCGCGAGCGAAGGACACCAACCGATCGTAGAGGAGACCGAGGAGGAGCTGCACCAGGAGCCGGAAGACCAGCAGTAGAGGCCCGACTTCGCTCAGGAGGCAGCTACTAATAGTGAGGAAGGTATGCAGGACCATGAAATTCCCAGCTAATGTTATCTTGGTTGATGATTACGCATCCGCATTAGGAGTTGATTGAAAACAATTGCATTAGATCTCCTGGCCGCCCTGGCCCTAGCACCTATATATAGAGTTCGTAGGACGAGTTGCCTAGGCTCTGCTAGGTATGAGTAGATACGAGTGAATGGAGTCACTCGTCGCGTAGGTGATTTCAAAAAATTTTAGAAATCTTACTGTTATGAAAGTTATTGTTATGCTCATGAATTAAAAAGAGACCGGGCGGAGAATAATCTTATTTTGTGGTGTGCGTTATTGTATCATTTGGCTCCGCCCAAGTCGTTTAAGGCCCGTCCGCTGTTCGCCTGCTGTTCGGCATAACATTGCCAGAGTACTTAACCGGGAAATGGGACCGGTGAAGTCTTACCTGGGTTTGTCCGGAGTTTTCGAGGCTCCGTCCATCCACTTGCTGGAGGCCGATGGGCCTGAGGGCGCTTGTACTCGAAGGAGGGCTGACCCAGGGCACTGTGGTATCGCTCCTGAGGGGGCACAACCCGGGGGTTTGGTGGGGGCGCTTTGAATCTTGGGACAAGATAGGTGGAGATCGGGACTATATGTGGGAACGCGATGGCTAGTAAGCATATACCCCGGACATGATAGTTATTCTCAGGAATTAAAATCGATTCGAATCGCTGATGCCCAGCAGGTGTGGGAATGCTGATAATGCACACGGGCAACGTGGTAACTACTTGAATATACTATATCTGTTACTCATGTTTTCAAATACTATATGCTTGTATTGTATTGCTTACATTTCTGCAAGTTATTATTATGGAGTTATATGCAAAAGATGAATCTTGATACTCTATGTTGATATACCACTGTTTAAAATCAATGGCTAAGGATCCACATGCTAGTAAGCAAGCTTTGCGTCAGCCGTAAGCCAATCCATTAAGTCCTACTGAGTAATTAGTACTCAGGGTTTGCCCCTACCTTTTGAGAATAGGTACCGGCGACATCTGGACAAGTGCTTGGAGGAGGGTAGTACCGGTGGGCTCGGTGCTGCTCGTCTCGATCATCGTTGCATAAAGACTACTAAAGTATTTAGTTTCCGCTGCGAGATGTTTGTGAAATCGCTTCCGCTATCAAATTCGAACTTGCCTTTCGTATGGCATTACGTTGAAACTTGTATTTTATTTCGGACTAGTTTGTAAAGTAAATCTATTTATACTCTATTTTAACTGTCTATGATGGTGTAACTGTTGTGGCTCTTTCGAGGGCTGGATGTGTATGATGTCGGTTCCTCTGGGAAAGGGTAATATCGGGAGCCGAATGACTCTCGACGGACGACCGGATTTAGTTCGGTCTAATTACACTGCAAGCCAGAGGTGGCAGGTGTGCTTAGCCCGGATTAAATCGGCGGTTCCGCCACATGTCCCCCCATACAAAGCAAGCTGCCAAAAGAAAGAAGAAAAAACTGCAAAGTTGCCTATGTTGCCACTGGACAGCCCTACAATGGGCACAAGAAGCAAGCGTGTTGACCCTGCTAGTCTAGCAATGGCCACAAGAATCAAAAGAAGGCTCAGTCTGTGACTTGTCTCCTTGTTTAATTCACCGGAACCTGAACTTGTGTACAATGTTTTGTGAGACTGATGTGTTGTGATCGTTTCTGCATGGACCTGAACTCTTGTAGGCAACGTTTGTTGGTTGTGCATGTGCTTGCGTGGACTTAAACTTGCGTTCGTATGACATGAATTTGATGAGATATTTATGTAATCTGTTGAATTTGATGAGATACTTGTGTTATCTGTTGAGGTCATGCCAATTATAGAGAGGTCATGCCAAAATTTTTATGATAATTGATATGTTATTCAATCGCGAAATACACACACACATATATATAATGCGCATATTCGCATCTCCCATTGTCAGTGCGCACATGCATGCATGCAGCACTGTGTTGCATGTGATACAAAAGAAGTAGTAACTAGTACATTGTAGAGCAAATGGTAACCAGTAGATGGAGAAAATGGTAACTGGTTGCAACAATACGCAAAGAGCGAGGAGAAAAAAGTAGTAACTGGTTGCATAAGTTACTATTTTTCATGCATGCAGCGCTGTGTTGCACGTGATACAAAGAAGTGGTAACTAGTACACGAAGAGCAAATGGTAACCAGTAGATGGAGAAAATGGTAACCGGTTGCGACAATATGCAAAGAGCAAGAAGGAAAAAGTAGTAACTGGTTGCAACAGTCACTACCTTTTTATGGAAAAGGTAGTAACTGGTTGCATCGGTTACTACTTTTTTTTTATGTGTTGCATACAAAATGGTAACTAGTTGCGACAATATGCAAAGAGCAAGGAGAAAAAATAGTAACCGGTATATGCATGTGCGCACTGATAGCTACAGGTCGCAACAGCCTCTGTGCGCACCATGCATGTGCAGTACGCACATGCGCACAATAAAAATCATGTGTGTATATATATATATATATATATATATATATATATTGCAGAGGTAATGCAAAAATTAATTGATGCAAAAAATACAGACTCAGTCATACAACAACCTTCGTACAAGCCGGTGCATACTAAAACAGCCTAGGGGCAATTCCGACATTTCTCATGGAATTTGACACCGTTACTTGTTTTTTAACAGCGGGGCGTCAAATAGGGGATGAAAAAATTTCTCGGTGTTAAATAGAGAAGAATTCAGTTTCTAACACCAAATAAGAAACGGACAAGTTTCTTAGTGTCAAATAAAAAATTTTCTCATAAGAATCCCACTCCCAGGATTCAGGGGCGGACCCCGGTGAGGGAAAGCATGGGCAGTCACCTAGGCTCCATCGTTCCGATTCTAAAGAGAGTAGAATGTTTATCTTTGTTCATGGTCTTAATCTAAGTACAATCTTATTCTTCTACGAGACAGGAAGATACAACTATCTTGACATACCCGAGCTCCGTTTAAACTCTGGTCCGCCTTGTCAGGGAGAGCAATCAGCTATGCCATTGCCATTCTTAACACTGAACTGAATATGTGACAGTATCTGACCAGCCTATTTGTGACCTTGTTCACCATCTCCCTTCAGATTAGGAGGTACAAAAGAAACCAAAAAAAAAATTCATGTCAGCAGCTGCAATTTCGATAGGTTCAAACGCATCTCAAGGAGCATTCTGATAAACGAGCACCTGTAAAACGTGAGCCACCTTCAGGGCAATGCTCACCCAGCGACTTCGACCGTTCGACGGCAACCGTGCTCGCCCGCGTGGCCGCCGTGCTCACCGCTGCCTTTGTGGGAGCCGATCGCCTGGTAGCCATCGCCCATCGGATCTGTACGGCGTCCACGCGGCAGGTTTGGAGCTGGTGTGCCTTTCCCGCGTCCGTGCCTGGCGGCTGGCGTCGCCCGTACACAAACCACATACATCGAGCGGCTACAGCCGCCCTCCCGCAGAGGAGCACATCCGCTCGGCCGCAACACGCCGCCGGCCACCAGTGAGCTGCCTGACGCAGGTACGTGAAGTATGCGACGAGCCGCCACCTGCCCGCAGAAGCACATCTGCCCAGCCGCGACGAACCACAAGCCCACAAGGCGACGATGAGCCGCCAGCTACTGACGAGCCGCCCGCGAGACCGAGACGGGCCCACGCTGGCAAGTACGAGCAGAAAGTGAGTTCCTTCCACTCGATCTGTCTTCTTCTTGATTGATTTGTTGATCCACGTATGCGTATGCTAGTAGACATAATGCTAGTATACTTCGGAAGTTGTACGCCCTAAGCATAATGCTACTGCTTGGAAGTTGGAGCTCAGCTGGGAGCTGGGTGGGCATTGGTAAAAGGACAAAGGGCTGAAATTGATAGTGTTACTGGCCTATGACCAAACACTTGTCAATTGTACCATAAGATATTAAGCAATGGTATTATTTGGTTGTTGCAAGGTTCCTGTTGGACTTATTACATCCAAACAACGGATTTGGTGTTGCAACCCATTTCCAAACTAGTCCGATTTGGTATCGATGCCCCAATTCAATTCTAACAAATTCAATATCTACATCCAAATGGATCCTTAGAGAATTATTGTCTAGTGTCTATGGGAGATGCTTGCCAGAATTGCTTTTATAATTTTAATGTGCCTTGTTGTTAATTTAACTTTTAAGAAGGTACCATCTCCGTTCCAAATTGTAAGGGTTCTAGCATTTGGATAGATTCATGCAATATTCCATGTATGTGGTTCGTATGTATCCAGATTTATCAACATCCATATGAATATGGACGGAGAAAGATGGCTAAACTCCCTTATAATTTGGAACGAAGTGAGTAAACATATTCACTTTTTAAGAAAAAATATCGTATCCACATATCCATATCCTCCCGATAGTCTGAGGCTCCGTTCGTTTCTCCGTTTGCGATTCCGATCTGATATCGTAACGTAACGGCCGGGCAGCGCCGTCTAGTGGAGTCTGTCGCTCCGTCTCCGCAGTCCGCACCCACTGCCCAGCAACAGCCCGGTTCTGTAGTCCTCGCCATCTCGCGTTTCGGCCGCCTGCCTGGCCGGACTCCTAATCTTCCTCGTCCGCTTCGTCGTGCACATCGGCGACTGCTGCTCTCCCTGCGAATCTACGATCCACAAGCACCCTTGTGTTGGTCAGGGAAGAGGAAGCACGGGCAGCGAACTTGGCGGCGTGCGTTGGGAGAGAAGAGTGGCAGCAGCCATGGTGGGGCTGGGGCTGGGGCTGGCGGTGGCGGTGGCCCTGTGGATTGCGAGGGAGACTGCGAGTTGTAGCGGAAGGTCGAGTCGGAGTGAAGGGCGAACGAGCAGGCGGCCGAAATGCGAGATGACGAGGACTACGGAACAGGGTGTTGCTGGGCTGTGGGTGCGGAGACGGAGCGACAGACTCGACTAGACAGCGATGTCTGGCCGTTACGTTACGATATCAGATCGGAATCGTAAACGGAGAAACGAACGGAGCCTGATACTTATGCATATATCGACATATGTGTTACATTCCTCATGTGCACTGCCTTTTAAATATTTTTATTCAAAAAGGTGCTGCAGCAAGGGGAGGAGCCGTTGCTGCAAGGCATAGACAGGGAGGTCATAAGTGCCTATGCCGTAAAATTTATTTCGACGGAATAAAAAAGATATGCAGTACGACTGTAACCATAGAAGACCTCCCCACCCCCACCACGATTTATGTTCATGTTAGAGGTAGGGACTAGGGAGGATGAACATAGGAGTCTTTCCTTTTTCTGTGTTGATTGATCTTCTTAGCATGTGTTTTCTCTGTGTGTTGTCATGTGCAAATGTCTGAACATTTTTTTAAAAACTATTGCTTATATCATTCTGGTATCTTTAAATTGACAGCTGATACTTGATTAGGTTGGAAATGCCAAAGCCCAGTTGGTACATGGAAACATATGCTTTCTGGCCGAAGTACTGTAAGCACTAGCCTGCCACGTGAGTGACTTTTGGTACCTCTAGATGTATGCATATGACAAACATGCATTATTTGATATTGAAGGCCGTCATAACATTTGCGAAAAAGAGTACTAAGAGGAAAAAAAGAAATTTTCACAGCGAGTCAAAAGATTCACTGCTGATAAGTGAGGAAGCTGCTTCTAGCAGTGGAGGAAGTGCCAGCACAAGCCTCGAGGTCAATAGGGAGGATGTTACTACCGATGATCAACTTTCAGGCGCACCAAGGAGTGCTGTTCTCCAGGCTTGCACTCTCACGTCAGGCTTGCTGCTTGCTGGAGGGATCCTGTTTCGTCAGGTAAAATTTGATGTGTTCTCTAGAATAAATTGAGCTATTGAGACCGCTTCGATTGTTAAATCTAAATGTTGCTTTGGTTTTAGTGTACCAACCGTATATAACTTTGTGCTCTGCTATTAGTTTTTGCAGTATCCTGAACTCTTTATGAACCCAGATTCTTTACCTTTTGCCTTTGTATCAAACCTGATTAAAAATTGCTGTTTGTCTACCACAGGCAGCACACCTTGCATCTTTAAATGGATGGTCAATCGCTGATCCTACAGATGTGTCATGTAAGTTTGTTCCCCTCCATCTTTGCAAATAAATGAGATTTAATGTAGCATTACTGACTAGGCAAAATGCCGTGTAGCATATTAACTACTGCTTTTCTGCAGTTAATTTTGAAGCTTGGCATCTCGAGTTGGTCGCAGGACTTGTAATATTAATATCCTCTAGCAGATACATTCTGCTACAAACATGGTCGGATTTCAGAGCTTCCAGTGAAGCTGCAAATAGACAAGTATGTAACTATGCACATCCTTTGAATAATTATGTTTTGAATTGAATTGTCTCCTTGTTGGAGTTATTGGTTCCACATTTTAACATGCTGATATAGAACATATTTCTAATATCCCATAGAGGTTTAGCGTAATGATAAGCGCTCTGTTAAACACTGGAAGATATAGTTGCTCCACAAATTGTATGTTCTAACCTAATGAAACATAAAAAGTTTTGGAGTGCCCTGCACGGTGCACTAGTAGAGCTAATTATATTTGTTTGACAACAGGAACTTTAACATGCAGTCTTCCACCAACTTATTCTTCACTCACATCATATTACATATTTGCAAGTTTGCAACTACCAGTCCAGACATGCAGGTGCAGGATACTAGGATCTCTTTCCATTCTATGGTCAACGATTAGAATTTAATATTTACTCAGCACTTTTAGATACTGCAAATCTATTTACTGAAATCCACATTTTATTATTGTATTTTTCGTCCATTAGATCCTTACTTCGCTAGAGCCTCTGGACTACATTGTTATTGCTTGTCTCCCTGGATAAGTGAGGTGAGTGTATCAATTCAAAAATATCGCTTAAGAACACTTATTTGATTATAATAAAAAAATATTTATGCATACATATAGCAGGAGTTGCTCTTTCGAGGGGCACTGATGCCTGTCTTGGGATTGAACTGGATTAGTGCCCTTATGGTCGGAACCATTTTTGGTGTTCTTCCCTTGGGCAATGGCAGGAAATATTCATTTGCAATCTGTTAAATACTTTTCTGCAGTATTTTCGCATATGTGCAACAGGTAAATTTGATGATAAGCTTCAGATGCGTTCTTACACATATTTTTATGTTTCCAGGGCAACATTTGTTGGCTTTTCCTATGGTATAGGAACCATTGCTTCCTCAAGTGTCATAGTTCCAATGGCTTCTCACGCCATAAACAATATCATTGGAGATTATCAAAGCCAGAGCTGCTTCTTCCAGATAACAAACAGAAGAAGAGTACTCAGAAAAAAACTAGAGCAATTAATTTTTCTTTTCCCGTGCTCATCTATATAGATAATCAGACTTCACCGTTTGAGGAACTGAGGTGAAATCACGCCCTGCTCCATTTGTGGGGAACAAATAAATGAAAAAAAATTGACCTTGCCACGTTCTTCATGTGTTTCAAATTGCTTGCAGTGCCTCTTACAAACTGTTGGGGACCTTTGAATGTTGCAGTAGCCGCAGGCCACACTGCAGTTGTTGTAACCTGTCAATGTTGTACAGAGCTGTAATCTATGCTGATCATACCATGACATTTTAAATCAGTTTTAAGGCCGTGATAAAACAATCTATAGAGGGCACTATCACCTATAAATGCTAAGAGATCAACAAGGAAGAAGAATAGTTATAGTTTTATGATCGACAGAAGGCATCCTAAAAGCATGAAGTGGATAAGTGCATGTACAGACTACAGAGCCTGAGAAAAAAAAGAAAGTGACAGGAATATGGAGTCTCAACAGCAGGTTACCGCTTACGATGGTGTGTTGAGATTTTCAGCTGCTCTTTGAGCTTGTAACTGGTGAGGGTGGTGCAAGTGAAAGAACCGCCAGGGTTAGCTGGAGGATAGAGATGATGGCTACCCTCATGGTGTTGGTAAACATCTTCAACTTGGCTGGTGAATAGCAGCATCCAGTTTGAGATTTGTTATACTCCCTCCGTCTCAATTTATAATTCTTTGACTTTCTTCACACCAAGTTTGACCGGCTCGTCCTATTTAAAAAATTTCACAATTATCGTTTCTTTTCATTGTGATTTAATTTAGCATATAATATACTTTAACTATGAATTGAATTTTTCTACATTTTTGTAAATATTTTGAATAAGACGAGCCGGTCAAACTTGGTCCCAAAAAAATCAAACGAATTATAAATTGGGACGAAGGGAGTAGTTTTGAATACTCCTGATCTCGATTGTGTTGGTAAATGCTGCTAAAATTGTGTTGGTAGCTATAGCGATAACGAGTAATTTTCTAGATAAACCCTGAACTACAGCTGTGAATTCGTTTGGAAGCTTTCAAATAAACTAGTGTGACATTTGGCAAGAAAAGAAATAAAAACACTTTAGTCGCCTTTATTTTTCACCAATTTTCTGCATTCACGTCTCCAGCCAGGCAGGCACCCATTTCTTCGTGCATGTGCCAATTTTTTTTTGAACCAAGAAAACCCATTTCTATTACTTTCATAACAGAAATACAAGGAGTTATCAGAGGAACAGGACCAGACTTAAGAAGCTAGCAAAAGAGAAAGCGCAGAAAATCTCCAATTTCCCCCCAACCAATACAACCCCGGATCATTGATCTGTCTCAGATATTTCATCCAGGTAATTGATTGGCAGGAGGAAAAGAGCATCAAAGGCATGTTTGAGAGAGATCTACTACGACTCCTTACATAGGTTCACTGCGGGGAAACAGAGATAAACTATCATATTACAACCAGAAACCCTCAGTTTGTAGACTTCCTTCAGCAGCAAAAAATCGCCTCCAGGCAGAGACAACCTCCATACAGGATATCCATATCAAAAGCAACCCTCTTCCTTCCTTAAGGAATGCACCTCATCTTCAGGATGAACCTCCAGCCCTGTCGCTGCCCTCTCCGCTTTGATGGTACATCAGCCTCCTGGGTTCTTCTTCGCACTGCTGCGGATGCAGGGAAGCTGCCATTTGTGATAGAGCTTGAATCCCGGTCTTAATCATCTCCTGGAGCTCGACTTTGCTTAGTCCTGCCCAATATTCCATTAGAGCACAAGCGTGACACAGAATTTCAATCGGAGACTTAATGATTTTATGGTCAAAGCATGCTTTATTCCGCGCTTTCCAGATTGCCCAACAGACAGCCCCAATCCCCAGCCCATGTAACTCCCTATGAATTGAAAGATTTTCCTTCATCCATCTCCAGCAATGATCAATGTTTGAAGGTATGACATTTACATCAAAACAGGAAGCAATGATACCCCAAACCACACTAGAAATAGGGCAAGTGAAGAATAGATGATCAATAGTTTCTACTTGATCACAGAAGGAGCACATAGGATTTCCTTTCCATTTTCTTCTCACCATATTGTCCTTGGTTAAAATAACTTTGTTTTCTATCAACCACAAGAAAACTTTTTTTGGGGGGAATCTTGCTTTTCCACACATGTTTCAAACCAGGACCCTAAGTCCCTGTGGACATAGCTTTATAGAGAGATTTAACTGAGAACTTCTTCATTTGCCCCCATTTCCAACAGATGACATCCTCCTCATCATGATTTTTAAGATTGTTCAGCCACTCACAAAATCATATCCCATTGAATTTGCAACTCAGGGAAAAGCCATCTACTAAATTTAACTTGAATCTTGCCTTCAATAACCTCCTTAATTCTAATTTCTTTGTTTTCACAGATAGCATACAGGATGGGAAATCGACTACTTAGAGATGAACCCCCCACCCATATGTCATGCCAGAGTAGAGTCTTATCACCATTTTTCACAATAATCTCCCTTCCTTTCAGATAAAAAGCTTTAATTTTTAATAAGTCTCTGTCGGAGCGGACGTGCTCCTGGTCGGGTGGCAGAATGCACCCGGCCGAGATCCTAAGTACTAAGAGTAGTTAGGGGGAGCGATCGTTGTTAGCGGGTCAATGGTGGCACGATGGTGACGAGAGGGTATAGAGTGGTTCGCACCGCCGGAGCGTAATACCCTACGTCCACTGTGGGTGTGTTCTTGTATTCCTGTCTGTAGGAGAAGACAGTGAAGATTGTGTGCTTGTGCTTTGTGGGTTGAGTCTGTCTGGTCTAAGAGCGTGTCGAGAGTGTGTGTGTCTGGTCTGAGGAGACTGTGTTTTGTGTGTCGCGTATGCCTCCCCTTTTATAGCCAAGGGGGGTATGTACATGGTGGCCGGGCCCCGACAGGTGGTCCCGATCCATTTTCTCTATGCTACAGCTCTATCTTGTGCCTGATGTCAAACGCTCCCACGCTTTGCGCCTGTACCACCGACGCGACCTGGTATGGCCTGGAGATCCGCCATATCGTCCTGTCGTCTGGATACGGCGCCGCGCCGTCCTGCCTTACGCCGTCCTGTCCCATCGGCTGCTAAACCCGCTGAGAGGCTTCAGAGGCCGAGGGGCAGGCGATGCGCACGCGTGACAGGACAGGGCGCTCGTAGTAGCGTTGTAGCGCCGCTACCTAGTATTAGGCTGAGCGCGGCTGCCGCGCGTGGCGCGGCTCATGATGAGTACAGCGTACTTGTTTACTCAATATAGACCCCAGTGTAGCCGGGGAAATCAACTGTAGTGCCCTGCTATCGCCGTCGCGCCTCGGTAAGGCGCGCCCCTTCGCTTCGCCGCCGCCGCCTGCCAGCGGCGATGGGGGCACGCCCGTCTGACAGCGGCGGTGTCAGTGTGCTACGGGCGCATGCCCGCCCGACAGCGGTGGCGTCGGCGGGCAACGGGGGCACGCCCGTCTGACACTCGTGGTGTCAGCGGCATCGGGGCGTGCCTACCTGACAGCGGCAGTGTCAGCGGCATCGGGCACGCCCACCTGCCCGCAATAAATGCAGCAGGTGGGCGAGGCGCCCGCCTGAAGGCCCCGCCACGCGCCCTGTGGGCACGTGGCAGCACGAGACCTTCCCGTGCCCTGTGGGCACGTGGCGGCCCCAGACCACCGATGGCGCTGGCTCCGGACCTCCCCGAGCTCTGTGGGCACGTGGCGGCCCCGGACCACCGAGGGCGCTGGCTCCGGACCTCCCCGTGCCCTGTGGGCACGAGGCGGCCCCGGACCACCGAAGGTACGGGCTCCGGACCTCCGAGAGGTCCGGACCTCACCTTCCACTGAGGGACTCCTCGCGTGGCTGGGGGAGGCTCGGTCCTCGAAGGAGGTCCGGGGCCTCCCCTGTGGGCCGGGTGCGCGGCCCAGCTTTTCCAAGGAGTAGGCCGGGCCCATCTGTACGCGGCCTTAGGCCCTCCTTGTACTGCAGTACTTACCCTCCTTAGTGATCTTTGTCTAGTGTAAGCGGGTACCCGGTTAGCTAGGTACCGACAGTGGCCCCTAGGCTCGCCTTTGGTGAGTTTTTCGAACCTGAGGTGAGCCCATCATCGCTTACTACTCAAGCCGTCGGGAGCCATGAGTGGTTACCGGCGTTTAGCTGTTAAGCTCGTAGTTGGGCAGGGCCCACCACTTGATTTTTGGTCGAGGCTTTGACTCGCCTGACCCTGGAGGGGACCTAGTCCACCTGACCCCGCGGGGTGGCCCCGTGGGCCCCCACGATCTGGGGGCGCCCGATCGTGGGAATCTCCCGGGGAACGTGGGGGCAGGCCCGCGTCGGGAACCGTGCGGCGGTTCACCTACTCCTTCTCCTGCCATTAAGGCGGGGCAGATAGTTACGTGGGCAGCCGTGCATAAAGCGGAAAAGGCAGGGGCCCCGCGCGTCACGCCGAGACGCGCGTCCGCGAGCGGCCGCCGGTTCGCCTTCCTGCCTTACTTGCTCTTCTACCCGCCTATCATGACTGCCTCCTCGAGCCCCTGCTGTCATAGACCTGGAGGTCCGTGGGTGCGTCCGTGCGCGCGTACACTTGACGTCCGTGGCTTGCGGAGGATTGGGGGCAACCGTCAAATAGGGTTCTCGACCATCGGCCGAGCACATCCTTCTGCCATTTGCCTTTGCACCCCTCGCATCCGCCGCGGCGCTTCATCTTCCTCGCAGCAGAGCTCTCGTTTCTTGTCTGCTGCGTGCTCCTTCTCTTCCCCACCGCCAGATTCCTCAGCGATGGGTTCGGGCCACCAATCCTTCCGGGAGACTGAGGAGAACCTCACCCGCGTCCGCCGCCTGCTCGGCTGGACGGACGCGGAGCGTTGCAACAATGTTCGCACGGGCTCCCTCACCCACCGCAACTTGCAGCCGGGGGAGTTCGTCCTCTTCGTCCCCTACCTCTACTGTGGTCTGGGGATTCCGATATCCTCCTTCTTCATGCTGCTGCTGGAGGCGTTTGGGCTGCAGCTCCAGCATCTCACCCCCCATTCCATCCTTCATGCAGCAATCTTTGCCCACTTCTGTGAGATGTTTGTGGGGGTTCCTCCCTGTGTGACGCTCTTCCGCCACTTCTTCTCGGTGAGGTGTTCCGGGAGGAGCTCGACGGAGATCGGCCGCTACTACTTCCTGGTGAAGGGGTGTGGGGGAAGGTCGACCTACCTCCCCACCTTCGCCAGCGCCAAGTGGGAGCACTGGCGCAACGACTGGGTGATCGTCAGGGCGGAGCCGAATGACCGGCTGGCTCTCCCTGATAGCAGTCCCGACGCATCCCTCCCGGAGGGTGCCTCGACGGATCTGCCACCCGAGTTCTCCCCCGTGCTGGCCAGGATCACCGAGCTCGTCAGCGGCGGGCTGACCTCAATGCACGTTCTTGCGGATTTCCTCAGGCGGAGGCTCGCCCCCCTGCAGATGCGGCCAAGGTTGGCGTGGAGCTACACCGGCTCCAACGACTGCAGCCGGGTGGTGCGTGGTGAAGACCACGATCTGACGCCGCTCCTGCTGGAGGAATGGGTGCGGTGCGTCACGGACGTGAGTTTCTCTCCGGAGCAGCTGCGCCTACCGTCCGCCATCGTGCCGCTCTACCGCGACCAGGCCTTGCGGACGGCGGTGCTCCTAGAGATGCCCAAACTCGACGACGGCGGCCTCGCAGCGCGGCAGCTTGGGGGCGACCCCAACCGGGGGGTCCACATCGACGACGCCCCGGTTGGGGGTTCTGGTGCCAGAGGCACTGCTCCTGCTGACAAGGGCAAGGGGCCGGTGGCAGCGTCCCCCGTTGTTCCGCCGGCGGGCGGTGAGGAGACGCGGCGAAGGCTGGTCCGCGGCGACGGGACCTTTGTCTCGGAGCCCGACCCGAAGCGCCAGCGGACCTCGGGGGAAGGAAGCTCCTCTGGGCAAGGGGAGCGAGTGCCACCGCCGCCTCCGGACCAGCGGCACCCACAGCGCCGGGCACCTCCCCCGACGCCGGACCAGCGGCGGCGGCCCTCTCCGGCATCGCTGGCCTCAGGCCCGCGGCAACAGCAGCAACCGACAGCGCCGGCCGCAGAACGGCAGCCGCGGCGAGGCTCTGGCCTTCGTGGCCGCTGGTCGGCGCCTACTCTGAGGTAAGTCTTTTAGATTAGTTTCGAACACTTCACGGTACCACGGCTAGCTTTTTCAGGCTTCTCAGCCTTTTGCCGTGTGTTTTGTTTAGGCCGACACGCCCGGTCTGCGTTCCTCCCCCCAGCGGCTCTGGTGGCCAGGCGGCCACAGCGGAGAAGTGCGCCCCTGGTGGTCCAATGGCAGAGAATGCCTCGCGGGCCCGGGCTACGACTGAGGGGCCTGCACTGGGGGCCGCCCCGTCTGTCCGGCCCCAGGCCCTAGGTGGACCGACGCCGGGGGGCGCCTCGGGGGCCGAGACCGCACCCCGAGTGCCTACTGGGGGGGCAGCTCCGGATGTGTAGCCCCAGGCACGAGGCAGCCCGATGCCGGAAGGCGTTGCGGTCCAAGGGCCTGCGCCGGGGGCGGCTCCTGACGCTCGGATCTCGGAGCCTTGATCGCCCGCCGCCCAGACGGCCCGCCCCGGCTCTCCGCCCCCTGCCGAGGGGGAACTGGAGGAGGTTCTAGGTAGGCCGCTCCTGCCCCTGCCCCAGCCGGGTGGAGCCCCTCTCCCTCGCGTGCTGCGTCGGGCGCGCCAGGCCCTGGACGACGCCCAGGAAGCGCTCCAGCTGGAGTGGGCCCGGCTGCAGCAGGAGCGCGAGGGTCTGGACGGCTGGCGGGCCCGTCTGGGGGAGCAGATCGAAGCCGCCACCGCCCAGCACACCCGGACCCGTGCGGAGCTTTCCACTGCCCGCACTGAGCTTGATGCCGATCGCGCGGCCTTCCATGAGGACCTACAGAGGCTCATTGGCCGAGAGCGCGCGGTTGGGGTCCGCGAGAAGCAGGCCGAGGTGGGCGAGGCGCAGCTGAAGGTCGATCAGGCGAAGCTGGAGTCCGCGTGGAAAGGCGTGGAGCAGCGCCGGCAAGAGCTGGTGGAGGTGTCCGAGCGGCAGGCTGCTGTCAACGCTGAGCTCGACAAGATGAAGCTGAGGCTTGTCGAGCGCGAGGCAGCAGTTGCGGCCCGTGAGGACTCCGTTGCTCAGCGGGAGGCGTCGGCCAAGGCTCTCAGGGACTCTGCCGTTTGCCAGGCTGCCACGCTCAAGGTCCGTGAGGACTAGGTGAAGTCCCGGGAGGCAGAGCTGGTGAACCAGGAGAAGCAGCTGCTGGTTGAGTGGGCCGCCCTGGAGCAGCTGAAGCAGGGTGCTGCCCAGCAGGCGGCGGCGGAGGACCGGGAGCAGATGCGCGCCGGCCTTCAACGCATCGCCGACTGGGCCGGGGAGGCGAGTTCGGCTCTGGTACCGCTCAGACTGAGTCCGATCCGGGTGACAGAGCCGCCGTCCACTATTGCGGATGCCTTCCCTGTCCTTGACTCGGCGGTGGAGCGACTCCGGCACCTGGACTCCATGCTCGGGGAGCGCCTTGAAGCCGAGGGCCGCGAGCTATGCCGCCTTGTGGTGGAGCACCTCCTGGTCTGCTTCCGGAGCCACGACCCCGCCATTTCCTTGGACCCGGTCGTTGCAGGTCCGGTGGAGGAAGCGGAGGCCGCCGCCCGAGATAGCGTGCAGGAGGCGGTGGAGGTCGTTGCCGCCCGGTTCCAGCGGACCCCTGCAGACGAGGACCTGGATGCACTGGGGACAGGAGCCTCCCCAGCGCCATAGGGCAACAGCTTTTGCTGTTTTGTTTTTTTTATGTAAAACATTAGTATGGGCAAGTAATATAAGAATGGTAGTTGCGACTTATCTCCATTTACTCCCCGCTGCATGCTGGTGTGTTGTTACCTGACCCCCTGGCCCCCTGGTAGGTAGGCTCTAAGTTTTGAGGCTGGCTACCACCGAGTCAGAGGCCAGACCTGCATGCAACTCACGGCAAACGTCAGTGTCGCACCTACGGGATCTACTCTGAGTAGACCTTTTCCGCTATTCGAGGCCCGGAGCGTTTGCTGTCCGGGCCAGGGGCCAGGATGTTTGTTCGTGGGATAGCAAGGTGTGTGAGTTAAGGGTACGGAACCAGGCAAAACTGCGACACAGCCTTGGACCATCCTTAGTCCAAAACATCTTAGCTCTGGTCCGGTCCTGCAGCCGTTCGGACCTCTCTTAGCGAAACAAAGGTAACCGCGCTGCCTTGAAGTCCTTGGAGTCGCAGCCGGACCTTGCTGCTGAGTGTTAGGGGGTGTACCATCAGCTTAGGGGGTGGTCCGGAGCACTAAGTGCACCGTTCCTGATACTAGGGGAAACTCACGGCGTGGTAGGGAGTGTTCAGTGCTTAGGGTATGAGACTAGGCTAAGCAGCTGACAGCTCCGTGCTACCAAGGCGAGCCCCTTTTCTCTGGACCTGGCACCCAATATTCCGGACCTCCTTCCCAGCCTCTGTGCTAACCATTTCACACTCAAGCTGCTAAGTCCTGCTGGTTCCAAGGAGATTTTTGGCAAAAGTAGGATTCCACGCAGTGGTTAGGAAAAATTGAAACGGATGGCAGCTGAATAAGCAGTAGGGTGACAGCGTAGACAAGGATTTCAGGGCTAAACTCTTTCTTTAATCAAGCGGTACAGGGTGTCATGTGATGTCAGCCAGAGGTCGGGATTACAAGGGCGGACCTTCACCGCTCTGGTCCACATGGTGGTCCTATTTGGCTTACAAAAAGAAAGAGGGTTGCCCTGAATTTCTTGCCTACGGATAAAACTTACGGAGGTGTTCTATATTCCAAGGGTTCGGCAGCGGAACTCCTTCCTCCGTGGCGAGGCGAACGCAACCGGGGCGACTAACTTTTGTCACCTTGAAGGGGCCTTCCCAGCTGGGGGAGAGTTTGTTGCGCCCTTCTCGGCTCAAGACGCGCCTCAGGACCAGGTCTCCAGGTTGGAGTACCCTGCCCTGCACGGTTCGCTCATGATAGCATTTGAGCGATTGGTTGTACCGTGCGTTCCGGACTGCAGCCTGCCATCTTTGCTCCTCGACGAGGTCGACGTCGTCGCGCCTAGCCTGTTCCTGCAAAGATTCATCAAAAGCTTGGACCCGTGGGGAGCCCAAGAGTATTTCTGGTGGGAGGCATGCCTCGGCCCCGTATACCAGGAAGAATGGGGTTTCCAGGGTTGCTCGGCTGGGTGTGGTCCGGTTCCCCCATAGCACGCAGGGGAGCTCGTCAACCCATTTCGCACCGTGCTTTTCCAAGCAGTTGAAGGTGCGGGTTTTGAGCCCCTTGAGGATTTCTGCGTTAGCTCTTTCGACCTGTCCATTGCTCCTAGGATGTGCTACAGAGGCGAAGCATAACTGGATGCCAACGCCATCGCAGTAGTCCTGGAAGACCCGGCTCCTGAACTGGGTCCCGTTGTCCGTTATGATACGGCTGGGGACGCCGAACCGGCACACAATGGACTTAAGGAAAGCTGTTGCAGTTCCTTGGGTGATGCTTACTACTGGGGTTACCTCAGGCCATTTTGTGAATTTGTCAATGGCGACGTAGAGGTACCGGTACCCACCGACAGCTCTAGGGAAAGGTCCCAGGATGTCCACCCCCCATAGCGCGAAGGGCCAAGAGGGTGCAATCATCTGCAGAGACTGAGCCGGTGTGTGTATCTGCTTTGCGTGGAACTGACACGCCTTGCAGGACCTTACTAGCTCAGCTGCATCCTGGAGTGCTGTCGGCCAGTAAAAGCCATGCCGAAAGGCTTTACCGACCAGCATACGGGACCCTGAATGATTCCCGCACTCGCCTCCATGGATCTTCGCGAGTAAATCGCGGCCCTCCTCCCGGGTTATGCATCGCATGAGGATGCCATTGGCGCCACGCCTGTAGAGATCCCCTTCTACTAGCGTGTAGCGTTTAGCCAACCGCACTATGCGCTCAGCAGACACACGTTCTTCGGGAAGAATTTTGTCCTTCAGGTAGTCCCGGATCTCTGAGATCCGTGCATCGGGACTGCCCTGAGCCATTGGATGTGTCCCTGATGACATGCCGAGGCCATCAGTCCACACGATCCTTGGTGGGCTCCAGAGATGGAGGACCACCGGGACTGCTAGCTTCGAGGTGCTAGTTCTGCCCCCTTCGCCCAGTTCGGCTGGCTGGGCGGTTGGTCTCAGCAGCTGTCTTTTGAAGACGCCCTCGGGTACTGGGCCTCGAGTCGATGCCCTCGCGGAGAGGTCATCTGCCACTGAGTTGAGGTTCCTGGGAACGTGCTGCAGTTCCAGGACCTCAAAGTCCTTCTCGAGCTTCCTCACTCGCATGAGGTATGCTGCGAGCTGGGGGTTATTGCAGCAGCACTCCCCCCGGACCTGTCTGATCACCAACTGGGAATCGCCCTTAACCAGGAGCTGCTTGATTCCTAGTGACTGAGCGATCATGAGCCCGAAGATCAAGCCTTCATATTCCGCCATGTTGTTAGTGGCTTTGAATTCGAAGCATACTATGTACTTTACTTGATCCCCGTTCGGGTCCATGAGGGCCACCCCTGCTCCGGACCCTTTTTCGCGGGCGGACCCGTCGAAGAAGAGAGTCCAGTGCGGCTCGGTGAAAACCCGGACGGTCCTGTCTGGCCGGGAAGGTTCCGCCTCGGCTTGCGGACCTCCAGATCCCGTGGTGGTGGGAGTCCACTTTGCGATAAAGTCAGCCAAGACCTGGCTCTTGGTAGCACTTCGGGGCTGGAAGTCGAGTTGGAACTCTGCCAGCTCCGCGGCCCATTTGGCAATATTCCCAGTGGCGTTAGAATTGCGCAGGATTGCTCTTAATGGGTAAGAGGTCACCACGACAACCTTATGCGCCTGGAAATAATGGCACAACTTTCTAGAAGCAATAAGTAATGCGTAGGCGAACTTGTGAGCTTCCAGATATCTGGCCTTTGCCCCGTGGAGGACCTCACTGACGTAATATACTGGCTTCTAGGTGGTCCGGACCTTAGTGGTAGGTCTGAGGCCACCTCCCCTTGCCAGGCTGGCCCCCTGGGCGGCTTGGCCTCCACCTTCTGGTGGCTTACCGCCTTGGCAGGGCAGCGTGCCAACCGGACCTCCGGTATCGGGGCCGACTGCAGCTCCTGTGGTGGGCGGACCACCACCTTCCACTTGGGGGACCCCGGTGTCTCCCTCGTGGGAATGGGCTGGTCGCTCGGCGACCAAGACCATGCTTACTACCTCGGATGTCGCCGCGAGGTAGAGAAACAGGGTCTCACCAGACTCTGGCGCCACTAAAACGGGCAGAGTAGTGAGATGCTGCTTCAACTCCTGGAAGGCTTGTTCAGCCTCTTCGGTCCATATGAATGGTCCGGACTTCCTCAAAAGCTTGAAGAAGGGCAGGGCTCTCTCGGCTAGCTTTGAGATAAACCGGCTGAGGGCTGCCAAGGACCCAGTGAGTTTCTGGAGGTCCTTGATGCAGGCTGGCGGCCGCATAGCCTCGATTGCCCTGATCTTGGTTGGGTTTGCCTCAATGCCGCGATGTGACACTAGGAAACCTAACAGCTTACCAGCCGAGACGCCAAAGACGCATTTCTCGGGGTTCAGCTTCATGCGCGTTGTGCGCAACCTGTCGAAAACAAGGGCCAGGTCTTCCATCAAGGTCGACCCTACCCTGGTCTTGACGACAATGTCATCGACATAGACCTCTACTATGTTTCTGATCAGGTCATGGAACGTGAAATTCATGGCACGCAGAAACGTAGGTAAAGCATTCCTCAGACCATATGGCATTACAACGTAACAATACAACCCATCTACTGTTACGAAGGCTGTATGCCTCTTATCCTCCTCATCCATCTGGATCTGATGAAACCCAGAGTACGCATCCAAAAAAGACAAAAGTTCACACCCGGAGGTGGAATCTACTATTTGGTCTATGCGTGGGAGGGGATAAGGGTCTGGAGGATATACTTTGTTGAGACTGGTGTAGTCGATACACATCCGAAGCTTCCCGTTCGCCTTGGGGACGACCACCGGGTTGGCCAGCCACTCGGGGTGATGGACCTCCTCGATGAAGCCCGCGTCCAGGAGCTTCCGGACCTCCTGACGGATGAAGTCCTGGCGCTCCACGGACTGCCTCCGTGGCTTTTGCTGCACCGGCTTGGCGTCCGGGCTGATCTTCAGACGGTGCTCAATCACTTCCCTAGGGATCCCAGGCATCTGCGACGGTTCCCAGGCGAACACGTCGATATTTGCCCGGAGGAAAGCAACGAGCGTGTCTCCCTACTTCTCTCCCAGATTCCCTGCGATGCGGGTGGTCTGGGAGGGTTCCACCCCGATCTGGACGGTCCTGACCGGCACGTCCTCTGGGTCGGAAGGGCGTACCTTGGGCACCTTCGGTTCCTTAACAGGAACCTTGGCCCGAGAGGTCGAGGGGTTGTCCCCCGCCGGGTTCGCTGCGTCAGTAGCGAGAGCATGGAGCTTCTCTACCGCGGCGACGGCTGCGTGGCGGTCTCCCGGCACGGTGAGAACACCCGCCGGGGACGGCATCTTCACGACCAAGTACCCGTAATGGGCAACGGCCATGAAGCGGTACAGTGCCGGTCTGCCAATGATGGCGTTGAACGGCAGGTTGACTTCCGCGACATCGAACTGGACGTTCTTTGTGCGGAATTTCTCCGGGGTCCCGAAGGTGACCGGCAGGTCGATTTTTCCTTTCGGGTAGATCGGCACTGGACCCACGCCAGAGAATGGGCGCGTCGGAGCTAGGCGTGACTCCGGAATCTGCAGCTGTTTGAAGGCTGCGTGGCTGATGATGTTGAGGGCGGCTCCGCCGTCGATCAACACGTGGTGGAGCCGTATGTTGGCGACCACTGGCGACGTGATGATCGGCAGTACGCCAGCCCCAGCCATGTTCTCTGGGCAGTCGGCCGGCCCGAAGGAGATGGTGGTGTCTCTCCACTTGTGGTGCGGAGCCACCCCAGGGACGCTCGGCCTGACCGAGAGGACTTCTCGGCGTAGGGCCTTCACGTCCCGCCGGGAAGAGACCGCCCAGCTTCCGCCGTACATAACGTACAGCCTCTTGCGACGTTCATTGTCGCTAGATTCGGAGCTGGAGTGGCCTAGAGCGTAGACGGGCCTAGAGCTGGTAGCCCATCTCCTTGCCCCCAGCAGCGGGCCCGCCGTCGCTGGTAGCCTTCCCCTTGCCAGGGCGCTGGCGTGGGGGCGAGTCGTCCTTGGCCGGACGCTCTCGGCGCTCACTGAGACGCCGCTGCATGAGCTTTTGTATCTCGCGGCAGTCGGCGGCGTTGTGACCGCTGTTGGGATGAACAGGACATGAGCCGCCACTGTTCCGCGCCTGTTGCCTCGGGCGCTTGCCGCCGGTGTCGCGGCCTCCAGGTGCTGCCGCGGCAACAGGGGCCCCTTCCAGGAACCTCTCAGGGCGTCGGCCCTTCTTCTTTTTCTTTCCACCCTCTCGGGCGGCACCGGCAGAGGCGCCTGGCTGGGCAGTCCTGTCCTGCTATGGGGAGTGCCACGCACGCCCCTCTGCGGCCCTAGCGCATTTGTCCACCAGTGCGTACAGGGTGGCGACGTCCTGTACTTGGCGGGTCGCCAGTTTCTCCAGCATCTTCTCATCACGGACGCCTTGCCGGAAGGCTGTGATGATGGACGCGTCGGAGATGCGAGGGATTGTCCCCCGCACCTTGGCGAAACGAGCGATGAACGCTCGGAGGGATTCGCCAGGCTCCTGACGTACTGCATGGAGGTGGGCCTCCACACCGTACTGCTGGCATGCACTCGCGAAGTTCGCCAGGAACAGAGTGCAGAGCTCCTCCCAGGATCGGATTGACCCGGGGGAGAGGTTCATGAGCCAAGTCCAGGCCGGCCCAGACAAGGCGACATGGAAGTACGACGCCATAACGGCGTCATCTCCGCCAGCCGCTGTGATAGCGGTGACGTACACCTGCAGGAATTCCGACGGGTTGGTATTCCCGTCGTATTTTTCTGGCAGGTGCGGCCGGAACTTCTGCGGCCAGCGCGCGGAGCGGAGACTGTCCGCGAGCGCGGCGCAGCCAACTCAAGCCGATACGACCCCTGGTGGCGCTTGTACGCCAGCCGGGGGTTGCACGTAAGCCGGGGGCTTAGGTGCTGCAGCGGCGAACGCAGCGTCAAGGTTCTTGCCCTTGGCGGCGTTTGGCTGCACCCGTCGTTGCTCCACGGTGGTGGGGGTGCCTGCTCATTGGCGGTTGAGCTCAGCTCGCAGGTCTTCCGTCTGCGCGCTCCTTACTGAGGGGGAGCGCGCGGATGTCGCCGCATCGTGCTGCCTGCGGCGGTTCGACCTCCCCCCACTGCTGGGAGGGGGTCGCGATCCATTCCTAGCTGGGCCAGGGGTGACCTGAGCTAGGTGGATCAGGCGATCCACATCGCTTCGCCACTGCGCCAGGTCGCTAGGAGAGGCTGTCGGACCCGGGGGGGTTACGAAGCAGCTCCCTGGCTGCGGCGAGCGGGCCGCTGGCAGCAGCGGGGTTCGCCGTGGCGGCGTTTGCCGCTACCGCGCTCGCTCCTGCAGTGTTTGCAGCAGCGGCGCCCCCCACGGGGCGTCGAGGGACCCGCGGCGTCCGCGCCGCGCCCTCAGAATGGCGGGGGGAGGCCTGCGACCCAGTCGAGACCACCTCCTCTGATGCGGCTGCATCCTCATGGATGTCGCGGATGCGAACCATCATGCGGTGAGGGATGATGCTAACTGATGCTGTCCCCCTACCTGGCGCGCCAAATGTCGGAGCGGACGTGCTCCTGGTCGGGTGGCGGAATGCACCCGGCCGAGATCCTAAGTACTAAGAGTAGTTAGGGGGAGCGATAGTTGTTAGCTGGTCAATGGTGGCACGATGGTGACGAGAGGGTATAGAGTGGTTCGGGCCGCCGGAGCGTAATACCCTACGTCCACTGTGGGTGTGTTCTTGTATTCCTGTCTGTAGGAGAAGACAGTGAAGATTGTGTGCTTATGCTTTGTGGGTTGAGTCTGTCTGGTCTAAGAGCGTGTCGAGAGTGTGTGTGTCTTGTCTGAGGAGAATGTGTTTTGTGTGTCGCGTATGCCTCCCCTTTTATAGCCAAGGGGGGCATGTACATTGTGGCCGGGCCCCGACAGGTGGTCCCGGCCCATTTCCTCTATGCTACAGCTCTATCTTGTGCCTGATGTCCAACGCTCCCACGCTTTGTGCCTGTACCACCGACGCGACCTGGTATGGCCTGGAGATCTGTCATATCATCCTGTCGTCTGGATACGGCCCCGCGCCGTCCTGCCTTACGCCGTCCTGTCCCATCGGCTGCTAAACCCGCTGAGAGGCTTCAGAGGCCGAGGGGCAGGCGATGCGCACGCGTGACAGGACAGGGCGCTCGTAGTAGCGTTGTAGCGCCGCTACCTAGTATTAGGCTGAGCGCGGCCGCCGCGCGTGGGGCGGCTCATGATGAGTACAGCGTACTTGTTTACTCAATATAGACCCCAGTGTAGCCGGGGAAATCAACTGTAGTGCCCTGCTATCGCCGTCGCGCCCCGCCGCGCGTGGCGCGGCTCATGATGAGTACAGCGTACTTGTTTACTCAATATAGACCCCAGTGTAGCCGGGGAAATCAACTGTAGTGCCCTGCTATCGCCGTCGCGCCTCGGTAAGGCGCGCCCCTTCGCTTCACCGCCGCCGCCTACCAGCGGCGATGGGGGCACGCCCGTCTGACAGCGGCGGTGTCAGTGTGCTACGGGCGCATGCCAGCCCGACAGCGGCGGCGTCGGCGGGCAACGGGGGCACGCCCGTCTGACACTCGTGGTGTCAGCGGCATCGGAGCGTGCCTGCCTGACAGCGGCGGTGTCAGCGGCATCGGGCACGCCCACCTGCCCGCAATAAATGCAGCAGGTGGGCGAGGCGCCCGCCTGAAGGCCCCGCCACGCGCCCTATGGGCACGTGGCAGCACGAGACCTTCCCGTGCCCTGTGGGCACGTGGCGGCCCCGGACCACCGATGGCGCTGGCTCCGGACCTCCCCGAGCTCTGTGGGCACGTGGCGGCCCCGGACCACCGAGGGCGCTGGCTCCGGACCTCCCCGTGCCCTGTGGGCACGAGGCGGCCCCGGACCACCGAAGGTACGGGCTCCGGACCTCCGAGAGGTCCGGACCTCACCTTCCCCTGAGGGACTCCTCGCGTGGCTGGGGGAGGCTCGGTCCTCGAAGGAGGTCCGGGGCCTCCCCTGTGGGCCGGGTGCGCGGCCCAGCTTTTCCAAGGAGTAGGCCGGGCCCATCTGTACGCGGCCTTAGGCCCTCCTTCTACTGCAGTACTTACCCTCCTTAGTGATCTTTGTCTAGTGTAAGCGGGTACCCGGTTAGCTGGGTACCGACACTCTCCAAACAGGGGAGTCCCCTATCCTGTCTCCAACACTCACAACTGTGTTATTTTTCAAGTATTTCTTCCTTATAATTTCTTGCCATGGTCCATTTTCAGTTTCCAACTTCCACCACCATTTGCACAGGAGGCTTATATTGAGCTTATCCAAACTCTTAATGCCAAGTCCCCCTCTCTTCTTCTCCTCACAAGCTCTACTCCATTTAATCAAATGGTATTTTCTTCTAGAGCTACCTCCTTGCCATAGGAAGGTTCTCCTACATTTGTCAATTCTTTCAATCATAGTTTTATGCAGAAGGTACATGGACATGTGGTATATGGGGGCATTTGTCAGATCGGATGAAGGGATCTTGGCCCTATTTGGTGTTTTGGTAATTGTGACAGCATTGTGTGGACTAATGTTTCAATTGAGTATATTGAAGGGAATTACGTCCACGGGAAAAGGAGCTCGGTTGATGTGAACTAAGCATGGTGATGGCTTCATGGATGGATAGCTCAAGGTAAAGGTATAAAGATAGGTTTTGAGTTTGACCGGTCAAGAGGTGCTTAGAGGATGGAAATTGACTGGATTAATAGGTTAGACAGCCGTACTATCAAGAGGGGTCAATTGTATCTTACTTGACGGTCTTGTAGTGCCTCATTTATCATATAGTTGACGACATTGCATGAGAGCTAACCGCGTTTCGATATGCGAAAGAAAAACTCAATTCAAAAGCTGTTTTGAGAGTGGGCAGATTTTCAGAGCCGCGGACTGTCCGCAATTGTGGGCGAAATCCCACAAGAGTTGGTTTGGTTCCCTGTCAGTTTTTGAGCTTCAACGGCGGACTGTCCGGCCTTAGAGGGCGGACTGTACGCTGTACTAACTGGAGGTTGGGTCAGGGAACTAGAGGTTTCTGCTGAGGGTATTGTTATGAACTACGGACTGTCCGGGCCTCTGGGGCGGACTGTCCGCATGTCATTTGAGTCGACAGCTCCGGAGCAGCAGAGTCCCTGTGTTTCAAATTGTGTGAACTGCTGACTGGCCGGGCCTTTTGAGGCGGACTGTCCACGGTACTAATTTGAGTGACTCTGACAAGCATTTATTGTGAAACAAGCCGTTGGTTTTCAAGTACGGACTGTCCGAGCTTTGTACTACGGACTGTCCGCAAACTCCCTGTTTACGCGAGTTTTGTACATAACGACTAGTTGAGGAGTGGGGGAGTATATATAGAGGGTTCCCGGCGGCTGGCTCCCTCTCTTGGCCATTTGGAGCACTTGTTGAGCATTCTGGAGCTTTCCCTCACCTCACTCTCACTCATATTACTTGTGATTGCATTCTAGTGAGATTGAGAGCATCCTAGCGCTTTGCATCAATTGTGTGAGCTTTGAGGCACTAGGAGTCCATCAAGCAAGCGTCATTGGCTTGTTACTCTTCAAGGTTGCCGCCTCCTAGATGGCTTGGTGGAGGTTCCCCGTTGAGCTCTTCAAAGAAGATTGTGAAGGAGCCACGGTTGTGATTGTGAGAGGCTTGGTGCTTGCCTCAACGGAGTGGTGAAAAGCAACTCTAGTGGAATCGAGGTTTGAGAGGTTCATTGACCAATCTAGCTCAAAGATCAAGCAGTCTTGATAGAGGAGCGGTTGGATGCTTTGAATCCACCTCAACGTGGATTAGGGGTGACCGGCAAATCATCGATACCACGGAAAAAATTCGGTCTCTTGTGTGGTGATTCCTTTGCTCTCTTTATTTTCTTTCATTTACCTTGAGCATTTACTTTACTAGAGATTGAATTGCAATCTTTTCATCCTAGGTTGCAAACCCACGTAGTTCAACATAGGCTAAAAGATTTAATTTTCTTGTGTTTCTAATTAAATTTCCCTAGTGTCTTTGATTTTAGTTAAAACCGTCTATTCACCTCCCCTCTAGCTGGTAATCTCGATCCTACATAGGAATTTATCAATACTATTCTTCTAGCAATGGACATCGATCCTCCCTTCCATGGTGTTGGCGCCAGAATTTAGCCGACCCAGTTTAATGGGCCTAAATCGGTTTGGAGCTAGAAGTTGGGCTATACAAGGGAGAGATAGCGTATGTTTTGCTTTTTAGGCCAAATAACTGTGTATCTTAGGATAGATAGTTTTCTTTGGTAGAGAGTCCGATTGGGACTCCAGTTTAGTTAAGATTTAGAGATAAATTAAGAAAGGATGGACTTGCTATCCAAGTCCGCGGACTATAAATATGTAACCGTACCTACGAAATAAACAGAGACTACTCACGTTCGTCAATAGCGGTTGTCTCCACATTCTCTCGGCGCACCGCCACCCCTAAGCAGTTAGGGTTTCAAGGTATATCACCATGCTGCTCTTTTGATTTCTTTCATAGATGTTGATAGGGCATTACGGCGATCTGCCTATGGTAGATCTTGTACTAAGCGTTGTTGTTGGCAAGATCTGCTAGTTATCATGTGCATCTACCCGATCTACTTATTCTCTAAACTTCGCGACATAGATTGGATCGAGCAAAATTTACCATCATGCTATCCTTTGACGTTATCATCTTTTGCAAAATATGCTGCGTCAAGCCACCGCCATATTTTGTTAGATTTGCATGATATAAGAGGCTTGCTTAGGCTGATGTCAGTTTATCTATCCAAACCCCGTAATTTCTTGCATCGTGATCGGTTTCTAGCTAGAGATAATATTCTGTTTGCTTATTACACTAGTTTCTATTAAAGAACCGATCTGGGTAAACAGATCACTTTATTTCCATGCATCTTATACACATCGCCTAAGTAGCGTCGGATCGGCTCGTGGAGTATTGATGGAGGTTTGCCGATGTCAAGACCCGACGCGGGAGAGCCGATCCAAACGATCCGGCTAGTATTTAACGTTTACCTTGTTTTATTTGTTCATACAGAGAGAACACAGGAGCCGACCACCGTCACCATCACCACCTTCCTGACTATAAGGTCAAGCCAGGTGGCACGCCCAACCATCACCGTAGCCAGCAGTCGGCTGACCGTTTAGCCGACTGGGAGCCGCAACAAGGAGGAGCGACCTCTACGTCCACATACACCTCCCGGCTCGCATTGTGTTGACCCGTTGGTACACTGCCCACCGATTTCCCGCGGCAACACATGGTTCTAGCCTTTTAGATATTTTCTCCTCAAGGGGCAGTCAATCAGCAATGTGAAGCTTAGCAGGACTCACAGGGACTCCCAAATAGTTGATGGGGGAAAGATCCAACTTGACATGTAAAAATGTCAGCATACATTTGCCCAAGCCCCTCACCATCATTTATCATAATGATTTCACTTTTATCAAAATTGATTTTTAGATCAAACATCATTTCATATAAACCCAGCATCAGTTTAAGATTTCTGGCATAATCCATGTCATTTTCCAAACAAGCAATTGTATCATCTGCATATTGCAGGACTGCTACACCAAAAGGAATGATATGATCAATCAAGCCCTTCAGAAGACCATTCTCTTGAGCTTTGTGTATCATTCTAGTTAAGCAGTCTGCATCAAAGTTGAATAAAATAGGGGACAGGGTGAAATAGGGGATAGGGGTTGTCGGTACCCAGCTAACCGGGTACCCGCTTATACTAGGCAAAGTCTAGTAAACAGTCCTTAGTAAGGCTCCACGCAGCCTGACAAGCTGGGTTTATTCCCTTGGGCAGCACAAGGGCTGGCTTGCCTATACTCGGCAGGGTCTTCAATATCGGCAAGTGTCGCAGTAAAGGAAGGGCCCAAGGCCACGTACAGGCAGATCTGGCCTACCCCTTATAAGAACTGGGCCGCACGCTCGGCCCACAGGGGAGATCCCGGACCTCCTTCGGCGAGGGACGAGCCTCCCCCAACCGCGCGAGATGTCCCTCAAGGGAAGGCCAGGTCCGGACCACTCGGAGGTCCGGAGCGGCCAGGTCCGAAGCGGCCAGGTCCGGACCGCTCGGAGGTCCGGAGCTAGCGCACTCGGGGGGTGGAACCGTAAGCTACCACGTACACCTACCCCCGGTGAGGGATGGTCCGTGTGGCGGAACCGCCGATTTAATCCGGACTAAGCACACTAGCCTACTGTGGCTTGTAATGTGATTAGGCCAAACTAAACCCGGTCATCCGTCGAGAGTCATTTGACTCCCGATATTACCTTTTCCCAGAGGAACCGACATCATACACATTTGACCCACGATTGGGCCACAACAGAAACATCATCACAGGCAGTTGAATAGCGTAAAATTAGACTTAGTTACAAACCAGTTTTTACATAAAATACAACTCCAACATAATGTTATAAGGTAGCAAGTTTGAAAGTTTCTCGCAGCGGAAATATAAGTTTAGGGGTCACCACGTTATCACCAAAAGATTTGCATTAGAGGTACAACATCGAGCCCACCGATGTTGCCCTCGTGCCACTCATGTCATCTCATCCTAAATGAGAGCATGCTCCGCCTCCAACGCAAGTGCAGACCATGAATTCCATACCTGCGCTCAAAATATGGGGGCAAACCCTGAGTACTAATTACTCAGTAGGTCTTAATGGATTTGGCTTACGGCTGACGCGAAGCGGCTTACTAGCAAGTGGATCCTTAGCCTTTAGTTTTAAACAGTAACATGTGTAACATAAATAGCAAGTTTTCATCATTTGAATAGCCTTCAACACAACTGTAACTTGTAGTAAGGTAAACAGTTCAAATCAATCATGCGGTATTCCAAAAACCATGAGTATTAAACACCGAGAGTTTAAGTAATTACTACGTTGAACGTCAAAGGCATTGGCATTCCCACACCTGGTGGGCATCAGCGATTCGAATCGATTTTTAATTCCCGGGAATAACTATCATGCCAGGGGTATATGCTTACTAGCCATCGCGTTCCCACATATAATCCCCATCTCCACCTGTCTTGTCCCAAGATTCAAAGCGCCCCCACCTAACCCCCGGGTTGTGCCCCCTTAGGAGCGATACCACAGTTCTCTGGGTCAGCCCTCCCTCGAGTACAAGCGCCCCCGGGCCCATCGGCCTCCAGCAAGTGGATGGGCGGAGCCTTGAAAACTTCGGACAAACCTAGGTAAGACTTCACCGGTCCCATTTCCCGGTTAAGCACTCTAGCAATGTTATGCCGACCAATAGGCGAACAGCGGACGGGCCTTATGCGACTCGGGCGGAGTCCAAAGTGCAACCTTATGAAAAGCATATACTGAAATAAATCTCCGCCCGGTCTCCATTTAATTCATGAGCAACAATAATAAATGATATAACTGTAAGCTTTTGTAACTTTGAAAACACCTACATGACGAGTCCACACACTCGTGTCTACTCGTACCTAGCAATTTCTAGGCATACTCATCCTACGAACTCTATGTATAGGTGCTAGGGCCAGGGCGGCCAGGGAGTCTAATGCAATTGGTTCCAAGCAACTCCTAATGCATATGCGTAATCATCAAGTATAATTTGTTTGCTGGGTTGAGTATGGTCCTGCCTACCTTTGCTTATTCTTATCGAGCCAACAAACTAAACTAGGTTAGTTTGCCGGGTTGTGAGGCTTTGCCTCAAGCAACCCCTTGATCACTTGGACAACTCCTCCTTCCAAACACGACTGATGGGCTCTCCAGGTCGTGTCTGGGGCTTACTTGATCCTCTGGACCACCGTTGCCCGAAGTAGCTCCCGCACTTGTTTCTCAATCACGTATCTGCAATAAGCGTTGCTATATGAATGCTATGCATGACGTAGTGAATGAGATGCACGATCACCAAGCATACAACTAATTAAGCAAAATATGAGGTAACATCTAGTTACGCATGTAATGGATTACTAGCTCAATCAAAACATCCCGACTGGCACTAGCATTAGTATTACTTTTATAGACCCAAAGCAAGCGTGTATGTGCAATCTCACAAGAACACATATACAAAAATCAAGTTGTCAATCATAAGGCTAACAAGGTGATGTGAGCCGATCAAACATGCAATAGTTATTGAGGCATTAAGATTACTATGGTAAGTGTGGTGGTTTTTATTGGATATACTAGTCTCACCTTTTCTATTATTTACATAAATATGCATTATTTCTACCATTTTCAAAACAGAGCCAAAATCTTACATACACCACCTCCTATTCTAGCAGTGAGTCATGTTCATAACTTAGAGCTCATACCAAGCCTCTAAAGTCCCTTGGAGCATTTTTTACCATCGCAACCTTTTCTTAAATTAAATATACACTTAAATACAAGATAAGGGCAAAATAGTAATTAAACAGTAAATGCTAGGGCTACTAAAATTTATACAGAGCCTACACATGTTCACAAGGCCTCTGCCCAATTTTCATAATTTTTGAAGCTCATTTTACCCACATTTTCTATTTATCAAGGTTTTTCTTGTATGCACAATAACAGGTGCAGAAAGGTCTTTTCATACCCAACCATCATATCCATTCAGTAGATCTACTTAATAGGAGTACACTGCAACAAAGTTTGCATTTTCCTGATTTTTATTTGATTTATTACGAATTTTCAAAGTTCTCTGTTTATAGAAATTCAATAAATCGAAAACCATAACAGTCAGGGACCTAAGCGTGAATATCTATTAACATCAGGGGCTAGAGCGTAAGGATTTGATGACTCAATGAATAGTGCACAGTACTTGGACGAAAATGAACAAAAGCGCAGGGCCTTTTTGGAAAACAACCTTCTTCTTCCTTCGGCCGACAGAGAGGGGCGCGCGGCCGCCGGGGTTCTCGCGCGTGGGGGGGCCGACTTGGAGCCGACGAGGTTCAGGGACACGTTCCTAGCGTGGGGCTTCCTTTCCCCCAAGACGGCGTCGTGAGAGGAGGCTACAGTGGCCGAGGAACGGCCGTGAACCGGTGGGCGGCGGCGACGCGCAGAGCTCGGTGGCCGGGGCTCGATCTCGCGGCACCGGCGGAGGCGGTGGCCAAGCTCTACCGTGCGGGCTGCGCGGTGGCGTGGGGAGTCCGGCGGTGGCGCTCTTGAGGTGAGAAGGACACCGGAGAGGGGTTCCCCACTGTGAGGCTCGGCGGCGATGGCGGCCACGATGGTGGCGCTCATGGGTCTCGATGTGGGGGTACGGAACGGTGATGCCACCTAGTGCTCTGGGTGCGCGAGGCCGAGGCGCGTCCAGCGGTGGTGGCCTACAGGCGTACGGCGAGCAGGGGAGACGGCCCGAGCTCGACCAGAGCTCGGTTGCTCCAATGGCGGCGCGGACTGGGAGGCGCGGGGCGGGCTGGAGCAGGCGTAGGAGAGGCAAGGAAGTGGGCGCGGAGCTGGGGAGGACGCCAGCTGGGAAGGAGCAGGCAGCGCAGGCCGGGTGAGGGCGGCGCGTGGCCGTGGCGTGGCGCGCTGGCGCCCATGGCGTGGCGCGGTGGCGCCCTTCGCCCGCCGCGTGGGCGCAGGGAAGGGGAGGAGGACGAAGGCGTCGCGCGGGTGGACGCGGTCCATGGACCGGAGGTCGCTGACAGGTGGGACCGGGGTGAAGTAAAATGAAGATGGCCTATGGACCGGGTGTGGGAAACGTGGAGCTGTGGGACCCACCCGAGTACCGGCGCAGGCGACCCGACAGGTGGGGCCCGCCCGTCATAGAGACAAGGAAAAAGGAAATTTTTGGTAAAAAGGAAAAGAGCCCTTTGACCAGCTGAAGTCATGTTTTAAATCTCTGTTTTTGAACACCTTATGGTCCGATTTTGCCAAAACCCCAAATATAAAAGTTGTTCTAATCTTCTAGATCTACAACTTTGTCAAAATGCTCAGTACCCACTTACATTCAAATTTTGTGAGTTTTAATGAATTCAAATCAGGGGTTCATGTTTGACCAACTATTTCTTTAACCTTATAAATTCTGTTTAGCCTATTTATGTGCATTTTCATGCCAAGTGAACTATACCAAAGTTGCTTAGTATTTTATTTCCTACAACTTTGGTATTCAAGTCATGGTCAAATTTAGAACTTGGTTTCAGAATATTTTGAATTTACTAAACTGTTCTCAGTTTGACAGATTTCACTAGTTGGCATTAAACACTCTAAAACACCTAGCAAACCTTTGTGCATGTTACCACACTCAATACCAAAGTTGATCCACATAAAATTGTCTACAAGTTTGTCATAGAGAGTTTGGTCCAAAACAGATTATATTTTGAACTATAGTCACAAGTGTGCTCAGGGGTTTTGTGAAACTGCAACTTCAATTTATGTATGGTCCATTTTGTCTCAAACCTTTGAAGTATCAAACGGAGTCCAATAACTTTGATATTTGGTTCAGTTGAAAGCTTATAAGTTTAATTTCATTTCCTAGTCAGGTAGATTTTTAAGTTCTATAGTGAAAACAAAAGTAATTTCAGAACGAAATTTGGAGAAAGGCTGAAATGCAGATTTGGGGGTTTAAGTGTGGACCAAGTTTGACCTGCTTTGACTTGGCCTTTTGAAGTTTCCAATTCAACATTTTTAACTTGCGATTTCTCCACCTTAGTTCTTTCCATCTCTAAACATGATTCTATTATAAGAAACCATTACCTTAAGTCAAATATGAATTAGGACCTCTGAGATGCCGGAGGCATCACAGTCCGGGGCCGCCACGTGCCCACAGGACGCGCGGCGGAGTCTTCGGCCAGGGGCCTCGCCCGCCTGCTGCATTAATTGCGGGCGGGCGCGCGTGCCCCGTTGCCCGCTGACACCGCCGCTGTCAGACGAGCGTGCCCCGTTGCCCGCTGACACCGCCGCTGTCAGACGGGCGTGCCCCGTTACCCGCTGACGGACGGGCGTGCCCTGACACCCGCTGACACCCCGCGGGCAGGCGACGGCGACTAAGCAAAGGGGCGCGCCTTACCGAGGCGCGACGGCAGTGACAGGGCATACAGTCAACTTCCCCGCCGGACGTTGGGGTTTAAACCGAATAAACAAGTACGATGTGCTCATCATGAGCTGCGCCACGCGCGGCCGGCGCGCTCAGCCTAGTACTGGGTAGCAGCACTGTAGCACCGCTGTGAGCCCTCCGTAATGTCACGTCGGCACGCCGCCTGCCTCCTCTGCCACTGAAGCCCTCCGCCGGGTTCAGCGGCTGATGGAATAGGACGGCATAAACCAGGACGGTGTGGCGCACTTTCCGGGCCACGCCGGGCCGCGTCAGTTGTGCAGGTACAAGACGTGGGAGTCAACAGTTGCCACTACGAGGAGCA
This sequence comes from Paspalum vaginatum, assembly GCA_030272315.1. Taxonomy (NCBI): domain Eukaryota; kingdom Viridiplantae; phylum Streptophyta; class Magnoliopsida; order Poales; family Poaceae; genus Paspalum; species Paspalum vaginatum. The sequence continues at coordinate 4,286,824 of CM059017.1, read as the reverse complement.
CGCGACATGACAACAAAGAGTCCGCTGGAGAGACCTGACCTTCGCCAGAAGGAGCGTAGGGTACCAAGTCAGCGCAGGATAGAGCTGTAGCATAGAGGAAGTAGGACGGGACCACCTGTCGGGGCCCGGCCACCATGTGCATGCCCCCCTTAGGCTATAAAAGGGGAGGCATACGAGACTCTCAGAGGAGGAAGAAAAAAACACGAACACAGACACAAGCACAAGCTCACAATCACCTCCGTCTTTTCCAACAGACAGCAATACAAGAAAACACACCCACAGTGGACGTAGGGTATTACGCTCCGGCGGCCCGAACCACTCTAAATCCTCGTGTCCCTATCGTGCCACCACAGACCTAGCTAATAACGATCGCTCCCCCTAACTACTCTTAGTACTTAGGATTCGGGCGGGTGCATTCCGCCACCCAACCGGAGCACACACGCTCCGACAGGGGTCACCCTGTATAACCCCCTTATAGCTTTTAATGTATTTCCCAGTTTCACCATTAATCCTCACACTCACTTTTCCATCATAAACCACTTGATGAATCCATCTACACCATTTGTCACTAAAGCCCCATATTTTAAGGTAGCTAAGCAGGAACTTCCAATTAACTTTATCATATGCTTTTTCAAAATCAAGTTTTAAGACCACCCCTATTTGTTTCCTCTTCTTTGTCACATGGATTACTTCATGCAATATCATGATTCCACTCATGATATTTCTACCTTTTAAAAAGGTTGTTTGGGCTCCATGAATAAGTCTTTGTGCATAAGGTTTTATTCTGATGGTGAGGACTTTTGTTATTAATTTGTATAAACAATTCAGCAAACAATTTGGCCTCAATTGTTTCATTCTCACAACCCCTTCAACTTTAGGCAATAGAGAAATCACACCATTATTGAACCTGCTCACCTCCATCCTCTCATTATAAAAGTCATTGAATACTGCCATCACATCATTTTTGACAATATCCCAGCATATCTGATAGAATTCAATAGGTATGCTATCGGGCTCTGCTGCTTTATTTTTCTCCATATGGAATCAGGCATGCTTAATTTCTTGTTCACAGAGAGGTTTACATAGATTTTCATTATCCTCCTCAGAAAGATTATCCTCAACAGACCAAATATCCGGTTCAAGCCGAAGTTCATGATCTGCGGCTGGGCCAAATAACTCAGAATAGTATTTAGTGGCATGATCAAGTAGATTTTCAATCCCCTCAATCCTATTATCACCATCTTCCAGGGCAAAGATGGTATTTTTCCGCTTCCTCCCATTAGCAATTCTATGAAAGAATTCAGAATTGTTATCCCCTTTTAACAGTCATGTCTCATGTGATCTTTTGAACCAAAATAATTCCACTTCTCCAAGGATTTTCGTATTTTCAGCCAACAAAGCTATTTTGATGCTGAGTTGCTGTGAACTCAAAAAGCCATCCTCTTTGATCTCTTCCAAAGTCAACAAAGAAGTCTGAATTTCTTTCCTCCTTTTTTGATATCACCTATGATACCCCACCCCCATCCCCTGAAATATTGTTTGAAAAGCTTCAATTTTTGTTGTATTCTATCCAGAGCGGTTTTGCCCTGCATGGGCGTTCCCATATCTCTCTAACTTTGGGTATATGTTGTCACGCCCAGTTCTCAACCAATGGAACCAGGACAACATATATGTGCCAGAAACAAGTCTCACATATACTATGACAATAGTGACATCACAGAACGTGCATAAAAGGGAATTAACGAATACATAGCGTATTGTCACTTTATTACATCAAGACACAAGTCTTTATAACAGAGTCATAAGCGGAAGCGTAACAAAAACATAACGAGCCGCCACAGGGAAGTTGACTGGGAGACTGATATGCCTAGAACTCTTCATAACCTTGAGCGTACTCTTCTGTGCCTTCCTCAACTAAACAGCAGTTGGGTCCACCCAACAAAAGAAAGAAAACAACAAGCATGAGTACACAATCGTACTCAACAAGCATAACATGAACCATGAGGCTCTAAGGTTGGCTGAGACGTATGCATGAGCTTTTAGTTGATCAGGTTTTATTAAGCAACTAATTACAACGAGTGAGTTTTAAAGCCATTAAGCCCAAGATATTGCATAAGGAATTAATCAACATTATTAGAAACATAACTAACTCCCGAACCAACCCAAACACCACTAATCAGCATAAAGGATCTGGGCCGCTCATAACCGTGAGCACGGCTGACATGTCAGTTTTACACTCTCGAGAGGTTGCACATCTTTACCCACAAGTCGTGAGCTACGCTAGAAGTTCATCACATTGCCTTAGATGAGATGACTAGCAAGCCACACTACGAAGCCTTTACAAAGATCACGTTGGTAAGGTGTAACTGCTGAGGTTTCAAGCTCCGCGGAGATGGGGCCCTACTCTAAGGGGTGAAGCACACAGCACACACAACCCAAAGCAGATCCGAGGCCCATCCCGGCTCACTTCCCCTCTTGCCCCGCAGGTAAGTTACTCCCAAACCAAGGCAATCTAATTAATCAGCTAAGACCGTCCCATTCCAGTCTCATGGTAGCGCTGTTGTCCCAGGTTGTCGCTTTGCGAACCGGTCCTTATGGAGAGTGGATATGAGCAAAACCACTAAGCACATTGCTCATGCCCCCTAAACCATGTTGCTAAAAAGCCAAATTTTAAAGAGCCATGAACCACTCAAGCACCTCAGCACAGAGGGTCACGCTCACAAAATATTGCATAGATCCATTAACAAGATTATTAACAAAAGAACATGTGTTTGTGCAGCAACAAGCAAAACTTATCCAACATGCATTCCCATAGGTAAAACATAGGGTAAAGAGGCTAATGTATAGTCCTTATAGGCATACAAGATTAAATGCACATGCAAATGAGTAAGGGTTATTAGGTGTTGTTCATGTTATACTTGCCTTCCTCAAAAAGCTCTTGTGGCTGCTGTCCAAAACTTGTAACCTGCTGTTCTTCTTCACCTATGAACGGTTCACCGTCTAAACACGTTCACGGCAACAAACAAACATTCTCATACACGCATACATGCAAACAAATAACAAAGGATAAGCAACAGTACACCACATCATAAAAATAACAGAAGATAAAGCTATTATAAAAACATTCTACGCATTTCTACGGACACGTGAGCGCAAGAATCACCCAAATCGGAGCTAAAATGTGAAAGTTATGCATAAAACAAGCTCCTAAGGGCAAAACTGTGTTAAACAAACTAAACCAGGGGCTGTTTTATGAAAAACGAGGACCTAAACGTAATTAAACATAGCCGCCGAGGGTTTTAGAGCGAAACCACCAGAGCCTGGACTGCAGGTTCAAATCCCGGAGAGCTCAGGGGCTAAACTGATGAAAACAGGACTAAAACATAAATACTTTTCAACGAAGTCGGACTGCGGGTTGATTCTAGGGAAACGCGGGGTCTCAAGCGCTAAACTCCCCGGTTGACCGGGTCTGCGCTGACGCGTACGGTGAGGTGGCGGCCACGTCACTGCTGACAGGCGGACCCGACGCTGACTGGGTTAAGTGAGGGCGACGTGTCACTCTGTGATTGGCCCGCAAAGGGGTACGAGACGTCTTAATCGTGGTCGTTGGCGATGGATCTGACGGTTGCAGAGGCAAGGGGCACAGGGGCAACGACGGTGACCAAACTCCACGGTGGAGTTCGGCCCGCGCGGCGGCAGCTTGCCGGTTGCGCGCGCGCTGAGACCTAGGGGTGCTCCCGCTGCCCTAGGGCTAGCTTGGGAGAGAGAGGGGACAACGGCGAAGCTCACCGAGGTGATGTGGACGTCGGGGAGGTGGTGGAGTGAGCTCGCGACGAGGACCGGCGGGCGAAGATGGTTGGTGCTCGCGGACACGGGCAAAGGAGCGGCGTTCCCGCGTCCAAAACCCGCGGAACGCCTCCGCGGCGATCCTTCGAAGAAGGAAACGAAGGGTAAGAGCCGGGGACAGTCCAACGGCGACGAATTTTGCGGTGGCGCGGCTTACCGTGGGCGGAGTACCGGGGACAGTCCGTTGCTTTTATGCATCTTTTTAATTTAAATAAATCATGATAAATGCAAACTAAGCACATTAGCCTTAAAAAATTAAATAAATTGCTTGGTTTTTATTATGAAATGCTGAAATTAAAACTAGGGTGTTATAGTATAAAGTTAGGGTGTTTAGTGTGGCAGAACCGCCGATTTAATTCGGGCTAATCGCATCTGCCACCTCTGGCCCACAGTGCACTTAGACCAAATTAAACCCGGTCGTCCGTCGAGAGTCATTCGGCTCCCGATATTACTCTTTTCCCACAGGAACCGATATCATACACATCCATCCCACGATGGAGCCACAACAGTTACTTTATCACAAGCAGTGGAAATAGAGTATAATTAGATTTACTTTACAAAGCAGTTCGAAATAAAATACAAGTTTCAATATAATGCCATACGAAAGGCAAGTTCGAATCAGATAGCGAAAGCGAATTCAAAAACATCTCGCATCGGAAATAAAATTCTCTAGTAGTCTCAATGCGATGATGATCGAGGCGAGCAGTACCGAGACCACCGGTACTACCCTCCGCCAAGCACTTGTCCAGACGTCGTCGGAACCTGTTGTCAAAAGGTAGGGGCAAACTCTGAGTACTAATTACTCAGTATGACTTAATGGATTGGCTTACGGCTGACGCAAAGCCTGCATACTAGCATGTGAATCCTTAGCCATTGATTTTAAAAAAAAGTATAATATCATAATGTAACATGTTTCATCATTGGTATATAACTCCATAACAATAATAATAATTTGCAGTAACGTAAGCAATACAATATTACAAGCGTACAATATTTAGTATTTGAAAACTTGAGTAATACTTATAAAAGATTTAAGTAGTTACTACGTTGACCGTGTGCATTATCAGCACTCCCACACTTGGTGGGCATCAGCGATTCGAATCGATTTTAATTTTCGGCAATAACTATCATGCGAGGAGTATATACTTACTGGCCATCGCGTTCCCACATATAGTCTCAATTTTAACCTGTCTCGTCTCAAGTTCGATTCACTCCCGCCTAGCCCCGGAGTTGTGCCCCTATGCTGAGTCTACCGACATCTCGGTCTCTCCACCACGAGTACCAAGCTCCCCCGGGCCACCTTCCTCTCAACCAGCGGATAGGAACGTGTCTCTGTGCATCGGACGAGCTCAGGAAAGACTTTACCCGTCACATACCCCAGTTAAGCAATCTAACAATGTTACGCCGAACAGCAGGCGAACAGCGGACGGACCTTAAACGACTCGAGCGGAGCCAAATAGTACAACAACAACACACCCCAAAATAAAATTATTCTCTACACCGGTCTCCATTTAAATCATGAGCATAATATTAATTCCTAAATAGTAAAAGTTTTGTAATCTTTGAAATCACCTACGCGACGAGTGACTCCTTTCACTCGTGTCTACTCGCATCTAGCAATTATAGGCAACTCGTCCTACGAACTCTAGGTATATGTGCTAGGGCCAGGGCGGCCAGAGAGTCTAATGCAAGGGTTTTCAATCAACGGCTAATGCGGATGCGTAATCATCAACCAAGATAATATTAGCTGAGAAATTAATAGTCGTGTCTACCTTTACTTATTTTCACAAAACCAACAAACTAAACTACGTTAGTTTGCCATATTGTGGGACTTTGTCCGAGGCAACCCCTTGATGTCTTGGACTACTCCTCCTTCCAAATACCACTTCAGGTGCCTCCAGGTGGTACTTGGGTCTTAGTTGGTCTTTTGGACACCGTTGCTTGAAGCAGTCCCACGCACTTGCCTCTTGGTCACGTATCTGCAGTAAGCATCACTATATGAATGATATGCATGATGCAGCAAATGGAATACATGAATGTTAAGCACATATTTAAATAATCATTTCAGAGATAGGCAAAAAAGTGATTGATAAACTAGTTAAGCCAAAGTACTTTTGTAAATAAAGAGCAAGCATATACTTATTCAATCATGCAAGCATTCATTTGGTTATCAATTATAAAAAAAGCATGTAGAAACTATCGTAAAGACCTTAACAAGGAAAGGAGGTGCATTTCATTATTTCAACCGACACCCAGTTGCTTAGTTACTCAACTTCAAGATTTATGTAGAAAGTGTGTATTACATTGTGATATAGCAAACTAACTATACCGAGTAGCATATACACGTCATTACAAGCTTACATTTGATCATACATTAACTTCCTTATTTCTTTTTCTTTATTCATTTATTTTTTTAAACCTACTAAAGTCATTATACCAAACCTCCTCATAAAACAGTACCCAAAATACTTGAATGAACCACATAAGCATACTTGCACAATAACAATGCTACACGAACTTTGGTGGGATTTTTAGGGCACTTTAAGTAACACTTTTCTACTTATTGGTTTAAATTCCTACAGAAGTTGTCAATTTCAAATCACCTAGCAAATAGCAATTAAGGCACATGGAACTTTATTTTTGGACCATACGAGGCTAAATGAGTACAACATGATTACTATGGATTTATTTGAGCACATTTCATACAGCATGCATTTTCTCATTCAATAAATATCTAAAAGTGGACCCTAGGGGTAGATCTATCATTTTACCAATAAAACTAGGGCTACCAAAATTACTAGTGCATAATACATAACATAGATAGCAAATAGTCCAAGTTTCATGATTTTTGGAGGTGTCTAGTTTTAATTTTGCTAATTATTTAAGAAATCTTATTATGCAAGCAATCAGGGGCAAAACAGTCATTTCATGGATCGCTCTCTTTTCCATTCTGTAGATCTACTTAATAGGAGTACACTGCAACAAAGTTTTTATTTTTCTGATTTTTATTTGATTTACTATGAATTTTCAAACTTCTCAGCTTAATAATCATTTAAATGAAAAACCCGAGATCTAGGGATCTTTTCGTTATTAACCGTAAACTGCAGGGGGGACTTGTGAAATCAACAAGACTCAAATCACTGTTCGCTGGACTTAAACGTAAAAACTGAAAAAGCAGGCGCTAGGTCTAAAGCTGACCGCGGTCATCTTCTACCTCTCGACAGGGGCACGAGGCGCGCGGCGGGCCGGCTTCTCGCGCATGCGCCGGCGCGTGGGTGCGTGCACTTGGAGCCGACGTGGTCTGGGGATGTGTTCCTGGCCGTAGGGCGTCTTCTCCCCTAGATCGTGTCGCTCGCGATGGAGAGGATGAGCGGCGCGGAGGCGATGAACCGGAGAGCAGTGGACGACGGCGTTATGGCGGATCCGGCCGGGGAGGGACGGAACGGCGGAGCCGTATAGCGCACCAGCTACGCGCGGATGAGGTGAGTCCAGCGGTGGTGTTCTTGAGGCGGGTAAGACAACGGAGGGTGGTTCCCCACGGTGAGGCTCGATGGCTATGGCGGGCCCGGCGGTGGCGCTCGTGGGTAGGTGTGTAAGGGCGATGGCGGTGGCCGGGAAGCAGCACAAGAGGTGGCGGAAGGAAGGGTGAGGCCGATGCGCTTGCTAGCGGGGCGGGAGGAGGTCGGAACTGTCAGCGGCTTGGAGCTTCCCGCGAGCTCCCATGGCGTCTCGACGCATTGGACGTACGCGAAGGCAGAGGGAGTGAGAGCACGGTGGGAATGGAGGAGAGGGGGAGCGCTCTCCACTTGAAGGCAGGGGAGGACGCGCCGCGGGCATGGGACGGGCAGCGTTCCCAGAGCCCGTCGGCCAAGTGGCCATGGCGAGCAGGGGCGCGGCGGGCGCCGGTTGGAGAAGAAGAGGGAGAGGGGAGCAGTCGTCTGGGTCCACGGACCTGATGTCACCGACGTGTGGGACCGTGGGAGAGAGGAACACCAAGGTCCAATGGACCGGGTCTGCGGAGTAATGGAGTTGCCGGGCCCCACTGTGCTGACGTTCCCGTGCGGATCCGAGGACCCGACAAGTGGGGCCCGCTTGTCATAGAGACAGTGAGAAAATGAAATTCGAAAAAATAAAAAATTGATGTTTGACTGCTATACCCCTTGTCTTAATATCTCATTTTTGAAGTATTCAACTGCCGAATTAGTGAAAACTAAAAATACAAGAAGTGATCTAAACTTCATAATCTAAAACTTTGTTTTAATTTGTGATACCATGTTATATTCAAATTTTAGGAGAAATTTGAATTCAACAGTTGTCACCCCAGTTTGACCAACACCACTTTTCAATTTGAAAATTCCATAAGTCCATTTTAGGTCCACTTTCACGTAAATATTTATATACCAATGTTGTTCATAATTTCATTTCCTACAACTTTAATATACAAAGTTTTACATGATCATGTCTTTTGGTTGCTCAAAATTTGAATTTTCCACTCAACCCTAGTTTGACATATTTCAATAGAAGACAGAAAATGAGCTAAAACACCATGCAAACCTTTATGCATGTCAACACACAAAATACCGAAGTTGTAAAGCATGAAATTGTATACAAGTTTGCTGAAGAAATTTTGGGCTAGATCACATTATATTTTAAACTACAAGCACAATGGTATTCAAGGGTTTGATCAAACTGCAGTTTCAATTTATGTGGAGTATTTCTTGTTTCTAACTTTTGAATTAGCAAACAAAGTCCAATTGGTTTCAAGGTCTGGCGCACTTAAAAGGTAATAAGTTTAATTTCATTTCATAGATAGGAAGATTTTGAAGTTCCATAGTGAAATCAAGAGTAATTTTTGAATGAAGTTTGGGAAAGGGCTGAAAATCTAGACTTAGGGATTCTTTTTTGAACTTTTGAACCTTTTAACATTTGATTTTGAAAATGGTCATAATAGTAAATTTGAAAGCAACATCTTGAACTAAAACTTTAGTATTTGATATCTTGCGTTAAAACGTATAAGTTTGTAACTACCCGACCAAACAATGCAAGGTTTTGCATATTCAACTTGAAAATTTTGGCTTAGTGGTTTATTGGCCTAGTTGTTGTTCCCCTCAAAGCATGACTAAGTCCAAAGCCATGATTAACATTAATCTAATCGCGTGTCAAGGCTTTTAAGATGCCGGGGCATCACATTTAGTCCAACCTATTTCAAATTTGAAAGTTCTATTATGCTTCTATCCATTAGCATTTATACATACTATCAGGGGGTTATGGTCAGATATCTCCCTGGGGAGTTTCTGAATTATCACCAGGAGAACCTTATAATATTAAAAACACCCCCAATGATATATGTTTCTAGAGAATTTGCACAGAAAGAGGATAGTTCAGCTAGGAAATCATTCTTCCTATCATCATGGGCTGGACCATACACTACTAGATGGTTCCACTTAATTTTTTCCAGCTTATCCCACAGATTTAATTGAAGAATGAATTCCCCTTGCTTAAAAGAGCCCGCCTCCAAAAATTCACAGCAAATTCCTATTAGAATCCCTCCAGATCTTCCATTAGATGGGTTCCATTTCCACAAATATGCATTGCTACTGTCAAATTTCCTTAATAAAGAATCAGCACATCCCTCCACCATTGTCTCTTGCAGACCAATGAAGTGGAATCTGTGTTCAGTGATTAGATTTTTTTAAGAAGGTAGAAACCCCTTTTTTCTGAGGCCTCTGCACTTCCAAATCAGGCCTTTCATTTCTTCTTCTTTCTGTTTTTAGGATGATTCCCAAGGAGTTCAGGAAGTTCCTTTCTACCCTTTTTTTGTTTTTGTAGGGCCAAGATCTTCTTGGCTCCTACTATTCTTGTATATTCCAGGAGATAGGGATATTTTTTCCTAGATTTCCTATACTTCTTTTTTCTTGATTCAACTAGTATAAAACCATCTGGTTCAGACACATCCTCCTGAGATAAATTATAATTTATGTTTAATTCCAGAACCTCCACACCACCCTCCACGATTGAGTTCTTTTCACTTTGTTTCAATTTTTGTGCTAGAGAGTTTCTAGCTTGTTCAAGATTTTTTTAACAAATCAATAGAAGCCAAAGCTTGTTCATTTATTTGTAGCCCTATTTTAGCAAATAAATCAATATCATCATTGGGTAACTGAGCAAAGGAGTTAGTGCAGGGATTAGGATTACCTTCCAAGTTCCTTTTCATTGCCATCCTTCTATTCTTCTCTTCCATTGTAATGCCAATAAACTTCCTTAGCCTCTCACTAGCCCTTCTCTGTCCATCATTTTTCCGCACTGCATATGTATCTCCCTTGACTTTTGCAGGAAGCTCTTCCATTTTATCATATTGAGATAAGTTCTCCACTGTGCTTTCCTGAGTGTTTTCAATGATCTCTTCCTCTTGGAGTTGACTGGCTACTTTGGACCCATTGATCTCAGATTGATCTTTGTTCCCATCTGACATTATCTCCTCAATTGCTAATGTGCATTGAGAGTTCAGCATCAGACCCATATTCAACCCTTCCCATACCTTTGTGAATCAACACCTTCCTTTGTATTATTTTCTCTTAACACCCTTCCTCCAGCAATCTTATTAGATTGTTCTCTGCCATCAACTCTGGCTTTTTTGCTTTGTTGGGGATTTGATGGCTCATCAACAGTGACTCCACCCTGTCATTTCCTTCATCAGCTTCTACTAGAACTTCTCTCTCAAAGTGAAAGTCATAAAAGTGAAGGCCTAGAGTCCCCTCCACAGTTTGAGGAACTTTGGTCACATCCCTACAGGCTATTCTTGCTCTTACAAATTCCCCTTTCTTTCTTGTTTTCTCATCCACCTCCATAACCTTGCCAACAAGGCCTCCCACTTTAGCAGTTTTCTTGATAGACCTCTGATCCGAAGGAATGCCTTTAATTCTAAACGAGCCCCTTTGCAACATGCCTTTAGAACCAATGGCTAGATTCCAGGGGTCTATCATGATCTAAGCTTGTATGGTCCTCATGCCCAAAGGCCTGAAATAGCCCTAATCCCTCACCATTTGAGCATTAGGAAACCTCATGATGAATTTACCATCCCCCACCTGTCTTGCAGACCACTTCCATGTGTCTCCATCTTTTCCTAGGGCATCCACAAATTCCAATTCTATTGCTTTACTGTTAACGTTGTTGCTGACAACTGTTATCACAACATAGCTTGCCCTATCCTTGATCATCTCGTAATCAATGTTTTCCTCAATGAAAAAGAAACTCTGATCTTCTGCTTGGGCAGCACGGTGTTCTGGCCCCAAATTCCACAACGGGTACTGCTTGCAATCATAGACTAAATGGTCTTCCATACCACAGTTCTCATAAGGTGCTATGTAACTGTTGACGGTACTTAAGCACGACAAACCTTATACTGCAAGCGACAGTATCGTGTGTAGCTTTTCCCCAGGATGAGTATCGTGGGTTTTGTCAATCCAGGAAACGAATTAATTGAGAACTAATTAACAAGAGTTTAGAGTAAAACTAGGGTTTAGGGATCATCTAAACTATATCTAATTTATAGCTTCTAAAATTATCATTCCAACGAGTACTTATACGTCAAAATCCGATTCTGTATGAAGGAGTCAAGCCCGTTTTACTCAAGCACTGCGTTCTGCACAGATTTCAATTTAGCTCGTGCAGCTTTCAATGATTTGCGCATTGCTCCTCGTAGAAATCTCCAAATCGAGTGATTCTTGTTGCGTTGAAAAAGGACTTCATGGGCTTTCTAAATATAAGAAAATATATTGTCTTTGCCTTCTAAGATCGAGCTCCATGTTGGTGACATCTTTAACTCCCTATTTTCAGCTCTCAGATGTTGACAATCTTCACCTTTTTGGCCTCGGGTCTTTGTGGAAATTGTCTAGAGTCCACCATTGTTGATCTTGAAGCTTCATAAGCTTGATTCCTATTTTCAATTCCTCCTCCATTCGGTCTACTCTCTCTTCAATTTGAAACTCAACCAAACATTTGCAAATTCTGATGATGTGTTCATATCCTTGTATCAATCATCACGAATTTGTCTTGTACTCTTTCACCATATTGATCTCATTGTTTCAAATGAAGTGTGAATTTTTATGCATGGTTAGCTCGTAGTGCACGCAATATATAATATAATAACATCATGGTATTGATTAAAGATAAAATTAGAGCCACATGGTTGATAGGGGTTTAAACAAACATTTGATTCATGAATAAAGACAATTATAATTGAAACCACTTAGCAAAACACTGAAGCACATATAATTCATAGATTATCTTGATTCATAAAATCAAACATGGGATAAACAATACGATGGGTTCCTAATGATTTTGGCCAAATTAGAGAGATGATTTTGAAATAAATAAAATAAAATTAGGCTTAGATAAAATTCTAACAAGAGAATTTTTTTACAGAGACCAAACATTTTGAAATTTCAAAATTTCAAAGATAAAATTGTGCACATATAATAAATCAAGAAAAACATACACATGTTCATGTTTAAAATTTCAAAAGCAAATTGTACAAAAAAATAAACCTGGACCGAACCACTAGGAGGGCTCTAGTGGTTGGTCCCCTCTGCTTTTGCACAAACCTTGACTCTCAAATTTTTAATTTATATCCAACCCTAAACCTTAAACATGAGAATCGACGAACTAACAAACCTTAACTATCTCTATGCAAGAAGAGATTCAAACAATTAATTAAAGCAAAAATATCTATAAAAAAATATGAAAACGTTTAAACTCTGGCCAGGTAAACATGTTGAAATTAAGCATTGCAAAGCTATGGATAAATACGCTTGTCTAAAGACAAACTATATTAATTGATTCTCATGGTATGGATTAAGGGAACAAAGATTTCATAAGAAACGAAAAACAAAACATAAGTAGGGATACGATCACAATTAACCATAACATCTTGATAATCATTATAAGATATTGCTATAATCAAACATAGGCAAACTTTAATTATACTTATAAGTAAAATGAGAATTACCTTTATATTGAAGAAGTGAAGTTCAAATCTCATCTTTGACTCCATGGTGGCTTCATCTTCTTTCTTGGAATACCATGACTGCATGCACCATCAAGTGTTGGATAGGAAAGCTTCTGTCTTTCTCGAAATTCATTTTCTCTTTTCTGCACCTTTGGTATTTTGACTATAACTTCCTCATCTGAAGTCCAAATAATACAAATTCGAACTCTATCTTAAAGAACTCGAAAAGATCTACAATTTTGTTATTCAGACTTTCTTTATTTGATGTTTTTAAGGTCTTCGAATCAGCCTCGCAAGGTGCTGCTGTCCTGAATTCCGAGATTAGATTGGAGTTTGAATTGGCCTTGAGATAAACCTTCTGTATCCTCATCTTCCTTGTACTCAAGTAATCCTTAGCTTCAGAAACCTTCTCGGCTAATCATTTTTGCCTCCATTATCTGTAATTTAGAACAAACAGACTCCAAAGAACATTAGTCTTAAAAATTAATTGACACACAGACATACCTTTAACACCATAGTTACTCCTTAATATCTGTAGAAAAACTCAATAACGGATCATAGGCCACTAACAGCGTTAGCACCTACCATCAAAGAGTTCCAAACCTAGCTCTTTTTTTTATTGGACCGAATCCCATTTTTCTTGCTAATGGTAGTGAAAGATATATATGTATAGGAGAAACTATATTCTAATAGAGTTTATAAAAAATTAAATTAAAAAGAGCTAAACTTATAAAAAAACTATCTAATTATAAAATTAAATGCAAGAAAATAAATAAAATAAAATGAACTAAAATAAAATAAACCGCAAAAAATAAAAGATAAAATGCTAAATTAAGAAAAGACAAAATTAAATACATACATAAACTCAACTTAATTAAGACTCGATTAATTAGTTCTCCGGCAACGGCGTCAGAAAAGCTTGTTGACGGCACTTAAGCACGGCAAATATTATACTGCAAGCGACAGTATCATGTGTAGTTTTTTCTCAGAATGAGTATCATGAGTTTTGTCAATCCAGAAAACGAACTAATTGAGAACTAATTAACAAGATTTTAGAGTAAAACTAGGGTTTAGGGATCGTCTAAACTATATATAATCTATTTCTAATCTACCTCTAATCTACATCTAATCTATCTCTAATCTACGTTAAAGTTAGATGACAAACAATTAGAATATAATTAGAACACCGAATATGAGAAATTAAACAACGTCTAATCAGACCCTAATTGGATCCAAAACAAGCATAATATGGACACCACAAATAGATCAGAGCACTCAAGATAACTAAGCATTCAAGGCAAATATAAGTATGATCAAACCTGCACTTCATAGCATGATTAAACCAAGGTCATTAACCTAACCCCCTCAATCAAGCTTAACCTTTCTCCGGCCATACTGTCACTCGAACCAGTTAATCGACGAGAAGCTCTCATAATGCATACACTTATGCATACTCTAATAACATAATAAACATAACTATACTTCTAATCACCATGATCACAAGAACTAGCTACACAACCATATCACTAGTAAGCAAGATCAAAGACCAAGATCGCTAGAAGAACATAACCTTTAAAAACGTGATCAAATTAACATGTATCTATAACTAAAACTAATTAGAGCAAGAACATGCATAATTAGAGCAATAACATGATAATTAGAGCAAGATCAATACTTCATTAGATATCATATCAAAGTTACAACCATGATCATACCTCCCACGATGATATGAAGAGCCTATATGAACTAGGCAAGGCCTCTAATTACCCATAGGAACTAGAAGAACCTCTAATCCCTAGCCTAGAACTCGACCCTCAGCTCTACTCTGGTTGATGTCCCTCTTCTCTACATCTTGTCGCCTTGATAATGAATTGAATGCCCGACTTCGGGGCCTAGACTGGCTTTATATACCCTGGAGAAGACGTGGGAAAAAAGGAATCGGAAACCGACGTAGGGAGTCCTTTGGTCGGCCGACTTGGGGGGCTCTAGTCGGCCGACCAGGGCTCTTTCCTCGTCCGTTTATTTCCTTCTTTCGCGGGGACGTTGCTTGGTGTTTGAGAAATATAATTGCGGGGGATCTTGGACTCTTGGGATTTTGGAATCTTCTATATTCTCTGAGAATTGTCGAAATCTTGTAGTTTTGGATAGATATGAAGTGTCTTGATACCTTCTATGTAGATTTCTTCTAGTAGCTTCCCTTCCCAGCGTAGCATATGATGTCTTCGAGAAGTTTCTGATTAAAAAGCCTTGACTAACTCAGAGGATGGGCATAAGTTAACCAAGCCTTCCTTGATCATCATCTTCGTATAATGCCATCTCAGAGGCCTTTTCTCACTCAAGGTAGATTGTGGTGAATTTCGCGAAAAATTGGTCAAAAACCTGCAAAGATGAAGTATAGCAAAATTCTAAGACAATGTTGCAAAATCCACAATAATCGGTGATAAATGTTAGTAAAAGATACAGTTGACGCATAAAAACAGTGAAAAACCACGTAAAATGATACAAAATATTCATCCAAATGTCGCATCAACAGTAACGACAATCCCAAGTGAAGTGGTCCTTGAGCCCACAGAAAGCACAGCTGGGTTTAGGGGCATTAGGAGCTCGATTTACCTCATCCCGCCGGGGTGGTTGATTCTTCCCATCCCCGATACCCGCGGCCGTCACCCATGGATCTGCTTGTGGAATGGGCCCCTTCAGCATCTGCTCCCAGCTGTCCTCTTGACCTCCCTCCTTCTGAGCGTCCTGCTTCACTTCCACTTGGGGATTCACTTCAACCTCTCCTTCTTCATTAGCGGTGGTCTCCACCTAGCGCCTCTAGGTTCTCGCGACAGTGCGACCAGCACCGCAGCCCTGCCGCCCAGCGCCATATCCTCCACCACCACGGGGGGCAAAACCTCGTTGCGTCACTGCAACCAGAGGGCGCGAATTTGGAATGCACCACCCCTGCGTAGGATCTCTGCTCTCCCTAGAAGTGCCCAATGAATCGAGAAAGGGATCTAGGGTTTGGTGGAATGTGTTTTGGACTCCCGACCCCTGATGTGTCATCCAGTTGTCCATAGGACTCTGAGTTAGGGTTATTTTGGTCATCATCTACACCCCGAGTCGGCCCTATGCCTCGTGGTGATCCGGGTCCATGGCCAAGTATCCCATGTACCACTACCACATGTGGCCTTCTATGGAACCACCGCGGTGGCGTCACCCATGGAGGACACGGTGTTGCTTTGTGGTGGTCTGTCACACCGAGATTCGGATCTTCCGCCTCTGGCAAACTGACCCTTTTCCCATCATCGAAGTTTCTGCACCGAAATTCCATTGGAATATGTTTCAATTTCACTCTATTTTGGTCAATTTCATCAAACGGGAAGCTTTATGAACAGAAATCATGGTGGGATTTCTTCCTCATGGGGAATTTCGAATCCGCGCAGGGTCTGATGCGCTCCATCTAATCCCCGAGCGATGGAAACGACATCCTATCGTGCATGTTCGGGGGATTCTTCCCCCATCGAATCACTCCAAGTCCTCCGATGATTGGGGAAACTACCTCCGATCGAACTAGAAGAACTCGCTGCTCGATGAGCAATCAATGGAGGACCGCGAGCTTGCTCCATCCGCGGAGCCTCCTCAGCATCCGGGCAAAGGGACTCACCTTGACCTCGCTAAGGATGTGGTCTATGCCTCTCGAGGCCATCAGGGGACGACAAGGCACGAGCGCGGGTCACTGTCGCACGGGGAGAGGATGCCGCCGCCATCCTCAGGAGCCCGGTTGGTTCTTTGATCGATGTCAGTGCCAGAAGCAAGGGTGCATGTGCCAATGTGTGCATATAAATGAACAATAGATATCAAGCATGTAAAATTAAATCGTGGAGCCTTTTGCAGTAAGCCTTTTGTCTTACCTCCACCTATACTATGGGTGTGAAGCCAAAACACTATGCATTGAGCTCAGCCAACGGCCCATCTAAAACCTTAGATCACAAGTCACAGCTCCATTACTCCATCGTTTTGTTTTTGCTTCTTCTAGCTTCGCTTAGGTTCTTTGACGACAATGGGCATGAAATACCCACCTACCCGCGGGCAACAAATTCGGTGGACAATGATATGGGTGTGAGTTTGTTACCGATGGATATTTATTCGCGGTCAAAGAAATTTAGTATCCGTCGTCGGTACCCGTCTGATGTGTATGGACCCCACGGTGAATATGCATATATATACACAACCCTATGATTAGTCTTTCCCCACTCCCGTCTCCCCCAGGCAGCCGCCGCCACCTCTCCTGCGACTCCGACTCCTGACTCGGCGCCCCCAGTCCGGTCCCCATCCCCACTCTCCCGGTCTCCCCGGCGGCGGCGCGAGCCTCTCGCGGCCTCGCCCCCTCCGGCTCCAGACTCCGCGAGACCGCGGCGCCCCCCGCGCGGCCGCGGCCCAAGCGGCCAAGCCGAGCCCCTCCGCGACCGCGAGATCTCGGCGCGCCCGCGCCGGCCGCGCCAAGCAGAGCCCGCGACCAGACGGCGACCTCCACGACGACTCCTCCAGTCCTCCGTTCGTTCCGTTACTCGACTGCTTGGTAAGTGCCTACACGAACCCTAATATGCTACTTTCTTTCTTTGCATTGCTGATCTATTAGATCTCGTGAAAGCGATGTAGTATCCATGGCTATTAAGGTTCGGTTTTTGTGAAATCGATGTACCTTCCGTTGTTATTGAGTGTGTAAAAACGATCTGTTTTTTTGGTCAGATTCCATGGCGACCCCTAGTAGCTCTCAATTGCCACCCTCCATTACGGCTACCTCAGGTCCAGCTGTGGCTACAGATGGTGGGCAGGAGAATAGAGCTGTCGTGGAGATCTCGGACGATGAGGGAACTGTGGCTCCTCGCAATAAGAGAAGGCTCACCTCTCCAGTGTGGGATGATTTCGAGCAGGTGTGTATTGATGGAGTATGGAAGGCCAAGTGCTTGCACTGCAAGAAGAAGCTTTCAGCTACATCAAAAAATGGTACCACTCATCTGGCAACTCATCTGAAAACATGCATCTATAATAACAAGAAACCAGGACAAAAAATCCAATCTAATCTGAGGTTTGGTACCACTGAAAAAAGGACTGTGGCTGTAGAAAACTATGTATTTGATCAAGAGGTAGCTAGAAGAGCTCTTTATTCTATGATTATATTGCATGAGTACCCATCGTCAATTGTTGACCACCATGGTTTTCGCAAGTTTGTTAGTTCACTGCAACCTTTGTTCAAAATGGGCACTAGAAACACTATTAGAAGAGACATCATGAGTTTCTATGAGGGAGAGAAAAGGAAGACTAGGATATTTTTGCAAAAGACCAATTGCCGTGTTGCTATTAAAACTGACCTTTGGACAGCTGATAATCAGAAAAGAGGTTATATGGCAGTCACTGGACATTTTATTGATGATTCATGGACGCTTCAAAGCTGCATATTGAGGTGATTATCTATTTTTTTTGTTGCTGTCCAGATACATTACTTGCTGTCCAAATATGTCACTTGATGTCCAGATATATTACATGCTGTCCAGATATATTACTTGCTGTCCAAATGACATATTTTATACTATTTTGTGTAGGTTTATGTATGTGCCATGCCCACATACAGCAGAAGCAATCTGTGATGCACAAGTGCCTCCAGAGTTGGGATATTGATCGGAGGGTATCAACGGTGACCCTTGACAACTGCAGCTCTAATGATACCATGATTGGCTTGATGGAGACAAGGCTTGGGGCAGCTAACATGCTTTTGAGAGGAAAATGGCTGCATATGAGGTGTTGTGCACACATATTGAGGGCCATAAAGAGAGGAGTGCCAAGAGCCAATAAAGAATTTGTCGCTATTCATAGGAGACGCTCTGACGCCCTATAGAATCCAATGCACAAAGAAGAGAACCAGACCGTCGTCGTGCTCCGATAGCTGGGGATTCTCCTCCCGTAACTTAGCACCCTGCTTCGCGGACCTTGCCCTCTTTCGCCGGCTCTTCGGTCATGCGACCACAGCAACAGCAACACGAGGAGAAAGCACGTTAGGACACTCGAGCGGGGGGAAGGAGGTGGCGCCAAATTGATTACATACCTCGAGTGGCGGCGGAAGGCATGTTCTTACGCTTCCCCATCTGCCACGGTAAGGATGGCGGCGGGGCACGCCGACGCGAGGGGAGAGGGAAGGCGGCGCAGCGTAGGTGGAGACGAGGACAGAGTACTGCGGTGGCGAGGAACGGGAAGAGGCCGAACCGTTGGGGGTTTCTCCTTCGGAATGAGCCCAGATTGTACAAGGGTCCAGTGCGAGCGGTGGAGACGGACCTTGGGCCACAACCCAGACAGGCATACTGCCAGACGCTGGTCGATGATGCGCTTGCCCGCGATTGGAGGCGTCGTCGCCCAGGCTTGTGGAGCCTGGCCCGGTCCACTTGTGTAATTTTTTCCTTTCCACAGCCAACTTGCGCGAGGGGGCGACGACGCCTCCAGTCGCGGGCAAGCGCATCATCGACCAGCGTCTGGCGGTATGCCTGTCTGGGTTTGTGGCCCAAGGCCCGTCTCGACCACCCGCATTGGACCCTTGTATAATCTGGGCTCGTTCCGAAGGAGAAACCCCCAACGGTTCGGCCTCTTCCTCTCGTCTCCACCTACGCTGCGCCGCCTTTCCGCTCCCCTCATGCCGGCGTGCCCCGCCGCCATCCTTACTGTGGCAGATGGGGAAGCGTAAGAACATGCCTTCCGCCGCCACTCGAGGTATGTAATCAATTTGGCGCCACCTCTTTCCCCCTGTTCGAGTGTCCTAACATGCTCTCTCCTCGTGTTGCTGTTGCTGTGGTCGCAGGACCGAAGAGCCGGCGAAAGAGGGCAAGGTCCGCGAAGCAGGGTGTTGAGTTACGGGAGGAGAATCCCCAGCTGTCGGAGCACGATGACGGTCTGGTTCTCTTCTTTGTGCATTGGATTCTATAGGGCGTCAGAGCGTCTCCTATGCATAGCGACAAATTCTTTATTGGCTCTTGGCACTCCTCTCTTTATGGCCCTCATTAGATTATGCATCTCAAATGGCCTGCATATAGTGCTTAGAAGCTTAAGCTGCTAATTTGTGGCAAAGAGAGTTTTACAATGGGTTTACTCAACTGATGAGAGAGTTCAACTAAAATATCTTTGCATAATGATGACCAAGTGCACACACACTTTCTGCCCCTTTTCTGCTTCCTGCAACAAAATAGTCCTTGTGTTCGTTCTGCTGAACTTGAGCACTGTGTGCTGCAGAGATTGTAGATACTGAATCTAGAGCAGCAGACAGAAAGCCCAATGGGAGCTTTCAAGACATGCCGCACAGTGATGAAGATGACACTGAAGATGAGTACAACACTTCTAGCGTCAATGCGCCAGGTGATAGGATAAGCAATGGGAATGATTGTCTTGATGAAACAGAGACTTCATGGTTAGTGCTGCACAAATGAGGTTTTTCCTATATAATATTTAATTATACATCACCTTTATGGAGTATTATTATTATATCACCTTTATGGTGTTTTATGGTTCCATGTTTACATTCAGAATGTTAACTACCTGTTTACTGTATTTCTTTTCGCAGTATACAATTTTGTATAGTTAATTTGTATTGTCCTTATTTGGTAACAAGACTATACAAAGACACATATCACCTCCTTTTTTTAACACTTCATTATATAGCCATTTTGTATGAGGAGTTACCTTTTTATACTGATCTGAGGTTAGCCCTCATAATGTTTACTGTCATGATACAGTTGAGTTGGCATTTTTTCTTTGAAATTCCATCCATGATTATCAGTAAGCAGAAGTGTGACAAAAGATGCTTATTCTTTCTATTTGTTGACCATTTCCTGTTCTTGCATGCATTGCTGCTCCTTTTTCAACGTTGTCTATGTTTTGCAGTTCATTTCATCGTCATGTAAGCCACATCATAACAAATGAAGAAGTCCAGGCATTGATAAAGAAGAACTCTAAATTTAAATGGGAAATGCCTGCAGTGGACATTCCAAGGTCCAAATGGGTTGGAACAGGTGCAAAAGTGCAGGTAGAGTTTTGTTTAGTCCTTATTTCATGCATTTTGAATTTATATGCTAGCCGTCTGAATATTTTTAGACAATACGGTGTACTCTACTCTCCAGTCTGGAGATATGCTGTAGTATATTTTCAAGTACCAATATTGTATCACCCTGGAATAATAACTATGCCTAATGCTGTTCGAGAAAAATAACTATGCTTAGTGTCTTCTAATAGTGGCTATAAGGTCAAATGTCAAATAGTATACCACTTTCATTGTGTTTTCATGCTTGAACGCTAAATTGAATCATAAGTCATACAAAGTTACAGTTGAACTTGTTCTTTCAGCCCTGAAATCTGGTTGTTGAACTTATGTGAATTTCTGGTTGACCCTTCAAAGTTTAGATCAGTTATTATACGTTTTTGGTACCTACTAATGCTTTTTTTTTTCAGAATGAGTGAGTTACTAAGATACATAATACTTTTCTATTTTGTGCACTTTACACACTTTCTCGACTGTAGACTATCCCTCACTTGTCTTACAAATTTGGAGCTAGGGAACTAGAAATAAATGTTTGGGGAGGTAGGTGTTTGCCACAAGCAAGACTTGTTTCTGTGATTTATTTATATTTTTATGATACACATAGTGGGAAGTTACACAAATTTTGTTAAGCACAACACCGACTAAAATATTGCTCTTTTTCATTTTTGTTTTTTTCTATGCCTCTTTGTTCCACTAAACTGTCAAATATTAAAATTAGTCAATAGCTTTGCGATTGATTACCCATTGTGCATGACAAGTCCTGGGATGAGTAAGTTTAATGAGGGCCTTGATGCTTTGTTCCTTTAGGGAGCTTATGATGATAATCTTCATGATGTCAAAGGAAAGTTGAGGGACCATTGGCAACATGTTCTGTCTGATCGTTTAAATTCTAGAATGTGCTTCTTCTCTCTTTGTAAGTTCTCTTTGTTTCAATAAACAGCATTCCTTTCTTGTCTGCCTTGATCACACCTGCGAAGTTATGTTTGTTTTGGGCATGTTTTGGAGAGCTCCAACTCCAATAAAATATCCCAGAGTATAGACCTGGATTCACAAATTGTTGGAACTGGAGTTCTCCCGAACATGCCTTTATGGCTGCTGAGTTTGACATTGGTTGTCTCTAGCATTTTGCTTAATTAATTCTGGATTATAGTTGTCTTGGCTTAAAACGAATAAAGGTTCCAATTATTAGATTTTGTTGTGGAGCATAGCAATATTAGATTAATAAAATGTGTTCTTAATTTTTCTTTATTGCAACAAACAACATCTCTCTGCGTTGATTATGCGGTCCATGTTTCTTTTCTTGACTTATGCTTAGAGTTTGTTTGAGAGGACATTGATCTACAATTCACATTCCCTACATTTTTAGTATAAAATTAGACAATATGTTCTACTGGAACGCCCACCCTCAGTCAACCCCGTGAATGAGCTCCACATTCTTGGAGCTGGAGCTCTCCCAAGCAGGCCCTTACAGCTGCTTCGCATAGGTGGCTTTAAAGCATTTTGCCTTAACTATTTCTGCATTATAATTATTTAATAACAGATTGTCTTGGCTAGTGCGAATAAAGGATCCTATTATCAGATTTCTTGGTAGGGCCTAGCAATGCTAAGGGTACATTTAGTTGCATCATAACTTCATATTGTAGGAGCATAGAATCGGCAGCGATCCCCTAGGCCTCTCTTGGCCTTGCCTAGGCCCCGACTAGTCCCTAGGCCCAACCTAACCGCCCAGATTTGAACCTAATCCTTTTTCTAGACCTCGGCCTAGTATGGCCTCAACCGCTTAGTGGAGCCTAGATTTTTTTTGGTGTCGGACTATTTGTGTGGCTTTGGGGAGGCTTTCAGGCCTTCGAGGCCTACTTCTACCGAACTGGTGCGGTTTGGAGGCTTCGGGAGTCCTTAGCTGTTTCTCATCTCTTAAGTACTTGACAACATTATATAACTAGCTGTTTCTCATCTCTTAAGTACTTGACAACATTATATAACTAACTAAAGTTTATTTTCTTATGTTGTAGATACATACAAAGAAAATGAGTAGACCTTACGTGGATCCACTGAAAATCTTGTCAATGTATGTCATGACTACATAGTAATCAGTAAATAAGCAAAATTTCTTTCAATTGGTTTGCTCACCTAGACCTGCCAGTAAATAAGCAAAATTTCTTTCAATTGGTTTGCTCACCTAGATCCGCCTAGGTCGCGCCTAGGCCCTTCTAGGCCTAACCTCACTGCCCGCCTAGCGCCTAGCGCCTAGGATAACCTTGAGAATCGGCGATTGCATTTTTGTAAGCCTCGAATGCAAAGCCAAAGATGAGCTAACATCCCCTCCAGTCATAACAGCCGCCGCTTTGGAGATATTGTGACTGGAGTAGAAACCGACTAGCTTGCTCAAGCCAGGCGGTAGCCATTTGTGCCAATGTTGAGGTTGCCGAGCATAGGTGTGAGTAGCCGTAGTTGAGGGTGCCATGCATAGGATAGCCATGATCAATGGAGTTGTCAAGGTTACTGAAGAAGAGGTAGCCGCACAAGAAGTCGTGGGCGCACGAGGAGGCGTGACGGCGACACGCCGAGGCCCTCGTTGAGGGAAAGGTTGATGCCGATGATAAATCGAGGTCACCATGGACGAGGTGTGCATAGGGTTTGCCAGCCCCAAGAATGCGTGAGGGACGAAGGCACATACTGGTGTTGCCAATACATATCAATAAAACCTATATAAGCACAACCCACTAGTAATTCTCTCAACTCTCAAGCTATCCACCTCATCATCCACTAAGACTCCACTAAGACTTTGATTAATTTCTTTCTTCGATTTTCTATGGCTAACACCACTCATGCATGTGCTCAGAAGAAAGAAAAAACATACACACTATATCAATGCTCTTTACCATCAAGCTATCCACATCTAATTGCCTCTGAGTTTTTTTACCTACATCACTCATATATGCGCTCAGAAAAAACCCACATATTTATCTTCATAATTTTAGTTTTTATTTTCTACTTCTCACTCTATGAATCATATTCTCACTAACTATTTATCTATCACCCTGTTGAGTCACTTCACACACACTAAGCACCAAAGATTATTGATTAGAACCGACTACACATTGAGCCACATTAGCAAAAAAAATGTCCATTAGATTATAATTCTCCCACATCAATATTTTATTCCATTCCATTTTTCCTCGTGTGCACATTTTTCACACAACAATGCAAGAATCAATCATTTAAAGGTGATCTCTCAACAACGTGAATATGTGATCAAATATATTATCTTCAACTTGAAAATAATATTTTTGTGTTTCTATCTTAAAATATCAATTTAAAAATTGATTAAGAATTTACCGCAGCTACGCCCGGGGTATCAACTAGTTGTACTAGGGAGAGGGCCCCAACCATGCGTCAAGCGGTTTTCGGAGTAGATGAAGTAGGTAGGGAAGAGACGACGATGTTGGTGACGAGGTTGGGATGGACGAAGGGAGTTGGTCCAAACGATCTCGTAGAAGACAGTGACGAATGCAAACAGCTTGACAAAGACTTTATGCGAGGAGTGCAACGACGGGAATGGCCACAGGCGGTAACGCTCTACTGCTTGCTGGAGAATTGTGCCAACGGCTGATCACATGGATCGCATAGCAATGGCGAAGTGCATCAATCCATTAAGACTGATTGTGCTTGAGGTCGTAGACGCAGAGCTGGTAGTTGAGATGTATCTTGTTAAATTTGTTTCCCAGTATGATGTATGGTATACTTTCTATTTTCCTTATGTGATATATAGTTTTATTCTTAATGGATTGCTGCAGGTAATAGTTATCGTGACATAATGCATTGTAATAAGAAGCCATTTTATCTGAAAAGAAATGGTATGGATTCCATTACCATGGACGCATATCTTATGCATGCCGTAAGTTTTACTATCTCTTTTGGTCATGTTATTATTCTTGAACCTCTTATGGTGCTGGCTAATCTGCAAAGCCTACTACTTTTTGCAGTTGAATCATGTTCATATGACGCGAGATGTTGTCCTTAGAAATGACGCAAAGCTTAGGAATGATGCTGAAAGAGACATTTCGGATGATAACACATACCTTGATCAGGGTTTTACGCGCCCAAAGGTATATCAAGAATGTTGAAATATCGAGCATCTATTCTGTGCCATGGAGATATTAATTGAGATTGCATTATTCTTTTAGCTGTATTTTAGTGTGCTATCCTGTGTTTAGTTTACAATGTTTTCTTTGTAATGTGTGTTGGCAAAAGAGTCATCTGATTTATGCAAGGCAGATAGGTAGTTAGTAACTGGAAACGTGGAACTTGGGCCAAGTTCCTTGTCCCGGGAATGTCGTTCCGTTCCGGGAATGCAGGAACAATCTCGTCCCCCCAGTGTCAAAATCTTTTTTTAGTAGCATCCCAAGTCCCACATTCCTGTTCCTCGACCCTGTCTCCTGGGGACCTGGTTACAACTTATAAGAAAACATTAAGCTGTCTTGACAGTTTGATTCCTGCACTTCTACTTGCAATTTATGATGAATTGTGATTTATATGTGATTCTAGAGCTTGGCTACATCATCATGTTGCATTATTGATAAACCATAGTGCGTCATGCTTCTTATGATTCATTTGACCTTTCTGTCCATTCCGTGAATTTTCGGATAGTACTTCTGTTTGCAGCAACAACTTAGTGCCCTTTTCCATTTTAGTGTGTACGTCTCAGTTGTTATGAATAGCACTTGTATTCAATATGAGGGCTCTAGGCATGAATATATAGAGGTGCAGGAGTCCCTAATAGACTATACTAAGGACAGTAGAATGGAACATATACATCATATATATATATCCCTAATACAACAGGATATAGATCTCTAATATCAGTTACACCACAGCCAAAGTTGAGAGAGGAATGGAGAGGGTAATGTTTCAGGACTTGGAATTTTAATATTTACATAGATGATCAGTTTGCTAGCCCTTCAGGGCACCAGCAGGCAGGAGAACTGGAACCAAAGCCCCTGCTGGTCTGATCAGGCTAAAAGACCACTGTGCAATTGAACCACCAATAAACCATCAGAACCTGGTTGGATGGCACTTAAAACCTTGTTGAAGAAAATAACCTATCCTGCATGTGGTTGCACTGTTTGGACCAATCTAAGGTTTGACCAGTTCGATGTCCTGCCCAGTCTCCATCACTATGCCTTTTGGGGATCTTTCCCATACCAAGGATGACAAGGAAGCACTGCAGTATGGGGTAGCTTTTAATAGAACATGCCCTAATAAATCGGTCCAAACAAATAATATTGTCCTAATCTCCAAGCAATAGTGGGTAAATAAATAGCCAATCAATTATATTTTAGTTATTAAGCAAAACTTTCATTGGTTATTAAGCAAAGCTTTGGTTTGGTGACACCGAAAAAGGCCCTTGTTGGCAACCCCCCCAAAGCCAACATGTTCCCTACGGGGTAGTGGCAGTGGTCGCTAGGCCAGGTTACATAGCGGCCTGATAGGGGTGAATATGGGTTTCGGGGCATTTGCTCGGTCGATTGACTGAGAGCTTCTTCTAGTGCATACCATGGGGCAGTCTTTCCCACTGGCCGAGTTCTTTTCTATATTCTAATTACTATCTCTGTCCCACAAGGTGTGTCACTCTAGCAACAATCTGACAGGTTAGCTGAGAGATGAAATAACCTTGGGCAGCCTTATTTATTACCAATTTAGTTGTCATTTCTACAGTCCATGCACCCAACGAGCGGATGAGTAGGTGGCAGGATTTAATGAAATGGGCCCTCTTGGATGGTCCACAAGCTAGAATGATATTGCTAGTGTTCTGGATAGAAGATATGGCAGGGGCAGTCCTGCTCGCCCTCTCTGGGAGGCTCTGAGCTAGATCTGATTCTGCCTGTTTACAAACTGAGTTGGCCCCTCCCTTTAATAGCCGAAATACAAAGACAAAGGATGAACCTGGGCCAACAAACTTTTATTTCCTTTCTACTCTATCTAATCCGAGCCTTGTTGTGGATGGTGGCGCCTCTCATATGTGTGCCCAAGGAATGCGTCCACAACATAGAATGCCACTTTTTTGAGGACGTTTTTTTAATGCTAGAATGCAGCTTTGTGGACCGGAGGTAGTGTTAGGGATCTGTTGCCAGTTGACTTGACTTAGGGCCATCAGGTCATGCATCTCATGGTATGCTGCTGGTGCATGGTCTAAGCCTCAAGGTGAAGCCTCCGGTAGGTGCTAAAAGTAATCCTTAACATGCTTAGCAATATCTTTAGTGACTTCGAGCACATCTAAGCAAATAGTATCTAATTGGATACTACACGCTATAGACATTTGTTACCCATAGATAACTGCGTCGGTGTAACTGTACTCTGTATAAAATAAGCATCCTATTTTCACTACTAGTTACCTTTTTTGTTAAGTTGGGATATTTGAAAATTGATACAGGTAGATTTGGCTCAAAAGTTTCATAACAGCATCTGTTTGCTATACTTATTAAATATATTACAACAAATATTAGTAGTCAAAGTTTTGTGTTGGGGACTGTGACAATGTCTAAAATGACACTTATTTATGTCTAGATGAAGTCCTATTTCTCATGCAACTGTCTATGCGAGTAAACTTAGCTGGCATGCTATCAGTTTGATAGGGATTGTTAGCATGTCATTTCCTCTATCATAATCAAGCATTCCAGCTTTAACCTACATTCATATTGATCTTCTTTTCTTTTGCCTCAATACATATTTAGGTTCTTTTCTTGTTACCGTTCAAAAATTTTGCACGAGGCATTGTGAAGAGATTGATCCAGCTTTCCCCGTTGCCCCAAAAGGTAAAATGTCATTTTATTTATATTTATATACAATGATATGAGTTCTGATTTCTTCAAGATTGTAATAAAATTTGTAAAATTAGTTCTAATCGGCCATATACGTACATTTGATCCTGCATATTATTGCATACTACTAATATTATCTGCTGATATGATTATCTACAACTAGAACCATATCAATCAATAGCCTGCTCTCATACGCCATTGTTCCTGGTGCTAAGTGATATCTCTCTCTTCTGTAGGATAATGCCATGGGACAATTTAAAAAGGAGTTTGGTGAATCAGATGATGAAATGGAGATACCTGAACATAGCACAAAACCTGCAGATTTTGACCTTCTTTTTGCTGGAGATACAGATGATCATTTTCTTTTTGGCATAAAATTAACGAAGTAAGTATGCTAAAGTTGCTTATAATATTCCTTTTTTCAATTTCAGACTTAAGTTTTCTCTTTCCACTTTCCATAGATTATTGTTCTATAGTTAAAATGGTTCCGCGAAGTGAAAGTTTGGATTCCAATGGCATTGAGTTGCAGATATATAACTCCCATGTTTCACTATGTTCCGACTTAATTTCAATCAGAAGTTTTTATCTTGATGCTTTGGGGGAAATCCCCTCATTTCATAATCTTATTTTCATACAATATCCAGCAGTCATCCATTTGCCTTGACTTTGCTGAATCTTGTATGTTCTATCGGAATACTTGCTTATCGGAATACAATATTCCAAATATTTTCTGACTGAGGTTGGGTGGCGGACATCAAAGGAGCGTTAACGGTATATGTCATATCGGAATACTTGCTTATCTGGGACTTAGTTGATGGTGTGACTCTGCAACCTGACATCCTGGACCAGCACTACTGGAAATTTTCACCATCAGGTTCCTATAGCTGCAAGTCTGCCTATGGCTCCATGTTCAGGTTCACCCACTGGAAACAGGTCTGGAGGAGCTGGGCACCTTCTAACTGCAAGTTCTTTGTTTGGTTGGCATTTAACAACCGGTGTTGGACCCCTGATTGCTTGGCTAAGCGCGGTCTGCCACACCAGCCGGCCTGCCCCTTCTGCGACCAAGAGGATTCTATCCACCATATCCTCACCTCTTGTGCCTTCACTAGAGAAGTGTGGGAGTTGATCTTGAGGAAGCTCAGGCTTGATATGGTCCTGGTGGCTATTTCTTCCAGCCGATTCGGTGCCTGGTGGTGCAAGGTTTCCGCCTGCCTCCCCAAGTAACTCCAAAAAGGGTTCAATTCTCTAGTCACCCTCGTCACCTGGGAAGTATGGAACTATGGAAGCAGGAACGCATGTGTTTTCGATAGAGCTCGGCCTCAGGTGCAAGCAGTCCTTGCTCGGGTGGTTGATGAGGGTCACTTGTGGTGCTTGGCTGGAGCTTCTAACCTGCAGGAGCTCCTCCTAAGGAGTGTTCCTGCCCCTTAGATGGCACTGCCCAGTCGTGGTCGTGTGTCTGTTAGTAATATAAGGGTGGGTTGTTGTTGAGAGGACTTTCTCCTCTCATTGTAATGATGTTTTCTTCCTTAATGAAATGACATGCAGCTCTCCTGCGTCGTTCAAAAAAAAAACTATTCAAGCTAGTTTGTCGGCTGTCCAACTTTTGCTCCTTGTTGCCAACCAAAGAAATATTTTGCATTTAGGCAGTGCGCCCAAGACTTCCAGTCTTTTCCAGGATTCAGAAGTGGTTGATACCAAAGAGAAAGCCCTGTAGGTCGACTTAGAAGAGAAGGACCCTGAAGCCTCAAATCTCCAGGAGTGCTGATCAGGTTCTTGTGTCAGTGACACATTTTCCAGGGCATCCCACAACTGTTAAGTATTGTTGTGATACTTCCAAAGTCCACACCCCCTGGATATCAGTAACCCAATTTCTGTTTTTCAAAGCCTGAGCAACCATCCAGCTATTTAAACATCTTTTAGATAACCCATCTACAAATGCTGGTGCAAGATCTTGTATGCAACTGCCATATAACCGCCTAGGCGCCTATCCATCCAAAATAGAGTATTGGTGCCGTTGCCCACTTGAGTTACCACGGAAATAGAAATCAAGGCTCTCACTTGTGGCTGAATTGGAATATCTGCCCATGGTCTCTTATACAATTCAGAATCAAATAAACTAGTGTTCCTGAGAATATACGTTCAAATTTAATTTTTGCTAGCACATTGATTACTGAGAAGTTAATGTCTGAACTAATGTTTCTGCAGGAAATCTATTAAGTTGTACAGCAACTTCTATTCTTCTGATATCATAGTGGCATCTCCTTTAGCGCTTAAACGTGTAAGTAATTTTTAAACGACATTTCATCATAGATTTCATGACCTGTACTTACTCATGTCTGGCAGCTGTACATTACTCTTATTCTGGGAAGACCTTTTGTGCTATTGTCCTTGTGGTCTAGAACTTGATGTACTCCTGAAAAGTATAAGGAAATTGCCAAGTGATGGTTAGCCAGTAATATTGGTGGGAAGATCAGGGTGGGAAAGACAGTAGACCAGCAAGGAACTGGTGTTTTCTTTAATTGTTTGGCAGTGCTTGTAGGTACAAACTAATGTACAGGGACTTGTATAGCCAATATGGCTTGGTGTATCGGCCCAATAGGTTTTGAGTACATATGAATGAGCATCTGTAGGAGGCTAGCAGCTTTCATTTCAACTCACGTGCCACCATCTGGTCTTCTATCTCTCCACCACCTGATCTTCCCACCGCCACTGAAGGAGTACTGGAGGAGCTCCCTTCCTTGTGCCATCGCCTGCTTGGAGGAGGTCCCTTCCCCATGCCAGTGCTTGAGGAGCTCCGGTACCAGCTCCATCGGTAGCGCTCTTTCATGTGCTGCTATGGGATGTGGCTCCTGTCCTCAAGCCACAGTTGTCTCTCGCAGAATCCATCCTCTAGTTGCCGCCAGCTCACCCCTCCAGATCCATAAAGATGAGCCAGAACCACTTGTTTCTCTGCTAGCTGATGCTTAATGCTTTGGCTCTCTCACTTCAGCCACCGACTAATCCGACCTGATCGATAACTAATCGTGATTAGTTGACTGATTGGTCTCTTTACAGCGGTTCGACTAGGCGATCTGATAACATTGATCCAAACAGTGTCACCTCTCTGATTGGATGAAGGAAACAGTGTCATTGAAAGCAATAAACAACATCATCAAGCTTTAGGTGTTACAAACACGATTGGAGAATGATGGGGTAAAACACAGATGACATTTCAGCATTTTTGCTATAATATTGTCCCTCTCCTTTAGTAGCAAACTCCATCCCTTCAAATTGGAAAAAAAAAACTGTTGGGCTGTTGGCTTATTATGAATTCCTCCCAATGGCCCATCTTGTTCCTTTACCAAATTGCTCTAGTCCTAGAAAAAAGAAGATAAGCCCAACGGATAAAGTGATAGGTCAACATAAAATTTGTTTGGAATCTAAATAGACAAAAATTGTGCCAAGGATTAGGGGCAGTTATTCCATATGAAAATCTTCTGTATACCATACCATTAGAATATAGCCATATAGCACTCAGAAAATGGGATCTGTATTTTCTATTCTTGTATATATTTTGAATGTCAATTTCTTTCTCCTAGCACATAACTTTGATTTCTAATCAATTGCATTAAGTTGTACTTGTGGAACATATATTGTTAATCTGTTATAGAGTTCTGTTATTTATATTATACTTTATATGCTTTTCTGTTATCAGAGGATTGATGGAGGAGAACATGGCAAGGAGAAGGATTTTGATTTCCTATCATCAATTGAAGTTAGTTCCATAGAATCTATGATCTATTTGCTACTCCATTGCTAGATAAAAGTCTTTTTGTTAAACCATAGATATATGCCTACAATCTAGATCACATGCAAACAAAAAAGATCTTTCATAATAAAATTCTCAAGTCCTTGCATGTTGCTAATGCATTAGAGCAAGAACCATTGCAAAATAAAATTTGTATCTCAACATAGATTTATACTTAGGAATGGGAGAAAGATTGCATTTTATCCTGCTATTTCTCTTTTATCCTTGTTTATTTATTTCTAAAATGGTTTGCATGCAGATAGTGGTTGTTGATCATGCAGATGTGATATCTATGCAGGTAAACTTTAAGGCTTATATATTTTTGTATACTTGTTCGGTGATCCCTTTTAGGTACAATGACAGTTTATCCATGGATGTAGAACTGGGCGCATCTGGAGGCAGTGTTTGAACAACTTAATCATTTGCCATCAAAAGAACATGGAACCAATGTGATGCGAATTAGGCCATGGTAATTCTGTTCCCTTGAATATTTATAGGTTCATGCTTTGATAACATCAACTCTGTATCATGGAAAGTCCATTGTCATGGCAATTTATTATAAAGTATCCAGTTCCCTTGAATATTTATAGGTTCATGCTTTGATAGCATCAACTCTATATCATGGAAAGTCCATTGTCATGGCAATTTATTATTAAGTATCCATGCATATTCTCAAACTATAATGATATTAATTAAGTTCATACTTTGGTATTCAAGGTACTTGGATCAGCATGCACAGTACTATAGGCAGACAATACTCCTAAGTTCATATCTAACACCAGGTATGGATTCACCTGGAATGTGGTTTTCTCTCTATCCCCTGTTGTTCTCAGTAGCTTAGAGACTGGGCTTAGTTAATACTCCCTCCATCCCAAAAAACAAGACACACATGTATTTTAAAAAGTCAAACGTCGTAATCTTTACAGTTTCTCTTAAAAAATGTGACTAACCTAGGAGGAATTAGATGGCTTTTCAATTAGAAGAAATAGGCACCCAAGTCCCGAATTCAAGTTAGAGCATCTCCAACAGTGCCCAATTTAAAAACTCGACCGGTGGGGGAAGAACCGCCCCCACGTCATTGTAAGAAAGGTTTTTTTTTTCAGGAGCCAACAGCCTCCTGTTTAAATTCGCTCCCATGGGGAATCGAACCGGGACCTCAACACCCCTCCAACAGTGCCCAATTTATATTTTCCGAAAATCGTATTTTAGGAACAAACATAAAAAAGACCTCTCTAACAGCACCCACTATGTGATCCCAATTTATACGCTCGCCCAAAAACAACCACCGCGTGCGGAGATCTGCGCAGTCCCGTCGCACTCCCAATCCAATCTTTTTCTGCCTCATGTCCACATGGATGGGCTAGCGAATAAAAAAAATCAAAAGACCGGCAGTTTGTGCTCCTGTGGCAGCCGATAATCACATGCAACATGGATGAACTAGCGAATAAATTAAATAACAGGATGTCATCGCCATGGCCGATCCAAGATCAAGATAATGTTCTTGTGATTAAAAACAAAATATGCAAATAAAAAGGGTCTGTCGTATCCTGATCCACATGCCACGGTGAAAAAAAAAAACTAATCTAAAACCATAACAATAGTCATTAGCTGTAAATCCTTTTGGGAAGAAAAAAGATAATGTTGGAGATTGGATTGTTTTTCATGCCTTAAATCTTCTAGGAACGTCCCAATCCATAGTTATTGGGAGTTAATTTTTTAGGTTGTTGGAGATGCTCTTAGAGAGGACTATGAACTTGGGTGGTTATGTGCATGGTCACTCCTCCCACCTAACCAGTTGAGCTAGGCTTTGCTTGGCAGTTTTGGTTCACTTTCCTTCAGTCTGCGGTGCTGCAGCGTTTAGCACCGCAGATGGAGGAATTGTCCTTGATGACTGGTGGTCTAGAAATCTCGGAGGGAGCTGAACTCATCATTCTAGGGGCTTGGTCTATTTGAAACCATTGAAATCGATGTGTCTTCGATGGCTACCCGCCCAACTTAACTAGAGTTCTCGTCGCTTAGGAGGAAATGCAGCTCTGGTACATGGCCGGGGCCTGTGGCATCTACTTCCTGGTGGCTTTGGCGCCTGTGGGGGCTTATGTTTTCTATCAGGAAGCTTGTGGTCGATGTGGGTGTTTTGTTGCTGTCTTAGGCACCTGGTTTCTCAGGTGTGGTGTGATTATGGGTGTGTTTGGAAGGGCTCTTCCCCTTTTTATTCTTCTTCATATAATATGCAGCTATCCTGCCTATTCGACTAACATTTTCTCTTTAGAAGGAATAGAAATTTGATCATTATAAAGTATTTCTAAATACGAATTGAATGAGGACATGCGTGGCATACGGTTTTCCAGTAGTTAGATAAATTGTTTGTCAAAGATTACAAAGTTGACTTTTTGAAATGCATGTGTCGTTTATAATTTAGTGGTGCTATGAAGACATCTCGTTTTACATCCACTGCATTGGTCAAAGATCACGAAGTTTGACCTTTTGAAATGCATACGCCGTTTATAATTTAATGGTGCTATGAAGACATCTCCTTTTACATGTACTGCATAGTTGTCCATTTATTTATTGATTGATTTATGTACACTCAAATTTCAATCATTTGCCATGTTATGCAGAGATTAATGCTTTATTTAACGGATTATGCTCAAATTATGAAGGAAAGGTATATGCCATGCTTGAAATAACTGAACTAGCTGTTTCTTTTCCCTGTTTTAAGGGAGCATAGGTGACTTTATATCGTTGAATTCATAGTTTTACAATTTTCCAGATTAAAATGGTGGCAGAGTATTCAGGTGTTCTTCAGAAAATACAACTTGAAGTGCGGCAGGTGAGCTGATTGCTCATATCCAATTGGATTCTCCCATGTTGCTGCATAAATAGGGAATAGAGCATAAATTTCACAAAGATATATTTTTGTAACAAAGTTCTAATACGATGGTTCAGGATCCTCCTAAGTTGTGGAATTACTAAGCAGGTGTATGAAAGGCCGAAATACTAAAGATCGTGCATAAATATCATTTCTTATTGACCGAAATAGTTCTGCTTTACTAATATAATCTTTTTCAATTTGGAATTACTAAACAGGTGTATGAAAGGCTTGATGCATCTTCTATTACCGAAGCTGATGATGCCCGCTTTGATTATTTCTGCAACAAGGTCTGTCGTTTTGTGCATTCGTAGTACTGGAGTAGCTCAATAGTACATTTCTTATAACAAAGGGTTTGCTAGTTACAGAATGATCTGAGCAACTTTGTAGAATCCTTCAAAGTGTATTGAGGTTAGTTTAAATTTTAAATTTTACAAACATCCTACCAAATTGATCTATCTTGACAGTTAAGTCAGCAAACTTATCTGACAGCTAAATGATCTTATCAACTTGAATAACTTAATCTCTAAGAAAATAGCTAGGAGCTAGAGTGCTAGACTAGCCTACTTGTCTGGGCTAGCTGAGGGTAGGTTTCTTGGTGTGCTGGCTGTAGGTGTGGCCCACCATGAGTCTCTGGGTTACTGTAGAAAATTATAGAGTTTTTATATCACCACCTTTTGTGGTTTATTCCTTATAAATGTTTTTAAATGTATTATTTAATGTCTCTTCTTTCTATATTTTATGATGTGTTACAGGTATATCCAAAGATTCAGGACTTGGATGAGGTATGCTGTTCTGTTATTGCTCTGTGTATGCAAAGCTGCCACATCCAGTTGTGTGGGTACTTTTGAATTTTTAAAGGAGCATTAATTTTTTAATGCCCAGCATGCACCATTCTCCTGTAAAATTTGATAATGTCCATGCTCCTATAATGACTATTTCTTGCAAGATTTGCTAATTTTCTAATGCAATGCAGGGTGGATTGTTGCTATTTGTTAGTTCGTACTTCGAATATATTCGAATAAGCAATTTCTTGAAATCTAAAGAAGCAACATTTTGTCAAATTGGAGAGTGGGTAGACTTTCCTTCTCATTACAGATTGTTTTATTAGTCCAATTTGAATTATCTACTCTTAGTATTTAGACAAGTGGTAACTGTCTCAACGTGCTTCTGAATCAGGGCTACATCACAACAAGATATATCTCGTTCAAGACTCTGGTTTTTTGAGGGCAAGAAAAAGATCTTGCTTTATAGTGAAAGATCTCACTTCTACCACCGATACAAGGTAAAACATGCCTGGGGCCCTGGACCATTACTGGTTATATTCTGCAATTCCTGTTGTTTCTTTGATAGGTGTGTTATCTTGGATATTCATCAGTATTTCTTAACATGCAGATAAGAGGAACTAAGCATTTGCTAATTTATTCATTGCCAGAGAGAAAAGAATTCTATCTGGAGGTACTGACCAAATTACCATTGCATGTGCTTTGTCTCAAGTTTTATAGCGAAAGAAGAGGATTGATAATTGTATGCCCCTGGGGTTTGTATCTTCCTTTCAGCTCATAAATATGCTAGGTGAATCAGAAAACCGGAAATGCAATGTCCTTTTTTCTCGTCTGGACCTTCTTAAGGTGAGGTCACTATTCCACGTAGTTTGGTTTCACGTGTTGTTCGGCTATTAATTTCATACCCCGCAGAAACATCCATTTCTTCCATCGAATCATGCAGTTCAGCAATTCAATTAGCAGTATGAACACATTTATTTAAATATTGTACTTTGCACCATCAGTCTTAGGAAAATCACAAGTGATCGGGTTGAGGTTCTGTCTGAAAATGTGATTATGTGCAATGCTGTTCGCTTGTTGTAATTGTTTGGCAGCTCCTGTATATATCCAATTTCTTATGTTTTTTGTTGTATCATTTAGAAGTTCATATGCATCTTGACGCCATTGAGTTAGCATGTTTGCTATCCTTTGAGTGAATTGACTTGTTCCTAACTTGCAGCTAGAGCGGATTGTTGGGACATCTTCTGCACGAAGGTTAATTTCCTCAGACAAGAGCATGTTTGTCTTCTGTTGATGTAGCAGTATAGTAGCCTAGTAGGTGATCATGTGAGCGACCAACTTCTTGAAACGTTGATTGCGTGTTTGAATTGTTGTTTTGCTGGCGTTACATGCTCTTATGGCTACTTTTCCTAGCTCGGCAGCTGTGGCAATTCAGTGAAGCTGCTGCGGTGCTATTATAATCGTCCCTTTGTTTTGTCGCGCCAGGTTTGCCCTTGGAGGCAAAGGTTTGTGCTAGAAGCTGAGCTTGGAAGCTCGCTGCGTGTCTCTTGTTGTACCCGTAATCTGAACCCACAAACAGTCCATTCAACAAATATTTATGGAACCAAAGAAAATAAAAAGAATACTTTATATATTACTATAAGCTAATTACAGTGCAAGAAACAAAAATATTATGCCCAAGGCTGACTGGCTGAGTACAAGCTAATTACTCAAATTCTATCGAACTCCAAATTTGCAGGCGACTTAGTATTTGTGCCAGGCTATTCATACTCTTGTTACTTATATTTCTACTCAAAAAGAAATATCCAGCTTAGTTAACAAAATTATTCACTCCATATCAACTTTTGCCGCACTCTTACTCTATATTCAACTATCTAATATTTTATTCCAATATTTTATGCAACCATCTCTAACTACTATATTATTTTCCTAACTACTATAATTCACTATCTAAAATATTTAGCAATCCAAGTCGTCTAGGAAAAAAAATTATTGTAGATATTATCAACACAGCACCTCTAACTGTTATGAACGTCATTTTCATTGTGAAAAAACAAAAAACAAAATATGCCCGTGAGGGCAATGAAAATGCAATGAGTGAATCGAATTAAAGATCATAGTGAATTATAGTGATTTCTCAAAAAATGAAACGAGGACGAGGAAAAAACTGGCCATCTTTTCTATCTAAAATCCATTCACCATATCCATCTGCCAGTTCATCTTCAACAAGAACTGCGCTGCCAAGTTCCAAACCGAACCGGAGCAACATGCACCTCCTTTGATTCTTCCTCGGGCAGCAGACTCCATGTGCGTTTCTTCTCAACAGGAGGAAAATAACAGCTCCAAATCTGCAAGCAACACGAGATTGGGAAGCACTGAAGCTGTTAAAGTCCGGCTTCTTGATCAACGAGACGCCAAGCTCCAATCCTCTCGGCATCGGAAAAAGTAACCCTGTTCTATACTATGGCGTCTACTCTATCCTTCCACCTTCAAAACCATATATCCTACACATAAAGCGCTGTTTAGATGGATCAGAAAGGGGAACCGTAACGGTGATAGTCGCGGTTAATTTTTTTTATTTCAAAACTTCGATCATTCGTTTTATTCAAAAAATGTGTGCAAACATATAAAAAAATTAGTCATGCTCAAACTCTTGATAAAACAAATTACAACAAAATAAGTGAAAAAATATAAATTTTTTTGAATAAGACGAGGGATTGAAATTTTAGAAAAAAATCAACCGCGATTTATACTTAAATACGGAGGGAGTATTTTTTAGTTTGTTTCCCTATTTCCAAATGTGCTACTAGTATCTAGTACTCGGACTCAGGCTAGCATTAATGCTTAAAAAAAGTAACAGCAAGATTTTCAGCTGACCGGGTCAACCAGTTCAGTGTGCAAGTTCAAGGAGCAGAAGCTCCACAAGAATATTCCGGTGGGCCGTCGGCCTGCCGGTGGATCGGAGCTGTGGAGGGACGTGCTGCGCTTGCATGCCGCTGCTTGCTCGCAGCCTGCAGTGGCCAACCCAGGCACATGCAGGCATGCAGCCAGTCAGCCAGAGGATTTAGGGACAGGGGCATGTTTGGTTTAAAAGGCAGGTTAAATTTTGGCCACAGTAAAATCATATTTGATTTTTAATTAAAATTTAATAAAATAATAAATTATTCATTTATATGATTCATAAATAGCTAAATAAACTATATAGATAAAAATTATATTATATAATTTTAATCTAGAATCAACTGCAGTAAAACTATGACCAGACCTCCCGATGAAAGCCTCGAAGCAGACAGGCCAAGGAGCCGCCGCCGCCGCAGGACGCACCACAAAGCCATGTGCCGTGCCGCTCAGGGCCACGCGGCGGCCCGCGGTTTCCAAAATAATTCATTGTTTAAAAAATATACGTAAGTGCATATGAAAGAGAAAAGGATCATCCCATGATAACAAAAAATGAAGAAAAAATAAAAGGAGAAAAGGTACTACGGGGGCCGTGCTCTCCGGCCCGACACAAAGAAAGGAGCCTTCAGCCTTCTTACCCGAACCGTCAACGGCAAGACGCCACACGACGGCGACGGCCATGGCTTCGCCGGAGGTTGCCGGCCGCGACGGCAGCTACGATTTCCACCTCCGCTCGCTCTCCGCGGCCTCACGGGACTCCGCTGCGGCCGCTGACCCCGCCTCCGACCCCAACCTCCTCCAATCCGTAATCGCATCTTCCTCCCAGCGCTTCTCTCCCTGTCCTGTTTCCTGGATGTAGACAAGGATTTTTAGGTTTGTTGTTTCCTGTGCCATTTTGTGTCGGCATGAAGGTGAGGAGGGTGTGTGAGATGTGCTGGGAGGCGAAGGAGGCGAGGGACGAGATGGTGGCTCGGGCGTTCCCGGTGATGAGCAAGCTGTTTCAGCGATGTGCCGCCGCTCCGACGCAGGCCGTAGCCTCCACCGGCGTTCTGCTTCTTGTAAGCCAATTTTTTTTTAATCTTGCGCTGCGAAGATGTTATCCTTAACATTTTGATGGATAAAGGCTGGTGTAGGGTAGGATCTTTTGTTTTTTTAGAAATGTACTTCTCCGTTGCATACTTACCAAAATTTCTCAGGAACATGTGTATGTCTAGTCTTTAGGAGAGACAGGTTAGTCTAGTGTTAAGCTTATGATAAAAGAACTTATTCCATTGATCCAACAACCAATTCATCTGCACAGTTGTTAGTAGTGTTTGATTATTTTCAGAGTTCACTCATACTTCTAGTAAGATAAGATTTGTTTCTACATCTGTGTTTTTCATGCCCAGACCATTTTGCAATTCTTCCTGGACTTTGGCGAGGCAGTCTTGCATGACGCTGATGGTAGCTTGAAAACCTTCTTCCGCTCTTGCTTAAGTAGGTAATATTGTTCTAGATTTGTCTCTTGATGTGTATGCTATTGTGCTTTGGTTCCAAAGGCCTCTAAAACCACTCAATTTTTCTTTCCTGCAAATAGGGAGTTTGCAGATCCTATTGTTGCAGAGCGCACACTTGAATTCCTCATAGCAAACAAGACAAAGATCCTTATCTCTTTTCCCACCTTGATTCCACAGGTGCATACACATGAAAGCATTACTTACATGGAAATAGTAATAATGTGTAGTACTAGGCTCCTGCAGTTCATGTTATTACAAAGCATTGCTTTGAAAGATATCAATTCAGCTTCCTTGTATTTTGTATGTTAAGCATATCTCTTCTCTTTTATATTTTCCAAATTTATTTATTCATGTTAGCACATGACAATGCTTGTGTGTTGTTGCTTATATGCAGTTCTATCCATTGTTGTTGAAGCTAATTGCATCAAATGGTGAGAGGTATGTCCTCTTTATTGCTGGGGCGCATCTGACAATTCTATAGCATATGTTTCCTATAAATGGCTTGGTAATGTGTCATAAATATTTCATATTAGTCCTGTGGAACTACCTAATTTATTTGCTAACGTTCTAGACTGGAGAAGAAGTTTTCAGAAGTACTCCCATTAATGATGTCAGCAGGATCTTTTCTTCCTCTCTTCCTATCCCTTATGGATTTGCCAAGTAAGCCTGTCAGAAAAGATCTCCTTGAATTTATCTTAAGCCATGTGACTTTGGCAGCTAATTAGCTTATGGTCTAGGTTCAGGATGGTGCAATTAGATTCTTGTTTCTGCTTCCATCTGGTGCACATACTTATAGGGTGAGAGATTTGTGTAGCATTACATGACTCCTTGCTGGTCTGAGTTCACTTTTTTTATGAACATGAACTGGACTAGTTGCCGCACTCTATAAATTTATTTTAATAGAGAACTGTTTATTATGTTTGAATTTTTGTGATTGTTCTTACTTGGAGACCTACCAAAAATGATGTCTTGATTTTGATATTTATCTTCTTTTTCCCTGAGTGTTTTAAACTTTCAATTATGCATTGTTGGTTTTTATTCCATAATAGCAGTTAGTTTCAACTCCTTTTTTCCTTTCTCACTACTTGGATATCCAGTGTTGGTGGTAGCGTTGGAAAAAGTGGAAAGAAGTTCTGGAACTCTTATTGGTAGTAGTATAGCTACAATCCAGAAGAGCGCTGCTCCTGAGGTGATCTTACGAATGAATTCACTTAGAAGCTATGAATGTATTACCTAATGCAAAACAGCTAAGACCATTTTTTTCTTCTTCGGTGAAGATGCTTCTTGCACTGATGGACGAGGCATACACTGGTTCTGCAATAGAAGACCCTAGTGGTAATTCAGGATCGGATGATAGTGGTCCTCTAGATCTCGCTGACCCCATGTTCCTTGACCTTCTAAAAGATGAGAATGATGGCATTGCTGTAAGTAGTTTCTCCTATAAAGTAGTGTATGTTTGATGATTCTGTTCCCATTGAATTTCTAGTCATCTAGTGGTATCTTTTTCTGTTCTTTCTTTTAGGCGAAACATTGGATATCTCCTACGATATCTTCAACATTACAAGCAGCAGTTAACAGCCCACAGTCAGACAGATTAAAACAGTCACTGGAAATGGCACCTCGCTTTCTTTCTTTGTATTTCACAACTGCACTGCGGGACGTTAACGACTGTAGGTTGCTTATCTTTTCCTATTATTAGTATTACTATTGCTACACATGCCAAATGACTAATTGTTAATGTGACAACCTATGTTTGTTGGTTCAGCGCTATTGTGTGCTCTCATTCCAGTAGTTATGTCAAGATATGCTGCAATGTTCCCGGACAAGGTTTTCTCTTTTGAGGTGCACAACTTAAATTTACCCAAGATTTTCCTTGCCTTTCCTGTTCCGAACTGATGTTTTGTACTCCCTCCGTTCTTTTTTATTTGATGCTTTTTAGTTTAAAAATGAACTAACTCGCGATAAATATTTAAGAACGGAGGTAGTAACTGTTAGACTATAGTCCGGAGTCCTGTTACTGTTAGTCCTGCTGGGACTCCTGTGTTTAAGTCCGGTTAGGGCTCCTGGCCTGCGGCCTACAGGGCCCTTGCGCCATATAGGGATAAATAGATGGATATTAGAAATATACTCCAGGCCTTCTAGGTCTCTGTTAGATTCTGGACTATATATGTACATGTGCCCCTGTACTCTAATCTATCTATTGCAAACATTCCTTCTATGAGTGACTGTAGTTAGATATATAAGTTGAGTGGGGTTCGCAACCGAGAATTTATTACCAATATCCATGTTTGCTTGATCTGATATTACTGATTAAGTATGTAGGGAACCAATTTATAAGAAATTCGTAAACAACATCTTCAGGCCAAAATTAAAGGATTCACTATATATTTTATATGTTGAAATATTGCAGCTGTAGTTTTCATAAAACCTATTGATTATGAAAGCTATCCTTAATGATGCGTTGACGAACTGATGGAACAGTGATATGTTAAGTCGATCTATTTTATGTTGGAAAATACTGGATGAGCACAATGAAAGAAGTACAAAACATAAAATTATGCCTTATCACCTTCACAAAAAAATCCACAATGATGGTATGCTGATATGGCTTGTCTGGCACTCTAGCTTTACACTTGATTATTTGCCTAACATGACTTTTGTAAGTTCCAATTGTGTATTCTGGGTTCCCTGGTTACATTCTTGTAGGTGCGGAAAAGGCTGTCAGATTTCATATTGGCTGCATTCCAAAGGTCTCCTGGCATCATTGCAGTACTAAAGGCAATGAATGTAAATTGTTTTTTTTTCCTTACTATACATACTAGTTAGAATTCCAAAATCTGAACCAAATGCCCGTGCTATGTAGAACATCGCAGCAAGGAAATCTCTGAAATCTTCTTTTATATATAGAATTTTGTATAAATTTCATATGATAATTTTGAACCATTCTGCAGAAGCCTATTACTGATAGACTTGGTGAAGCTCATGATAATCCTGCAAAGGCAAGTACATCTTTCATGAGTTTGGTGCCAATGAAATGGCTACATCATCATCTGCTCTTATGTTATTGTGCTTGTTATCTCAAATATCTTATATGCCCTTTTCACTTCAACTGGATTTTCTTGTGGACTGAGTTATGCAGACAGAATTAGCATTGCATTTGTGCTGGGCCATTGGTGAGCATGGAGCTGGAGGGATAGATTGCAAAGATGTAGCTCGTGAACTATTTGAAAATTTGGAGTTACTGCTTTATGAAAACCTGGCAACTAGGTGAGGCTCCAGTGTACTGTCTTGTTTTCTAGACTTCCGTGGGATTAGATCTGATTAACTTCCTCTATGTCTTGTCAAGTCGTTTGGGATTAAGCCAGGAGCCAGGATTTGATTCCATGGGTGCCTCTTCTAGAAAGTCATCCCAAGCTAGGCTCCTTTGCTTTGTGGTGACTGCTATTGCAAAACTAGCAACGGCTCATAGTGAGTTGCTTCCAAGGGCACGTGTATCATTGGCTAAGGTATTGACTCGATCCTTCTTGTATGAGGCAAATGATCGGTGTGTTAGCATGGAAACATCACTAAGTATGTTACTTCTCACTGAGCATCTTAACTGCTTGATTTCCTGCAGGTCGCTCGTTCCCGAACCTCAGACAGGAGAGTATGGCAACGTGCCTGTGACTATTTAGGGCTCTTGAATGAACCAGCCATCTGTTTATCTGTACTGGGACCGTCCACTGCCCAAGGAAATGGTCCTGGTATTGTGGACTGGAGCGAAGGAGGAACAAAGATGGTAGCTCACATTCCTTTTTACCTTTTAGCGGAGCAAAAAGGTAAAAATTCTGCAAAAACTTTACTAACATAGAATTTAAAGCGTCCTTCCATGTCCTTAAAGAGAACCGTGCTAGCAATTTGAGTAGATGAAATTTGTGAATTTTAACTAAGGGCAGAACTAAAAGTGGTATAGAGAGTCAAGTGAAGAAAACTGCATTATAAACAAACCTGGTATTTGTTTACTTCAAATGCCCCTATTAATAATTACGTCAAATACAAAAAGTTATGCCTGAACTCAAATATTTGTTGCAGGTCCACCATTTCATGATTTTTCATTTGCCGACCTCCTTCCAACAGAATGAAGAGAAAAATAGATTCATAAATGTCATGGTTCAGGCAGTGATTCCTCTAGCAGAGTGCCAATGTCCATAGCAACCTTATTCCATGATCATAGCGTGCTGTCATGCTGAAGATCCAAGTTCATTTTCAAGAAAAGGCTGGGTCTTGTCGTATTGTATCAATCACAACATGGTTTTGACTATTTGAGAATTGAGAGGCACTTAGAAGAACTTAGTTTGTACATGGATCATCGAACCAAACAAAACCCAACCACATGAGTCTAGAGTCAAGCCATGATGCTCGCTTTTTCGATCGGGGTCTCCTATGGTGTCCAGGCCCACAAGGTAGCTGCTTGTTGGACACTACAACAAACAACTCCCATCCGCGTGAAACACCGCGCATCCGATGACCGAGACGATCGGCTAGTATGGGTAGCGCCGTAGCGCGCTTCGCTGCGCCCGTTCTGGCTGAGACACGGTGGCGTGATCGCTTAGGCAGTTGGGCTGTGTTGTGTGCGAGTATTGGCAGACCACTATTAATAACTTTACTTTATTTTGTGCCTGTCAGCCGCAACGGCCTTAACTCTTAAGCGCGAAGCCTGTAGGCAACATGATGGAGAAATGTGCACTATAACTTCTGTATGGTCTGCAGTTCTTTCTACGTAAATAACTCTCTATATATAGTGTTATACCTTGTTATTTTTGGAATTGATGTGTAGAATGAAGGATTGGAAGAAATGGGAGTATCAATAATTCTGATCAACAATTTAGCATTTCCAATTGGATCCGGTGCAAAACCAGGGTACGTAGAAAAAAAATAACAAATTGTTTTTTTCTGCAAAGATTACACAAAAGCAAAGATAATAATGCCCAACTGTACGGATAGAGATGTTGTATACCTCTGTACACAAGAAATACTGTGGAACAGTTGGGAGTTGTAGGATGCAAGAGCATAACGCATGGACTTTGAATCCACTTTTTTTAA
Organism: Paspalum vaginatum; assembly: GCA_030272315.1. Classification (NCBI taxonomy): domain Eukaryota; kingdom Viridiplantae; phylum Streptophyta; class Magnoliopsida; order Poales; family Poaceae; genus Paspalum; species Paspalum vaginatum. Next base: position 4,242,171 of record CM059017.1, on the reverse strand, counting down.
GATCTCGAAAACAAAATAATGAATATACCTTAGGATTGGTCCTTGGTGTCTGTAGAGCTGCTCCCATGCGCAGGGGCAGCGACTCTAGGGGATGTCTTGGCGCTGGCATGTACACTGTCACACTGAGATGGTGGAGGCCCGGAGGGCGCCATGCCATGCATGCACACTTGAACTCGTTGACCCAGCTGGCTGGCTAGTCAGGAACATGTCTAGATGGTCTTTGTCATCCGTCTTGTTGCCGTGGCCGGCCCCGGGTAAGATGAGGTACGTACACAGAAGGCAGGGAAGCACGCGAGAGCGCAGACTCACTCGTCTTATTAAAACTTTGCATAATTATTATTTATTATTATTATTTTTATTATGATTTATTTTACCATACATTATACTCCAAGTATGACTTGAATTTTTTTTACATTTTTAACTTTTTTTTGAATAAGATAAGAGGGTCAAATTTGGTCCAAAATTCAAGCAACTTATATATAGTATAAAACAGATAGAATACTATTAAAGAAGCAGATCTGCATAAAGTCCACAATGAGAGCTAGAATGGCAAGTGCACGTAGAGTTGCAAAATTAAGTCATCCTAATATTTTTTTTCTAAAATTTAGTCACACGGTGGAAATTCAGAAAGCACATCACCTTCGGCTAATAGTCTAGGCACCACGACATTTGACCAGTTGACTACACCTCCATTCCATGATCTGACCACGAGTACACATTCTCATATAGGCTTTTCTGCTCTGCATGCATGTCACCACTGAAGGTCACGGCCCGTGAACTCACTGGTGCTAGTCCCGCAACAAACCAGCATGTTTGGAAATTGGAACCGTTTCTCTACCACTGGTATAGGAGAAGCGCTTCTTCCCTCACCCCCACCCACACCAAACAAGTCATCTCTAGCAGATTACCCATCTAACTATCTGTTTATAGTACCGGAACAATGTTTTATACGTCTATTGCACGAACCGCTAGAGATGGCCATTGTCCCTCCACATCTCACTAACCAAAGCTATCGTGCCATATAAGGGTCAAAAATTCGAGGGGGCCTATGCCGCCCCCACTTACCTTAACCTAGGCCCATCCCTTGAGACTACCCAGAGCATCAGAATACAAAACTCGCCGCTGGAGGAGCTGATGTGGATGCTACAAGATTTGGCGCATGATGCCGAGGACGCACTAGATGTACTTTCACTGCTACAAATCTAGCTACAACAGCAGTCCTTATCATTCTTGTTGCAAGAAAGATTTGGAAATACAGGAATAATGCTATGTGTTCTTGAACTTTGAATAATCAAGTGCTCTACACACTCACGCGCGTCGAGTCCCCGAATTAAAGTGTCATGTTTGGAAATTGGAATGCTTCTCTACTGTTGGCACACAAGAAGCACTTCTCTTCACCACCACCTCACCTCCATGTCCTACCTGGATCACTGCGCCACGCGCCAGCTCGTCGACGGTCCCCGTTCCCATGCCGGTGAATATCCTCGCCGACGGTTCTGTGCCTGTCTACTGCTGATACTGATGGGGCAAAGATCACTAGACGCACGCGTAATAAGATCACTTCAGGCCATCGCAACATCAACCACACTGTCAGTACATCCCTCCCTTGCTCATCTATGCCACATGTTCAATGTTATGATGGTGGAGATGACAGCACACCTAGAGAGCATGTGAAAGAAAAAACAAAGTTGGTGCTTAATACGGTCGATGTCTCCAAGAGAATCAAGCTTATTTTAGAACAACGACAACCTCTCCGTCAAGAGATACTGCCACTGCTACAGATCCAGCTACATCAGCGGTCCTTATCACTCTTGGTGCATGAGCAGAGGCGGAGACAGGGGGATGGGAGGGGCCAAGGCCCCCTATGGTTGGAAATTTTGCACTTAAAAGTTTCAATTTTAAATAAAATTTTAAAAATTAGTACTATTGGTCCCTCCTAACAATAAAAAAAAAATCAAATTTCTGGCTCCGCCACTGAGTCCTCGCGTTCTAATCGTCCAGCAAATGGTGGCTGATAAATGCTGCTTGTGGTGCTAGGCTATGTTTGCAGGAGTTGCTCCTTAGTCGATAGGTTGTTTATGTCAGAGTCATAGTCCTATACTCCTATTAGGTCGAGGTCTTTGTGTGGTGCAAGTGTTTGTTGTATCTGTGTTTTCCTAAGAGCAGGCTTTGCCTCTCCTTTGTGCTTCTTTCTTAACAAAATGACAATGCAGCTGTCCTGAGTGGTTCGGAGTGAAAAAAATAGTTTGCTTGTATTGGACTACATAGTATATGTAAATACAACTAGTTAGTGCCATGCGCAATTGACAGGTTCAATCCCCCATTCTTGCTTCTTTGCTGCTGCTTGTTCTGGTTATTTGGATACCTTTTGGTTCCTTTATCTCGATGTGGTCCAAATCTTTTGCATTAGAGTTGATGAAAAAAATAGATTACCTATTGGTTCTGAACTCTGGTGCTCTTATTTCTTTACACAATGCATAATTGAATTGTTATTCTAGCTTGGTTATTTACCTTCTTTGCTGCAATTCTTAATTACCACAACCAATGGAGTATAATGAACCATATGTTGATACGTGTTCCTCAAATAGTTGCTGAATTCCTTTTTTGATTACATAGAGACAGATGTCGAATACTTTCATAATGTCATTGCTCTGCATTGTAACCTCCTAAGTCCTAACTAACTAATAGAACATTGCTGAGATTGGATTATATTAGTGTAATGTAATTGCTCTTTGCTTTTTCCTCGTCTCATGAACATAAATTTGTTTCTTTATATACATTATGTTACACAAGCCTGCTTCACATGAACACTTTTCATTTTAATCTGCACTGTACAATGGAGTATTGAGACTTTTGAGGCTATAAACTTTTCTAGTTTGTTGAACCTTTCTCAAGACTCACTGTTGCTCCCTAGGGAGTTGAGGCGTCTTCCAGTTGTATGAAAACCATTCACCAGATGTAATTTACTATACTTGCTAACCTATATATTATTCTCCCATGAAAAAAATATTGAGATTGGATTTTATTTGGCCATTTTTGGCATTCAGAATTAAAGATGGATTGAATGCTCAATTTTGACTTTGGGGCTCCAGCAATGACACAACAGGAGATGATATTTAATTTCAAAGTATACCTGGATTGCCTGGCAGATGCTGAAATAGATTTCCCCCCATCTAGAATAGCATGGCTGACCCTTCTGTTTAATGAAAATCTGCAATTCATTTCATACTTCTATAAATCCACAGAAACAACACAATGATACATATGCTGCTAAGGAGTGCAGTGTTTTGTTCAATCCAACTAAAGATCAGAAAGTCACATTAATGATTTTTATGCTGCTCAACAGCACATGTGCAAATGTGGGTAGCTTGTGATAGAAGTGTAAGTGCTTGATTTCCCCAATGTAGCCATGGAACATATGAAGGCAAAAGTTTCGTTAATTGAGGTAATATTCTGCTACTCCAGTGGCCAAAAGATCTAGTATTGTTACACATGCACCTTCGTATGTTCAAAAATATCCAAGTGTGAAATCTTGAACTACTTGTTGTTCTCAGGCCTTCTATCAATAAAACATAATGTTTTGGACTCTTAATAAACTAGAATCACCTCAGAGTTCGGCTTGTGGGACAGATGTGCGTCTTCAAAGTTCAGCATATGGGACCTTAGTCCAAAAAAATAAATCTGGTAACTTCCTCGAATAAATATATACCGTGAAATGTTTACTTTGATGAAGTGGTGAACACTTTCATCTTTTAAGATATTTTTGCCACTAGATATATAACAAGGAAGGCACTGAGAGGAGTGTGCAGTGTTTGGTATTCTCAGATCATGTTAAATCAGTTCAAGGTGTTAGAGGCACAAATGAAGTATATATGTTTTTAATATCAGGCCATCTCGAATGATGCAGATATCATTCAACTCATTCTGCTTCTTAGCATGTTACTAAGCTGCTCTGAACCGTCCATGATAATAGCATGCGTCACTTAAGTATTTTTAATTATTTGTAATTTTTCCCTAGGTACCTTTGTCTGTCTTAGTGAAATAAATGAAATGCTACCTTGGACATGTTTCCTTTTAGATTATAAAGGAGATGCCCATATGTCCCATGTGCCCACCACAAACATACCCGCTAACACTTGACCGTGTCTCTAATCTTGGACATGATTTGCATTTGCGCATAATTAATTATTACTCTGTTAATTGGGTTACCAATAAGATTTTGAACTGGCTGGAACTCTCCAGTGCATAAGTAATTTAAAGTCTCATTCTACTAGAAAACCCGTTTCCTTATACTTCATTTCACTTTTTTATAATGCAAAAGAAATTTTCTCCACAAGTTTGTTCTTTTTTTCCTTCAATGCAGTGCATAGTATTAATTGAAAACAAATAAATAAGAATATTTTATAAGATAGCCATTCTCAAACACCTAAGGTAGCATTACATATAGTCAGATATCATTGTTTTGTTCAAGTGAATTAAAGATCAGAAAGTCGGATCAATGGTTTATATGCTGGACAACTGTGCATGCTCAAATATGGAGCTTGTGATAGAAGCATAAATGCTTCACACTAAGATAAGTTATTGTTTATTCATCTGGGCATAGAACATGTGTAGAGAGAAGTTGTGGTAATTAAGGTCATACTGGTCCGTCAACCTGTGCTCTCGCACGGTCACGGGTTAGAGTTTTAGTTAATCCTTTATAATATTAGAGGTTATTGTTTTAATTCATCTTTCGTAATGGCATTGTGGGTAATTTATTTGTAAATTTAGGAATTATTTTAATTTATTTCATTATGGCATATTGGGTAATTTTTACGTAGATTTAGGGCTTATTTCTATTTGTCTTTTATAATGGTATGGTGAGTGATTTATATGAAAAATTAGAGAATTATTTAATTTATATTTTATAATGGCATGGTGGATAAATTTTATGCAAGTTTAGGGGGTTATTTTAATTCATATTTTATAATAGCATGGTGGACAATTTTTATATAAATTAAGAGAGTTATTTTATTTCATCTTTCATAATGGCATGATGGGTAATTTTTATATAAATTCAGTGGGTTATTTTACCTCATCTTTCATAATGGCATGGTGGGTAATTTTTTTTAAAAAATACTCCCTCTGGACGTTTTTATTTGACGCAATCTAGTGTATTTTTGTATTGGCAGATGACATATATAAAAGTCTGGAGGTAGTATAATAGATCTAATGTCTACTATTATTAGAACTACATGATGGACGGCCGGATGTTTCTAATTTTTTGTGAGAATTTATAGGATTTATCTTTTTTCCTAACGCGTGTGGTGAGAATTAACGTGGAGGCTATCCTCCAACTAGTAATATTAAGATTCTGCTCAACTGCTCAAGTACATGCACCTTCATCTGCTCAAGAGCTCAAGTATGAGATCTTGATTTACATGTTTTCATGTCAGATCATCTCAAATGATTCAGATATCCATGGGCGCCTCTGCTAGGAAGTCATCCCAAGCTACACTCCTTTGATTTGCAAATGGTTCTTCAGTGAGGATAGAAAAGTTATGTAAATGTTAATTTCTGACTTTGTACATCTTAAGGATAAACTGTTCTATATGAAATGACGACTCCTGCACAGTGCACACGGATTGATTCAGGATTGGATTCACTAGCTAATTGCACAGGGCTGGAGCAGGGTTTGAGCCGGATCGCAGCCCATTACCAGGCCTGATACCTGGTGATGTAGTCTGTAGTCTCAAACATTGACGTCGTGGCATGATCATGGAATGCAATCATCTTACCGTAGCAAATTCTGATAAAATTGGGTATGATTCAGATATTGCAACTCCATGGCCATAACATTAGCCAAATTGAGAACCAGAAGCAGCAATATCGACAAAGACACGCAAAACAATGGAATCACATTACAAGCGGCACATTTGGGATTGAGACGGTGGCCAGACATCAGAAGCACTACAGAAACCCAAAGGGACACGAATCTCTTTTCTGGAACTCCTAACAGGATACTGAAAATGTCTGAAAGGCTGCAGCAAAGTGCACAGTACATGCTAAATTACAGTTTGTACTCCACAAGAGCAGAGCCCTAATAAATTCACAGGTAGCAGCATCCGAGAGGCCAACATGAAGAGGAAGTCAATACCCGAACCAACTGCCCTTGCGTAGTGGTGACACATTTTCTTCGACAACTGAAACATTGCTGGACACTTCCCTGAAAAACTATAAGCGCCACATGGCAAGGAGAGTCTGAGGTGCGTTCTTGACTTCCCACTGATGAAAGCTCTAAAATTTGCTGCTCCTACAAATGGATCGATCAAGTTCATCAAAATTCAGATCGAATCAAAGATGAAATCTAGCAAATTATGCCGGATCAAGGTGGTTTGTGAATTGTGATTCTATTTGGTAATACATACCTCCAATGCAAGGATTTCAACGAAGCTACTGGGGATTATTGCTCCCGCCGGAGACTGCCGCCTTGATGCGCTCCACAGTGCAGGCGATGAGGCTGTTCACCGTCGCCACTGACCCCAAAGAGAGCTTGGCCGTGGGCACAGAGTCCACCAGTATCTGGAATGCCACTGTCAGGAGCGACCCACCTGAGCCGACGCCGCCATCGCCTTGCATGTTGCCCCTGGCCGGACCGTCAGGCAGAATGGCGAAGCCAGAGGGCAGGAGCGCCACGTAGTCAGGGTCGCCGCCGTTGAGGACCACGTTCATGGCCACCACGTCCACCGGCGCATAGATGACGTAGGAGCCTGACGCGTCGGCGCAGCTCTCTTGCAGGATCAGCATGTTGCTTTGGTTCGAGTTCGTGCTCTGGGTAGAGTCATCACATCAGCGGACACGTTACACACCACGCATTATCGCATGCATGATGAAGCCACGAATGGTTAACCAAATTGATCTGATTGCTTGTACTTACATTAACACGGAGAAGGGAGACGCAGTTGCCATGATCGCGGCCATTGGCGATGTGAGCCATTTCTTGAACCATGCCGCCATTGGAGAGGATGTCCCACTGCACCAGAAAAAGAAAGAAGCGTGGTTCAAGGAGTGTTTAATTTTCGTATGTGTTGATAAAAGTGTCTGGTGTATATGGCTGCAAGCGTCATGCCTCGCTGCGAGAGCTCTCATCACGGAGGAAGTCGAAGACGCGCTTGGGAGGGACGGGGAGCCAGAAGGATGTGGCGGCGTTGAGGACGATGCCCGGTGGCCTGCCTGGGTCGTCGACGCTCTTCCTGGTCATGACGCGGACGTCCTCAGCGCCGCTGCCGGACAGTGTCGTCCACTGGTGCGCGGCGGAGGCCGTCACGCCGCCGCAGAAGCTCATCACCATCCTCTCGGCCAGCTTCAGCATGCTCTTCCTCCCCTCAGTGCTAGTGATCACTGCAACAAAGTAGTTGCTGAATTTCCTCTCCGATTGCTAGGAGAATTCATGTGTGAGCTTACCACCAATGTCGCTGGTCGGAATGTTGCTGGCCATGACGCTGGCAAGGCGCTCGCACTGGCGGTCCAGCGTTCCGACCCACCGGCGTGCACCAAAGGCCAGCCCCGAGTTGACCAGCAGCTTGTAGATGTTGTGCACTGACCTGTCGTCTACCTCGACGTGCTCCACCCACGTCACCTGATCATGATGAAGCACGGACGTAATGTGTCAAACTGAGAATATATGTGTGTGGAAATTGACAAATTCGATCATGTAGGAGTACTGTGTATTGCATACCTTTGAGTAGCCATTGGGCATTTCTTGGATGAGGCAGCCAGATGGGCGGCGCCGGCACTTGAGGACGGAGCTGGGGCGCAGGCTGTCCAGCGAGACGTCGACAACGGCCCATGTCCCATCAACGTTCTGCTTGCAGTACCTCGCGAAGTAGCACTCCCTCGTCGGCACCAGCGGCGATGGTACCTGAAACTCCACTGACATCTGCAAACCATGCATGGACATATATAACGACTCCCTTAATTTCAGAGATGAACAGATCACGTCAAACCATCATCCATCCAACATGCGCATCAGAGAAGAGCGAGAACACGCACCAGTTGCAATGCGCCATTGTAGTTCCCCGCCACGCCGGTGGACAGCACCTCCAGCGTCGCCGCTCTGGACACGATGCTCGAGAACACCGTCGCATACTGGTTCTGTGTGCATCAGAAATCAAATGGAATCAGAACGCGGAAGAACAGAAGAACAGGCAATCCAATCAGACGTCTGCACACAAGTCGATAGCAGATCACACGTATACGTTACGTACCACGTCCATGAGGATCTCGACGAGGTTGGCATGGGTCATGATGACGACGGAGCTGTCGCGCGACGCCTCCGACTTGAGCCCGTACTGCGTGGGTCCGAGCCCGCGCGGGAACATGCGCGCGTACTCTTCCTCGTTCAGCGTCTCCGCGGCGCCGCCGTCGAGCCCCGGCGCGTTCCAGAGCGGCTCGTCCACCTGCGCCATCCGCACCAGCTCCTCCATGGCCGCGACGGCCAGCTCCACTATCACGGGCTTATCGGCGTCCGACTGCACGGCGGCGGCGCCCCTCAGCAGGTCTCCGGCGCCCGCACCAGCACCGACGCCGCCGAAGATGTCAGCGGAGGCGCCGTACGCGCCCACTCCGATGTCCAGCAGCGACGCGCGCGCCGCGGCCAGCGGGCTGGAGAGCACGGGGAAGGACACCATGGGCTTGCCCACGTACTTGGCGGCGATGGCGGAGATGCGGTCGATCTCGTCGCGGAGCCGCGCGTTCTCGATGCGGAGGTGGTGCTCGTCAAAGGACATCTCGCCGAGCGCCGCGGGCCCGCCGCAGTTGGGGCAGGACGCGCTGCTCAGGGCCTCCTTGTACCGCATGTTCTCCGCGCGCAGCTTCTCGTTCTCCGCACGCAGCTGCGAGTTCTCCTGCCGCTCGTGCTGGTTCTGCAAATGGTTCGTCGTCGTTCGCACGCACACCACATTCGACATTCGTCAGCATAATCTCACAACAGCTCCATCGGTCGTCAGTTCATCTTCATCAGCAGCATTTATTATCTCTACGGCATGGATTATCTGTGATTGCCGGCCAGTTCACGGTTAACGGCAATCAAACAACAGTGCATAGGCTAATCTGCAGCCGTGCATGGGTCAGATGAACAGTGCTGTAAACGCGTATGCCAGGTAGGCAGCAGCAGGCGGAGGAGGAAGACATGCATGGCGTGGGGTTTGACCATGGCGGGTGCCACTGCGTACGTCCTGCTGGCAGAGCAGTGCCTGCTGGGCTGCGGCAGCACATTTGGCAGTGTGCACGCAGAAGAGGACACGGGGGTGTGTGGCCAAGTTTTGTCCAGTTATAGTAATACGCCATGAATGCAGCCTGCCAGACGCTAGGTCAGAGGCTTAAATGAAGTAGTTGGGACGACGAACGCGACCGCAACGCAAGCTCGCTCGCCTTTCTTCCAGACCAAAAATTTTCCCGGCCAAAATGCATCCGCGCCTTGCTACAAGGAAGACGAGAGAGATCAGAGTGAGATAGGTCATCACCGTACTTACCTTCATCTGCGTGCGCTTGTTCTGGAACCAGAACTTGACCTGCAGCGGCTCCAGCCCCAACTCCCGGCTCAGCTCCTTGCGCTGCTTGTCGTCCGGGTGCGGGCATTCCTTGAAGAAGCTGGACACATGCATTATTGAATCAATTATTCACAAGGAAAAATCAGTTAGTAATTGGTGTCCACTGGAAATTTAAGAAAGCAAGGAAGCTCAGTGTGAACGCACTAGCTAGTCGTGTCCTACTACTTCTTGAATGCTGTGTTGTTCGTTTGTTTGTTTCGAGGATAGCAAAGGAACAAAAACGGTTTGGGTCAACTTATATACTGTACATTATACAATTACTACTACTCGTGATTTGAGAATGAAGGGTATGCATGGACGAGCAAGGGCTCTTCAATTTGACTTGTACGTAAGCTTTACATCAGGCTCAGTGAATGCTGCTAGCTCCTAGTAACCGACTCACTGACCAAATCTCTTGTCCTCACTTATTAATTTCAGTGCACCAAACAATATTGTATGCATATCTTTTTCGTAGGACTAAACATTGACGACGGAGCAGACTCAACTTGAGATCAACAAACACCAAAAACATTCCCACAGCAATCTAAGTCGAACTAGTAATTAATAAGGAAACTAAGCGAGGACGAGACAAGTTAATGATGAGAGTGTGTGTCATTACGTACGCTTCCATCTCCTGGATCTGGTGCTGGGTGTGGCGGTGGTAGCGCTTCTTCTTGCTGGGCGGTTGGCTGGGGTCCTGGTCGTCGACGGAGACGCCGTCCACGTTCTCGCTGCCGGACTTGCTGTCGTCGAACTCGTCGCCGAGCGGGTCCGACGACAGCGACGCCCGGCCACCGCGCATCATGCCGTTGTCGCCGCTCTCCGCCGTCGTTGCCGGGATCTGATGCTGCTGGTCCAGCAGATGCTGCTGCTGTTGCAGCGCCTGCTGGAGCTGATGATGGTTGTCCACCATCAGGTTTGGCTGCAATTAAGGAAATAAAGGGGAAAGGCTAATAAGCTCGAGTCATCACTTGCTGTTGTACTTGTACCGCGCTGCCTGCACTAATAACAAGCTGAAATTAATAAGCCGGCAATTAATAGTCCCCGAGGACCCGGACGTTTGCCTGATAGATGAGGCATTCCGTGCATTTCATCAACCAAACCTAGACACCGGGGGAGAAGCTCAAGGGGCAAAATCGAATCGAGAATGCAAAAATGTCAGGAGAATGTGCAGACCCGGCCCAAGTAATTTGGGGATGATCGAAGTGGAACTCGATAGAGACTAGAGTTTCACCAAATCAAATCAGGAACCGGGTAGGGAAGAAGTGAAGCAACTCATTTTTCTTCTTGATTTCGTTTGGGGATATGTAGGTGTGCCGTGTGTGGGAAAAAAAAAAGCAAGCTTGGGACGGGAAAGAAGAGAGAAAAGGCCCCCCAAGGAGAGCTGGAAGAGCAACACCGACCTGCTGATCTCTACAGTCTCCGAGTATGTGTGCCAGATCAAGATGGATGAACATGCTGGGATCGAAGTCTCCCCTCTCGCTCTAAGCTGCTGGGCCATTCATCTGCCCCTTTATATAGTAGCAGGTCTTAAAGAAATGGGGCTCCTGTCCTCTGATGACCTAATCTATATATGTGTGAACTGTGGACAGCAGCCAGCTAAGTACTGGTGATTCTCTCTCTCTCTCCTCTCTCCTCCCTGAGACTTCTCAGTTTCCAAGGAAAAGGCCACTAATCCTGCAGGATCAGTAGCAGGTCAAACAAAATCCTGCATATGGCAAACGAAGACCTGCAGGATTTCTACTACTTCTCTGATCCCTAGTACTACTGAGATTGAGACCTCATCAAATCAAACGAAGAAAAACTTTACCCAGAGGAAAGAAAGAGAGCACAAAAAACAAGCCGAGCAGCAAGTTCTGAAATTTTTTTCCAGAGAAAAGAGAAAGGTGCACCCTTTTGATCTCAAAAGAAAGCAAGAAAATCGATTACCTGACCGAGCGACAGTGCCGACGAGGACCCGTACGCCGCCGCGCTGCTCCGGCCGATCATCGACGACGGCATGTGCCTCGCCGGGATCATCATTCTCCTCTCGGCACCTCTCAAACCCTAATTCTCGCAGCCTCAGTATGTACTCATTTCCATTTCTTCACAGGCCGCACATGCGTGGTACGTATCTCTCCCCTAGCTCTACAGTCAAAGAGAACAGGAGCCAATCCTATTCCTATATGGTATGGAGGTACTACCTTGTCTTCCAAGTAACAGCAAGACCAGCAACAGATCTAGAGGCAAGCTATGGCAGCTGCGAAACTATGGCAGCTGTGAGATCTAGCAGAAGAGCTATATGTGTGTGTGCCTCTGTCAAAAATAGAACTCTCTGATCTCTCTCGCTATGCCCAGCCAACAGCTCTCAAGGTGACGCGCGCTTTACCGTGTGCAGCAAATAAAACTTGCAAGCTCAGAAGGGTAGCTAGCAGGGGGTGGCGAGAGGAAGATCTTGAGAAGCTAAGCGGCCATGGAAGGGGAGGGGGAGGAAGAAGAAAGGGGAAGAAACGGAGGTGGAAGAGAATGTGGAGAAGGGGGGATCGGAGGAGTTATTGCAGACGAGTGTTGAGGTGGTGCAATCCGCATTTATTGAGAAGACGTATCGTAATTGCTAGGGAAGAGAGAGACGGATGCAGGATTTTAATATAGTTTTTTAATTCTTACAAATATTGGCAATACTATTATATGGAGGAGAAATACATGACATGCACTCCGTATCTTGGATTTGTTGGACGTCATATATACGGAGTAGTTTTTGTTGGCAAAGAAGAATGTGACAAATGAACGTTCATATATATCTGCATGATGTCATATATATTTATTTTGAACTATGCACAGGCCGCCCGTGAAGGAGAAAATTAAATGCAGAAATCCCTAAACATGCATTTCCATGATGTAGAGGCCGGTAAGATTTCTAGACAAATGAGCCCTTGGTGATTTCTACAGTAGAGGTAGGCTTTATATCATTAAATTTTCACTCACAAAAATACAAGTATCAATTAATCTGTCAGTACTCAGTATATACTCCTATAGTTTTTCATTTGTCTTGGGCATTTAATAATGGCGGCTACGATATTAGTACTCTATGGCAGTGCTGCTTTTACGTTTTTGTGCATGAGTAATGCAATGTTGACAGAATATTTAAGACTAGATAACCGGCGTAGTTAATTGAGTGATGGAGAGAGAAGGGAAGGTTACATTCATAGTAGGCAGAACACCGCAGAATCGTGGTATTGCTATTTCACGTTGCCAACGGAAAAATTAGGTTGGAGGACATTGGCAGTATCCTACAGCAAACTAAAACACTGCAGCAAGGAAAAAACAAAAAGTATCTTAAGGTCCGTTTGGAACGTAAGAAAAGTAGTTCAATTTTCATAGAATTTTTTTTTCCTTTTGTCCAAACACACCGTCTTCCGGCTAATTTTTTATTATGAGTATAAAATAGCAAATGCCATAATAATCTCGATTAGTGATCTATGGCAAAATCTCTAGTGCGCATAAATAATGCGTCTCTTCAGTTCAGCCAAGGATAAAAGAGCAAATGTCACAGCATTACTACAGTTCGGTTCTCTTTGTTCAATTAATTTGTGGATCGAAATAGATGCGAGCAAATGTGGGATGGGCCGTATATATGCATGCCTGCATGGTGCATTTCCTTCTGTTGCTTGCAGGTAGTTAAATACTTTAAACTGGTTCCTTGTGATTACATCATGCACTTAATGAGATGTGAGCTGGTCAAACATACATGGATGCACTATTGGCGTGTCGTCGTGTAGTACAAAGAAACAAAAAAAAACAAGTTATGTTAAGACCAACAGAGTAGAAGCCTCAGCTCAGTCGAATCTCTGGCCGTCTACTTGCATTTCATGTCGTCAGTAAAGTACGCAGATGATCCGATTTTGTTTTCTCTTTTTTTCTTTATGTTTTGAATTTCCAGGAAAGAACAACGGGCGAAGAGATCGATGCTTCACTGCTGCGGAGTGCAGTGCCATACTGTTTTCATACCACGGCACGGCTATTGCATATTGGCGTGTGGGTCTGACCTTTCTGCGCATATAAGAAACCCAGCCTTTTCCAGCTCGTAAATAAAATATAAACATCCGTTCAAGTTTTCTTGTCATTTCTTTTATTTGTAAATACTTAGCGCTTAATTTTTTTGAAATAAAATTGCCATTTCAATTTTGCCCCTAAAAACAAATACTGGGTGAATATGTTGAAGAATACTCCTCGAGAGTCGGAAGAGTGACTTTACATGGGTATTTGGTCATTTCGTCATAGAAATCCTTGCTATCTGTTCGTTACTCAAAATACTAACACGAACAAATTTTTTTGCATCCATTTCTGTCATGATGGTACGATTGAGAAAAGAAACTATATACTGTATATTAGAAGATGAACTCCGGAAAAATATTTTGCATAACAATAGTAGACCACCGGCAAAAGTGGCTGTGAATGGATTTTCAATGCACCTGTTTCTGTCATGATGGTACGCATACACTCAAAAGCAACATGCCACACTTATCCCTTTTTTCCCAAAAATAAAAAATAAAAGCTGTGCTAAGCAGCCTGTACGGCATGCATGCGTTCTCATCGTCACATTATCAGCTCCAGCCGGGAAAAACATCCAAGATTCGACGTGGTGTCAAAACAAACAACAGCAGAAGTCAGAATGACTCGAGAGAAGTCAAGTCCGATGATCTCTTTGCGCCGTACTACCATCGTTCTGTAATAGGTATCATTCGAGTTTTATTTGAGGAGGAACCATATATATAATATAATCTCAGAACACATAATTTAGTCGATCTGCTGCCAAATAGGCGTGGGCATGCAATATATAGTAATGCATGGACGATCAACGTCGTCGTCAATAATTAATATGGTTTCAGTCGGATGATTAATAATTTCGATTTTGTCAGTAGCGGCATCTATTAGCTAGCGAATAGCCATCCTAGGCAGCTCTCTCTGGTAGGTCTGGCGCGTGTTGCCATCCCCAGCTGGCGCGCCCGTTTGCATGTTGTACATGTTTCTACGCGTGATCCCATAGGGTCTTGTTGGTAGTATGACCAGCCAGTGCCTGGTTAGGATTTCTGGCCAGGCTAGAGTTGGCCTGACTTAAGGTAGTCATGGAGTTGTGTTTGGTTGCTCCTAGCGAGTGGGGTGCACATAGTTTGCTTGTGTTTGGTTACTTGTCTAGGAATTGTATGCATCGCCGGTCACCACCTCATTGCCGGCCACATCCGGCACATCCGGTCCCTCCTCCACCTTCGCTGCGCCCACCGTCCACCTTCACGGCAGCGAAGATGAGCTCGAGGCGATGGGGAGGAGCGCGGCGGCCAAGCGGTGGAGGAGGGCGTACGCAACGGCCGAAGACAGAGGAGGAAGCGGCGCCCGGCTATGCAGATCCAAGGCGGAGAGGACGAGGTCGAGGTGGTGGAGAGCAGCGTGGTGGCCGGGCAGCAGCGGAGGGCCCGCGGAGTGTCCGGAGATGGATGAGGAGGCGGCGAGGTTGGGCGGATCTGCGGATCCATGGCGGCGAGGACGAGCTCGAGGAGGCCGGGCGGCGGCGGAGAGCCCGCGGTACGGCCGGAGACGAAGGAGGCGACGAGGCTCGGCCGGGCGACGAAGGAGGCTCCGTGCGGGGTCCGGAGACGACGAGGCTCGGTGGCGGCTCCCTCCGCGTGAAGGTGGGAGAGGAAGAGGAGTGGGCTCGGTGGGCTACCAAAGGCTTGGTCAGGATTGAACGGCCGATTTGGCCGTTCTCCTGCGGCCACCCTAGGAGGCCATTTTTGCATAACTAGAACCTGACTAGGAACCTGGCCAGACAACCAAACAAATCAAGTTGTACTAGGAGAGCCTAGCTAAAGGCCTGGCCACCTTACCAAACAGCCCCATAATACAGATTAAGTCGATCCGTGCACTGTGTGCTAGAGGGAGCAGATCGTGCAGCATGTGTGTCGTGTGTCGAAACGAAACCAAATGTCAACGTACTACAAGTTTTTGGTGCATATATATATGGAAGTCGGAACTGTGGGTGTGCGTACGGTTGGCTGCTAGCTTGTCCACCTCGACCGACCGACCGTGTGCACCGTCCTCTCTCCTTTTTTTAGTGTGTTTATCGGAATGGTGTTGTGTGGATCACTAGACCGACGACATAACAGAGCCGATTCTTGATTTTTTTTTTCTTTAGGATTTTTTTTACAAAACTCAATTTCGGTTGGACTTAGAGGGGATAGTTGGAAATTTAGAGAAAAATGAACAAAATTCTTTTTCGATCTTTTCCATTCTCAGTTCCGATCAAAAAAGTGGTTGATTCGAACAAAACCCTTAATAATTTGAAACAGAGAAGCACGCATGTGCGCCCACTAGTGAGGTACATACTGGGTTGCACATGTTTTCAATTTCAGCACACGTAATAAGCATACGTTTGCAGCACTAGAATCCAACATTTCCAGAAAAGTCGTTTTGTAGCACTGATGTACTGCACGCGTGCGTGGGGTACGGTGCTGTGGAACGGAACGGTCGATGCGAACGAGCAGGAGCAGGAGAGTACGCGACGTGAACTGGAGCCTCCACGGACAGAGAGACAGCAGCTCCCCCATTGAATGGGCTCTGAGCAACACCGCGTGAGAGGTGGGCAACCACGCCCCCCACTCGATGATCGATCGTGCAGCAGAGGCCACAGGCGCTGGCTGGCTGGCTGGCTGCCCGCGGCCACCACGGCTAGGGAGGCCCGTCCCGGCCAGCCAGCATTTACTGCGTTCATGCCTCCCTCGCGTCGCCCAACGGCGCCACCGCCACCGCCACCGCCACCGCCACCGCCACCGGCAGCCCCGGCCCCGCACCACGGTCCCTCTGGCTCTGTGGACCAGCCCAGAGCCGCCCCTGCTGGCCACGGGATTCGAGTCCATCCCATCGCCTACCAGTTTGCCGTGGACGGCTGCCATGCCACGGGCTCCAGTGCATCGATACGGTGATATGGTGTTGAGGCTGCGGGGATGTTTGATCCAGCGGGTAAAATTTAGCACATGTCATATTAGATGTCTGTATGCTAATTAGAAGTATTAAATATGGTCTAATTATAAAATTAATTACACATAAGAGGACTAAACGGCGAGACGAATTTATCAAACCTAATTAATCCATAATTAGCAAATGGTTACTATAGCATCACATTTGCTGATCATAGATTAATTAGGCTTAATAAATTCGTCTCGCCGTTTAGTTCTCATCTATATAATTAGTTTTATAAATAAACTATATTTAATATTTCTAAATATCGTCTAAACATATAATATAACGGTACTAAAATTTAGCAGCGATATCCAAACAAGCTCTATCTCTAACGGTCAGTACGCTGGGATGGTCTGATGTAGACAGGCTGAGGCGCAGAGCAGCTCGGTATAGCTGCTGAGCTGATTACGCACCTCTTCTCGTCATTGATTAAAACCTGCATGTATGCCTGGTTTTGGGACTGACGACAGTCTTGACACCACGCCATCGGACGTACGGACTAGTATCTTCAGAGCAGCAGGTAGCACGTTTATTTCTCGACCACGCCATCTTCGGGTCGTCAAATGTCCGGTAATTACTAATCCTGGTAATAGCACTCTATGGCGTACTCCGTAGTATATTTGCAAATGCAATGCGACACGTACCAGCCTGGTTACCTGCCAGGCAGGGTAAATAAAAGATAAAGAAAGAAAAGGGAAATCGGTTGCCTTCGTGGAGATGATGCGATGAGTGTTGACTCGGTTGCAGCAAAGTGTTTCTTCTGAGAAGGTCCATCGTCGGATCCCGTATAAAAATGTTGCGTTCTGACTACGAGGTTCAGTTAGCCCCAAAATTCGTGGACGGCTTTGGCCGCCGCGCTTCCATCTCTGCCGAGACTGTCCATGGAACTTCAACCGTGTCAATTCAATAAGCTCGGTCGGAAAGGGTCAGACGACCTCGCCTGATCAGTGGTGGCATGTGCATGATCCATCCAACTAGAAATCAGATCATGCTAGCTTCTGCTACTAGCAGTAGTCATCAGGCAGCCTCGATCATAAATGAGTGGAAGAATAATGGCACTGGATTATTCCAGTTGATAGGAGTATCGTAGTACCCAATTAAACACTACAGTAGAGTTTATTGTTCTTGTTCCGTACCGAGGTTACCCTTCTCGGAAACATATGGGAGTATGTGGAGACAGATGCATATGCCACCTCAGATCTTGATCTTCGCGCATCATGGCGGGCGCAGATGGAATTTTTCTTGTCAAATGATATCGTACACTACCGCACAGCTTCATTCAGATGATGAGACACTGACAGTGACACGCCAAGTGGTAGCGTGATCCAGATCCAGCGCAGGTCATGCTCGACGCCATTCATGTTGGTTTCCCATGGAGCACGGCAGCGCGCCGGAGCAGACCCGGTCCGATCATTGATCAACAAACATGACCCCTGGTCAACAAGGCACACACACCATCTGCGGAAAGCTGCATGCCGTCTCCCAACTAATCGGAACCCCAATGACGCCCGGCCTTCGCCTTCGCTCGCGAGATCGGCTGGCCAGCGACACACCACCGGCGCGGCAGGGCCGGCTTCTCTCCGTCTCTACTCAGCAAGCTGGGACGTACGCTGCTGCCTGCCTGCGCTGCGTCCCTGCCAGCCACGCTAGCTTATTGCACTGGGGGCTCACTGCCAGCCAGGTCGCCGTTAACATTGCATCAACCTTCGGGCATGTGTGTGCATGGAGTCATGGACCCATCCATGTACGCCCTCATGACCGTCTGAACGGCGAGACAGGCGCACATTTACAATCTGGGGTCCTCTCCGCTCCAGCTGTACCATAAGCCTTTCTTCAATTCCTTCCTCCCTGCACAGAAAAAAATGGGATAATAAGATGAGTGTTGATCGTTCCAATCTCCTGTCATTTATGAGAGTCAACCGCTAGCGTCTCAACTAAGCCGGGTTGGTGGTGCACAGCACACTGGTGCTTATGGTACCAAGTAATCAGATTTCAGTTTCAGCAATTGTACGGTAGTCAGGTTTCGTTATCACGGTCAAATATGTGCTGTCAATGCCAAACGAAGAAGAAATGGGTACCTGAAAGCCATTCGGTGTCATATGATCTGACCAATGATGGCATCATCTTTAGGTTTCCTTTGGAAGGAAATAGGATATTATCTTATCAGGACCAGGATAACAGGGTGCTTGGTCGTGCACACGTAAGTTTCTGGTGGGACTGTGGGAGCGTTGCTATGACCATGCGCGCTTGTAGCCTCTCTCCTTTTCTCCCTTTCCTCTTTGTTCGGTGCAGCACGGGCCATGCCTCCCCATCGCCCATCGCTGCATTTCCATGGATTATTCAAGGTTCTTGCGCAGATGTCCCCTACGTGCCCTGTCGGAACAAGCAAAACTCAATCACGAGCCATAATGGATGACATCAGTTACATGATTGGTTGAATAAAAGTACTCCTAGCTGCAACGTCCTACAAGAGTTCAAATAGGCGTCTTAACTACACAAGGCTCACGGACTGCCATAAAATCAGAATTAAACTCAAGTGGGAGGTACAAATGATCTAAGCACCTGATTGTGGAAAGTAACGGCTAATCAATACTACCAACCCAGGAAGGTGAGAACCCATCAATGTTAGAATCAAATGGATCAATATTGATTACAAATAGTATTGGAGGAATTTGACATGATTAAGGTCAACTACGAGAGTACTTTGCAGACAGCTGTGCCACAGACAGAATGCTTTCGTGACTATCTTTACTCATCACAATACCTATATGCATACACTCCCCACTTTAGATTTGGCTGTCTACTCCAAGCAAAGTAGTCTGTCTTTCATATGCAACGTTTCCTGATTACAACAGAACAAATACACAGTATATGCGTACGGTCCGTAAAATCCATTTGTATGTCTAGTCCACTTGCTAACATAGCTGTCCCTGTTGACTAATTTCATTTTGGTAGTGTCATATCTTTTCATACCTATGAAACATCTCTGGAATGGGACCACTCATTGCCACTGGCCATGGGGATGGCCTAAAGGGATCCTTACGATATAGATAACATGCTGTAATTACTAACAACTCAATGATGAATTCCTTTAATACTACTCGTAATCAATCTTGATCCATATAAATATAACTCTATTCCCATTTTTCTATTGCATGAAAAATCATGCAACTGGTCCTGCAATTTCTCCAGACGGTGATAGAGATCGCTAAGTGTGGGTAGACCAGTTGTGCCAATCTTTCAGATATAGAAACTGTCGGTACCCAGCTAACCGGGTACCCGCTTACACTAGACGAAGGTCACTAAGGGAGGTAACTACTGCAGTACAAGGAGGGCCTAAGGCCGCATACAGATGGGCCCGGCCCACTCTTTGGGAAAGCTGGGCCACGCACCCGGCCCACAGGGGAGGCCCCGGACCTCCTTGGAGGACCGAGCCTCCCCCAGCCACGCGAGGAGAGGTCCGGACCTCTCGGGCCGGAGCCCGTACTTTCGGTGGTCCGGGGCCGCCTCGTGCCCTCGGCGCCCTCGGTGGTCCGGGGCCGCCACGTGCCCGCAGAAGCGCGTGGAGGTCCGGAGCCAGTGCCCTCGGTGGTCCGAGGGCGCCACGTGCCCGCAGAGCACGTGGAGGTCCGGAGCCAGCACCTTCGGTGGTCCGGGACCGCCACGTGCCCACAGGGCACGGGAAGGTCTCGCGATGCCACGTGCCCACAGGGCGCGTGGCGGGGCCTTCAACCGGGCGCCTCGCCCACCTGCCGCATTTATTGCGGGCAGGCGGACGTGCCCGATGTCGCTGACCCCGCCGCTGTCAGGCTGGCACGCCCCGATGCTGCTGACACCACGAGTGTCAGACAGGCGTGCCCCCGTCGCCCGCCGACGCCGCCGCCGTCAGGCGGGCGTGCCCCCATCGCCGCTGGCACCGCCGCTGGCAGGCGGCGGCGGCGAGGCAAAGGGGCGCGCCTTACCAAGGCGCGGCGGCGATAACAGGGCACTACAGTTAATTTCCCCAGCTACACTGGGGGCTATATTGAGTAAACAAGTACGCTGTACACATCATGAGCCGCGCCACGCGCGGCGGCCGCGCTCAGCCTAATACTAGGTAGCAGCGCCGCAACGCTACTACGAGCGTCCCGTCCTGTCACGCGTGCGCACCGCCTGCCCCTCGGCCTCTGAAACCCATCAGCGGGTTTAGCAGCCGATGGGACAGGGCGGCGTAAGGAAGGACGATATGGCGGATCTCCAGCCCACGACGGCGGTACAGGCGCCAAGCATGAAGCATTGGACATCAGGCACAGGATAGAACTATAGCATAAAGGAAATAGGCCGGGACCACCTGCCGGGCCCGGCCACCATGTACATGCCCCCCCTTGGGCTATAAAAGGGGAGGCATACGCAACACAGAGGGACAGACGCTCCACGATCTCCTCAAGCTAGTCACACAGACCCAGACAGGCTCAGAGACTCCTCTGAAGGCCCACGAAATACAAGAACACACCCCATAGTGGACGTAGGGTATTACGCTCCGGCGGCCCGAACCACTCAAAATCCTCTCGCCACCATCGTGCCACCATTGACTAGCTAACAACGATTGCTCCCCCTAACTACTCTCCGTACTTAGGATCTCGGCCGGGTGCATTCCGCCACCTGACCAGGAGCACGTCCGCTCCGACATTTGGCGCGCCACGTAGGGGGTAAGCATCAGTTAGCATCATCCCTCACCGCATGATGGTGCGCATCCGCGATTTCCATTCTGAGGGCGCGGCGCGGACGCCGCGGCTCCCTCGACGCCCCGCGGGGGGCACCGCTGCTGCAAATACTGCAGTAACAAGCGCTGTAGCGGCAAACGCCGCCACGGCGAACCCCGCTGCTGCCAGCGGCCCGCTCGCCGCAGCCAGGGAGCTGCTTCGTAACCCCCCGGGGCCGACAGCCTCACCTAGCGCCCTGGCGCAGTGGCGAAGCGATGTGGATCGCCTGATCCACCTAGCCGAGGTCACCCCTGGCCCAGCTAGGACTGGGTCGCGGCTCCCTCCCAGCAGCGGGGGGAGGTCGAACCGCCGCAGGCAGCACGATGCGGCAACATCCGCGCGCTCCCCCTCAGTAAGGAGCGCGCAGACGGAAGACCTGCGAGCCGAGCTCAACCGCCGGCGAGCAGGCACCCCCACCACCGTGGAGCAACCACGGATGCAGCCAAGCGCCGCCAAGGGCAAGAACCTTGACGCGGCGTTCGCCGCTGCAGCGCCTAAGCCCCCGGCCTA
Source organism: Paspalum vaginatum (assembly GCA_030272315.1). Taxonomy (NCBI): domain Eukaryota; kingdom Viridiplantae; phylum Streptophyta; class Magnoliopsida; order Poales; family Poaceae; genus Paspalum; species Paspalum vaginatum. Next base: position 4,220,357 of record CM059017.1, on the reverse strand, counting down.
CGCGCCACCCCCAGTTGGCGTGCAGACGCCACCAGGGGTCGTATCGGCTGGAGTTGGCTGCGCCGCACTCGCGGACAGTCTCCGCTCCGCGCGCTGGCCGCAGAAGTTCCGACCGCACCTGCCGGAAAAGTACGACGGGAATACCAACCCGTCGGAATTCCTGCAGGTATACGTCACCGCTATCACAGCGGCCGGCGGAGACGACGCCGTTATGGCGTCATACTTCCATGTCGCCTTGTCTGGGCCGGCCCGGACTTGGCTCATGAACCTGACCCCCGGGTCAATCCGGTCCTGGGAAGAGCTCTGCACTCTGTTCCAGGCGAATTTCGCGAGTGCGTGCCAGCAGTACGGCGTGGAGGCCCACCTCCATGCAGTACGTCAGGAGCCTGGCGAATCCCTCCGAGCGTTCATCGCTCATTTCGCCAGGGTGCGGGGGACAATCCCTCGCATCTCCGACGCATCCATCATCACAGCATTCCGGCAAGGCGTCCGTGATGAGAAGATGCTGGAGAAACTGGCAACCCGCCAAGTACAGGACGTCGCCACCCTGTACGCGCTGGCGGACAAGTGCGCTAGGGCTGCAGAGGGGCGTGTGTGGCACTCCCCACAACAGGACAGGACTGCCCAGCCAGGTGCCTCTGCCGGTGCCGCCCGAGAGAGCGGCAAGAAAAAGAAGAAGGGCCGACGCCCTGAGAGGTTCCTGGAGGGGCCCCCTGTCGCTGCGGCAGCACCCGGAGGCCGCGACACCGGCGGCAAGCGCCCGAGGCAACAGGCGCGGAACAGTGGCGGCTCGTGCCCTGTTCATCCCAACAGCGGTCACAGCGCCGCCGACTGCCGCGAGATACAAAAGCTCGTGCAGCGGCGCCTCAGTGACCGCCGAGAGCGTCCGGCCAAGGACGACTCACCCCCACGCCAAGCCGGTGCGGCAAAAGCCACGGAGGCAGTCCGTGGAGCGCCAGGACTTCATCCGTCAGGAGGTCCAGAAGCTCCTGGACGCAGGCTTCATCGAGGAGGTCCATCACCCCGAGTGGCTGGCCAACCCGGTGGTCGTCCCCAAGGCGAACGGGAAGCTTCGGATGTGTATCGACTACACCAGCCTCAACAAAGTATGTCCTCCAGACCCTTATCCCCTCCCGCGCATAGACCAGATAGTAGATTCCACCTCCGGGTGTGAACTCTTGTCTTTTTTGGATGCGTACTCTGGGTTTCATCAGATCCAGATGGATGAGGAGGATAAGAGACATACAGCCTTCGTAACAGTAGACGGGTTGTATTGTTACGTTGTAATGCCATATGGTCTGAGGAATGCTTTGCCTACGTTTCTGCGTGCCATGAATTTCACGTTCCATGACCTGATCAGAAACATAGTAGAGGTCTATGTCGATGACATTGTCGTCAAGACCAGGGTAGGGTCGACCTTAATGGAAGAGCTGGCCCTTGTTTTCGACAGGTTGCGCACAACGCGCACGAAGCTGAACCCCGAGAAATGCGTCTTTGGCGTCTCGGCTGGTAAGCTGTTAGGTTTCCTAGTGTCACATCGCGGCATTGAGGCAAACCCAACCAAGATCAGGGCAATCGAGGCTATGCGGCCGCCGGCCTGCATCAAGGACCTCCAGAAACTCACTGGGTCCTTGGCAGCCCTCAGCCGGTTTATCTCAAGGCTAGCCGAGAGAGCCCTGCCCTTCTTCAAGCTTTTGAGGAAGTCCGGACCATTCATATGGACCGAAGAGGCTGAACAAGCCTTCCAGGAGTTGAAACAGCATCTCACTGCTCTGCCCGTTTTAGTGGCGCCAGAGTCTGGTGAGACCCTGTTTCTCTACCTCGCAGCGACATCCGAGGCAGTAAGCATGGTCTTGGTCGCCGAGCGACCAGTCCATTCCCACGAGGGAGACACCGGGGTCCCCCAAGTGGAAGGTGGTGGTCCGCCCACCATAGGAGCTGCAGCCGGCCCCGATACCGGAGGTCCGGTTGGCACGCTGCCCTGCCAAGGCGGAAAGCCACCAGAAGCTGGAGGCTAAGCCGCCCAGGGGGCCAGCCTGGCAGGGGGAGATGGCCTCGGACCTGCCACTAAGGTCCGGACCACCCAGAAGCCAGTATATTACGTCAGTGAAGTCCTCCACGGGGCGAAGGCCAGGTATCTGGAAGCTCACAAGTTCGCCTACGCATTACTTATTGCTTACAGAAAGTTGCGCCACTATTTCCAGGCGCATAAGGTTGTAGTGGTGACCTCTTACCCATTAAGGGCAATCCTGCGCAATTCTAACGCTACTGGGAATATCGCCAAATGGGCTGCGGAGCTGGCAGAGTTCCAACTCGACTTCCAGCCCCGAAGTGCTGCCAAGAGCCAAGTCTTGGCCGACTTCATCGCAGAGTGGACTCCCACCGCCTCGGAATCTGGAGGTCCGCGAGCCGAGGCGGAACATTCCCAGCCAGGCAGGACCGTCCGGGTTTTCACCAAGCCGCACTGGACTCTCTTCTTCGACGGGTCCGCCCGCGAAAAAGGGTCCGGAGCAGGGGTGGCCCTCGTGGGCCCAAACGGGGATCAAGTAAAGTACATAGTATGCTTCGGATTCAAAGCCACTAACAACATGGCGGAATACGAAGGCTTGATCTTTGGGCTCATGATCGCTCAGTCACTGGGGATCAAGCAGCTCCTGGTTAAGGGGGATTCCCAGTTGGTGATCAGGCAGGTCCAGGGGGAGTGCTGCTGCAATAACCCCCAGCTCGCAGCATACCTCATGCGAGTGAGGGAGCTCGAGAAGGACTTCGAGGTCCTGGAACTACAGCACGTCCCCAGGAACCTCAACTCAGTGGCAGATGACCTCTCCGCGAGGGCATCGACTCGGGGCCCAGTACCCGAGGGCGTCTTCGAGAGACAGCTGCTGAGACCAACCGCCCAGCCAGCCGAACTGGGTGAAGGGGGCAGAACTAGCACCTCGAAGCTAGCAGTCCCGGTGGTTCTCCATCTCTGGAGCCCACCAAGGATCGTGTGGACTGATGACCCCGGCATGTCATCAGGGACACATCCAATGGCTCAGGGCAGTCCCGATGCATGGATCTCAGAGATCCGGGACTACCTGAAGGACAAAATCCTTCCCGAAAAACGTGTGTCAGCTGAGCGCATAGTGCGATTGGCTAAACGCTACACGCTAGTAGAAGGGGATCTCTACAGGCGTGGCGCCAATGGCATCCTCATGCGATGCATAACCCGGGAGGAGGGCCGCGATTTACTCGCAGAGATCCATGGAGGCGAGTGCGGGAATCATTCAGGGTCCCGTACGCTGGTCGGTAAAGCCTTTCGGCATGGCTTTTACTGACCAACAGCGCTCCAGGATGCAGCTGAGCTAGTAAGGTCCTGCAAGGCGTGTCAGTTCCACGCAAAGCAGATACACACACCGGCTCAGTCTCTGCAGATGATTCCACCCTCCTGGCCCTTCGCGGTATGGGGGGTGGACATCCTGGGACCTTTCCCTAGAGCTGTCGGTGGGTACCGGTACCTCTACGTCGCCATTGACAAATTCACAAAATGGCCTGAGGTAACCCCAGTAGTAAGCATCACCCAAGGAACTGCAACAGCTTTCCTTAAGTCCATTGTGTGCCGGTTCGGCGTCCCTAGCCGTATTATAACGGACAACGGGACCCAGTTCACGAGCCGGGTCTTCCAAGACTACTGCGACGGCGTTGGCATCCAGTTATGCTTCGCCTCTGTAGCACATCCTAGGAGCAATGGACAGGTCGAGAGAGCTAACGCAGAAATCCTCAAGGGGCTCAGAACCCGCACCTTCAACTGCTTGGAAAAGCACGGTGCGAAGTGGGTCGATGAGCTCCCCTGCGTGCTATGGGGGATCCGGACCACACCCAGCCGAGCGACCGGGGAAACCCCATTCTTCCTGGTATACGGGGCCGAAGCATGCCTCCCACCAGAGATACTCTTGGGCTCCCCGCGGGTCCAAGCTTTTGATGAATCTTTGCAGAAACAAGCAAGGTGCGACGACGTCGACATCGTCGAGGAGCAAAGATGGCAGGCTGCAATCCGGAACGCACGGTACAACCAATCGCTCAAACGCTATCATGAGCGAACCGTGCGGGGCAGGGTGCTCCAACCTGGAGACCTGGTTCTGAGGCGCGTCTTGAGCCGAGAAGGGCGCAACAACCTCTCCCCCAGCTGGGAAGGCCCCTTCAAGGTGACAGAAGTTAGTCGCCCCGGTTGTGTTCGCCTCGCCACGGAGGAAGGAGTTCCGCTGCCGAACCCTTGGAATATAGAGCACCTCCGTAAGTTTTATCCGTAGGCAAGAATTTCAGGGCAACTCCTTTTTTCTTTTTGTAAGCTAAATAGGATCACCATGTGGACCAGAGCGGTGAAGGTCCGCCCTTGTAATCCCGACCGCTGGCTGACATCACATGACACCCTGTACCGCTTGATTAAAGAAAGAGTTTAGCCCTGAAATTCTTGTCTCCGATATTACCCTACTGCTTGCTCAGCTGCCATCTGTTTCAATTTTTCCTAACCCCTGCGTGGAATCCTACTCTTGCCAAAAATCTCCTTGGAACCAGCAGGGCTTAGCAGTTTGAGTGTGAAGCGGTTAGCACAGAGGCTGGGAAGGAGGTCCGGAATACTGGGTGCTAGGTCCAGAGAAAAGGGGCTCGCCTTGGTAGCACGGAGCTGTCAGCTGTTTAGCCTGGTCTCATACCCTAAGCACTGAACACTCCCTACCACGCCGTGAGTTCCCCCAGTATCAGGAACAGTGCGTTTAGTGCTCCGGACCACCCCCTAAGCTAATGGCACACCCCCTAACCTCAGCAGCTAAGTCCGGCTGCGGCTCCGAGGACTTCAAGGCAGCGCGGTTACCTTTTATTTCGCTAAGAGAGGTCCGACCAACTGCAGGACCGGACCAGAGCTAAGGTGTTTTTGGACTAGGATAGTCCAGGGCTGTGTCGCAGTTTTGCCTGGTTCCGCACCCTTAACTCACACACCCTGCTATCCCACGAAGAAACATCCTGGCCCCTGGCCCGGACAGAAAACGCTCCGGACCTCGAATAGCGGAAAAGGTCAACTCAGAGCGGGTCCCGTAGGTGCGACACTGACGTTTGCCGTGAGTTGCATGCAGGTCTGGCCTCTGACTTGGTGGTAGCCAGCCTCAAAACTTAGAGCCTACCTACCAGGGGGCCAGGGGGTCAGGTGACAACACACCAGCATGCAGCAAGGGCTAAATGAAGATAAGTCGCAAATACCATTCTTATATTACTTGGCTTACTAATGTTTTACATACATAAAAAAAACAACAAAAAAACAAAACAGCAAAAGCTGTTGCCCTACGGCGCTGGAGAGGCTCCTGTCCCCGGTACATCCGGGTCCTCGTCTGCAGGGGTCCGCTGGAACCGGGCGGCAACGACCTCCACCGCCTCCTGCACGCTGTCCCGAGCGGCGGCCTCCGCTTCCTCCACCGGACCTGCGATAACCGGGTCCAAGGAAATGGCGGGGTCGTGGCTCCGGAAGCAGACCAGGAGGTGCTCCACCACGAGGCGGCACAGCTCGCGGCCCTCGGCTTCAAGGCGCTCTCCGAGCGTGGAGTCCAGGCGCCGGAGTCGCTCCACCGCCGAGTCCAGGACAGGGAGGGCGTCCGCAATGGTGGACGGCGGCTCTGTCACCCGGATCGGACTCAGTCCGACAGTACCAGAGCCGAACTCGCCTCCCCGGCCCAGTCGGCGATGCGTTGGAGGCCGGCGCGCATCTGCTCCCGGTCCTCCACCGCCGCCTGCTGAGCAGCACCCAGCTTCAGCTGCTCCAGAGCGGCCCGCTCAGCCAGCAGCTGCCTCTCCTGGTCCGCCAGCTCCGCTTCCTGGGACTTCACCCAGTCCTCGCGCACCTTGAGCGTGGCAGCCTGGCGAGCAGCAGAATCCCTCAGAGCCTTGGCCGACGCCTCCCGCTGAGCGACGGAGTCCTCGCTGGCCGCAACCGCTGCCTCGCGCTCGACAAGCCTCAACTTCATCTTGTCGAGCTCGGCGTTGACAGTAGCCTGCCGCTCAGACACCTCCACCAGCTCTTGCCGGCGCTGCTCCACGCCCTTCCACGCGGACTCCAGCTTCGCCTGCTCGAGCTTCAGCCGTGCCTCGCCCACCTCGGCCTGCTTTTCGCGGAGCCCAACCGCGCGCTCCCGGCCAGCGAACCTCTGCAGGTCCTCTTGGAAGGCCGCGCGGTCGGCGTCGAGCTCGGTGCGGGCAGTGGAAAGCTCCGCACGGGTCCGTGTGTGCTGGGCGGTGGCGGCTTCGATCTGCTTCCCCAGACGGGCCCGCCAGCCGTCCAGGCCCTCGCGCTCCTGTTGCAGCCGGGCCCACTCCAGCTGGAGCGCCTCCTGGGCGTCGTCCAGGGCCTGGTGCGCCCACCGTAGCACGCGAGGGAGAGGGGCTCCACCCGGCTGGGGCAGGGGCAGGAGCGGCCTACCCAGAACCTCCTCCAGTTCCCCCTCGGCAGGAGGCGGAGATCCGGGGCTGGTCGTCTGGGCGGCGGGCGACGAAGGCTCCGAGGTCCGGCAGTCAGGAGCCGCCCCCGGCGCAGGCCCTTGGGTCGCGACGCCCTCCGGCACCGGGCTGCCTGGTGCCTGGGGCCGCGCGCCCGGAGCTGCCCCCTCAGCAGGCACTCCGGGTGCGGTCTCGACCCCCGAGGTGCCCCCCGGCGTCGGTCAACCTGGGGCCTGGGGCCGGACAGACGGGGTGGCCTCTGGTGCAGGCCCCTCGGTCGTATCCCGGGCCCGCGTGGCGTCTCCCGCCGTCGGACCACCAGGGGCGCACTTCTCCGTCGTGGTCGCCCGGCCACCAGAGCCGCTGGGGGGAGGAACGCCGGCCGGGCGTGTCGGCCTAAACAAAAATGCACGGCGAAAGGCTGAGAAGCCTGAAAAAAAAAAAGCTAGCCGTAGTACCGCGAAGTATGCGAAGCTAATCCAAAGGGCTTACCTCAAGGTAGGCGCCGACCAGCGGCCACGAAGGCCAGAGCCTCGCCACGGCTGCCGATCTGCGGTCGGCACTGCCGGTGGCTGCTGTTGCCGCGGGCCCGAGGCCGGCGGTGCCGGAGAGGGCCGCCGCTGCTGGTCCGGCGTCGGAGGAGGTGCCCGGCGCTGAGGGTGCCGCTGGCCCGGAGGCGGCGGTGGCACTCGCTCCCCTTGCCCAGAGGAGCTACCTTCCCCCGAGGTCCGCTGACGCTTCGGGTCGGGCTCCGAGACAAAGGTCCCGTCGCCGCGGACCAGCCTTCGCCGCGCCTCCTCACCACCCGCCGGCGGAACGGCGGGGGACGCTGCCACCGGCTCCTTGCCCTTGTCAGCAGGAGCGGTGCCTCTGGCACCAGAATCCCCAACCGGGGCGTCGGCAATGTGGACCCCCCGGTTGGGGTCGCCTCCAAGCTGCCGCGCCGCGAGGCCGCCGTCGTCGAGCGTGGGCATCTCCCGGAGCACCGCCGTCCGCAAGGCCTGGTCGCGGCAGAGCGGCACGATAGCGGACGGCAGGCGCAGCTGCTCCGGAGGGAAGCTCACGTCCGTGACGCACCGCACCCATTCCTCCAGCAGGAGCGGCGTCAGGTCGTGGTCTTCGCCACGTACTACCCGGCTGCAGTCGTTGGAGCCGGTGTAGTTCCACGCCAGCCTTGGCCGCATCTGCAGGGGAGCGAGCCTCCGCCTGAGGAAGTCCGCGAGCACGTGCAGTGAGGTCAGGCCGCCGCTGACGAGCTCGGCGATCCTGGCCAGCACGGGGGAGAACTCGGGTGGCAGATCCGTCGAGGCACCCTCCGGGAGCGGTGCGTCGGGGCTGCTATCCGGGAGCGCCAACCGGTCGTTCGGCTCCGCTCTGACGATCACCCAGTCGTTGCGCCAGTGCTCCCACTTGGCGCTGGCGAAGGTGGGGAGATAGGTCGATCTTCCCCCGGACCCCTTCAGCAGGAAGTAGTACCGGCCGATCTCCGTCGAGCTCCGCCCGGAACACCTCACCGAGAAGAAGTGGCGGAAGAGCGTCACGCAGGGAGGAACCCCCACGAACATCTCGCAGAAGTGGGCAAAGATTGCCGCATGAAGGATGGAGTGGGGGGTGAGGTGCTGGAGCTGCAGCCCAAACGCCTCCAGCACCAGCATGAAGAAAGAAGAAATCGGAATCCCAAAACCACAGTAGAGGTAGGGGACGAAGAGGACGAACTCCCCCAGCTGCAAGTTGCGGTGGGGGAGGGAACCCGTGTGAACATTATCGCGACGCTCCGCGTCCGTCCAGCCGAGCAGGCGGCGGACGCGGGTGAGGTTCTCCTCAGTCTCCCGGGGGGATTGGTGGCTCGGACCCATCACTGAGGAATCTGGCGATGGAGAAGGCAAGGAGCACGCAGCAGACAAGGAGCGAGAGCTCTGCTGCGAGGAAGATGAAGCGCCGCGGCGGATGCGAGGGGTGCAAAGGCAAATGGCAGAAGGACGTGCTCGGCCGATGGCCGAGAGCCCTATTTGACGGTTGCCCCCAATCCTCCACAAGCCGCGGACGTCAAGGTGCACGCGCGCGCGGACGCACCCACGGGCCACCAGGTCTATGACAGCAGGGGCCCGAGGAGGCAGTCATGACGGGCGGGTAGAAGAGCAAGCAAGGCAGGAAGGCGAACCGGCGGCCACTCGCGGACGCGCGTCTCGGCGCGACGCACGGGGCCCCCGCCTTTTCCGCTGTACGCACGGCTGCCCACGTAGCCATCTGCCCCGCCTTAATGGCAGGAGAAGGAGTAGGTGAACCGCCGCGCGGTTCCCGACGCGGGCCTGCCCCCACGTTTCCCGAGAGGTTCCCACTATCGCGCGCCCCAGATCGTGGGAGCCCTCGGGGCCACCCCGCGGGGTCGGGTGGACTGAGCCCTCTCCGAAGACAGGCGAGTCGAGGCCTCGACCAAGAAATCAAGTGGTGGGCCCTGCCCATCTATGAGCTTAACGGCTAAACACCGGTAACCGCCCACGGCTCCTGGCGGCTCGTGTAGTAAGCGACGGTGGGCTCACCTCAGGTTCGAAAAACTCACCAAAGGTGAGCCCAGGGGCCACTGTCGGTACCCAGCTAACCGGGTACCCGCTTACACTAGACGAAGGTCACTAAGGGAGGTAACTACTGCAGTACAAGGAGGGCCTAAGGCCGCATACAGATGGGCCCGGCCCACTCCTTGGGAAAGCTGGGCCACGCACCCGGCCCACAGGGGAGGCTCCGGACCTCCTTGGAGGACCGAGCCTCCCCCAGCCACGCGAGTAGAGGTCCGGACCTCTCGGGTCGGAGCCCGTACTTTCGGTGGTCCGGGGCCGCCTCGTGCCCTCGGCGCCCTCGGTGGTCCGGGGCCGCCACGTGCCCGCAGAAGCGCGTGGAGGTCCGGAGCCAGTGCCCTCGGTGGTCCGAGGGCGCTACGTGCCCGCAGAGCACGTGGAGGTCCGGAGCCAGCACCTTCGGTGGTCCGGGACCGCCACGTGCCCACAGGGCACGGGAAGGTCTCGCGATGCCATGCGCCCACAGGGCGCGTGGCGGGGCCTTCAACCGGGCGCCTCGCCCACCTGCCGCATTTATTGCGGGCAGGCGGACGTGCCTGATGCCGCTGACCCCGCCGCTGTCAGGCTGGCACGCCCCGATGCTGCTGACACCACGAGTGTCAGACAGGCGTGCCCCCGTCGCCCGCCGACGCCGCCGCCGTCAGGCGGGCGTGCCCCCATCGCCGCTGGCACCGCCGCTGGCAGGCGGCGGCGGCGAGGCAAAGGGGCGCGCCTTACCAAGGCGCGGCGGCGATAACAGGGCACTACAGTTGATTTCCCCAGCTACACTGGGGGCTATATTGAGTAAACAAGTACGCTGTACACATCATGAGCCGCGCCACGCGCGGCGGCCGCGCTCAGCCTAATACTAGGTAGCAGCGCCGCAACGCTACTACGAGCGTCCCGTCCTGTCACGCGTGCGCACCGCCTGCCCCTCGGCCTCTGAAACCCATCAGCGGGTTTAGCAGCCGATGGGACAGGGCGGCGTAAGGAAGGACGATATGGCGGATCTCCAGGCCACGACGGCGGTACAGGCGCCAAGCATGAAGCATTGGACATCAGGCACAGGATAAAACTGTAGCATAAAGGAAATGGGCCGGGACCACCTGCCGGACCCGGCCACCATGTACATGCCCCCCCTTGGGCTATAAAAGGGGAGGCATACGCAACACAGAGGGACAGACGCTCCACGATCTCCTCAAGCTAGTCACACAGACCCAGACAGGCTCAGAGACTCCTCTGAAGGCCCACGAAATACAAGAACACACCCCATAGTGGACGTAGGGTATTACGCTCCGGCGGCCCGAACCACTCAAAATCCTCTCGCCACCATCGTGCCACCATTGACTAGCTAACAACGATTGCTCCCCCTAACTACTCTCCGTACTTAGGATCTCGGCCGGGTGCATTCCGACACCTGACCAGGAGCACGTCCGCTCCGACAGAAACCCCTAACCAACTCTAGCATTACGCCATGATGATGATGATATCCACCGCTCATGAGCACAACTTGCTCCAAAGGACAAATTATTTTATATCAGGAATTGAAATATTCGATGATGGACAGAAGGAGAACAATAAGTATAGAAAGTGAAACTAGCACCTTTCCCCATCCCACCAGGACACCATGGCTTCTTCCTTTCCATACAGCTAACATATGGATGTAGTCATGTAGCGCATGGCAAGTAACTTCTAAATATCAGGTGCATATCCTTCTTTCCTTCATCAAAATGACCTATAACTGAAGGTGTGGCTGCATTCTTCGCCAGCACTACTGTTGTGGGACCCATAACCAGGAATTGTCAAATCCAATTTAGCAATGCTCTCTTGCTTTGCGTACAAACTATATTTACTAGATATGTGTCAGCATCACAATCAATACATACTGCACAGACAGATTGTTGTAAACGCCGCAGAAAACACTACTGCATAAAGCTAAGGCTGTAGGTTTACCGAACAAACTTTTTTATTGAAGTTTTGTGGCATTGAAACAGCCTTTTTATGATTTCATCTTACCATGACTGATCAATCAGATAAGATGAAAGGTGCAAGCTTGCCTAAGCCAAACAAAGTTAAACTTGTACAGTTGTACTATCAAAATTGTCACATTGATATTGACGTCTGGGCCTCACTTGATTGTATTATTGTTCTAGCTGAAGTAGAAACGTCAGTTATATTTTCTTCCAGATACAGAATGGTATTGACTTCGGAGTTCCTGCAGTCATTACAGTATGCCCTAGAGAGAAGGTGCTAGCAGCAATACATTATGACTTATGCCCCGTGTCTCACTCCTAGACTTTTGGGGGATCAAACACTTCACTACACCTTTTCACATTAGTATATGTATTAATAAGGCCTTCTCTGCACCCACGCTCTTTGCCTCTCTTTAAGGAATGGTATAGGATTCCAAGCTTGCGCTTAAATGTTTGATGTGGTAGTCAAAGGCGGGGCTCTTTAAAGAGTGTCCTAACAAAAGACCGGCATGATGATTAATTTCACTCGGCAGTATTTATAAGGGCTGGGCCCATGCTTGTTTTCTTAAGCACAAACAGCAAATTTTCCCCTTTGAGGTTATCATCCTTTAAAGCAAAACTAACATGACACTTGAATGCCAGCAAACATTTGTTTTAGTGCCATAAATATACTCTAGGCATCATTGTCATATTCCTTCAAGTCTGTTGTTGAATTAAACAACCACATAACTACAACACTGTTTCAACTATCGAAATCAAAGCTAAGCTGCCAATAGATCCAAAGGTTTATCAGCATTGGCAAAGGAAAATATTGAGTTTAGATTAAACTAAATGAAACAGGATTTGGAGTTCAAGTTAGGCTTGAAAGAAAACCAAAGTTCATTGTCCAGATGCTAACCTGCAAATCTTTGGATATTGGAGCTCATTTTCAGTCAAATGGGTTCTTTTCTCTCTCTTTTCCACAGGTTAAGATTCATGTCCTGCCAAGAATAGTTAAAGGAGATAAATATACCTCGTAAGATATGAAGAGAAAATTTAAAGAATAATTACTTGAAGAACTATTCTGAATATATCAACTATATTCATAACCTACAAAAGTGAACAATCACTGCAATCTTTCAAGAAGCAAAAGGGATCTCTTCTGAAGCATCCCTTTCATATTACTACAAGTGCTTCTAGCATTCTACTTTTGGAGCTTCAAAGCATCTTACCATTTCACATCATTCTCTCTCCACACCCACAGACCATTAACAATAATTATGACTAATTTTAACACTATCTTTAATAATTGGTCACTTGGCATGGCATTCTACGTTCAGTAATTTCATCATTCATCTTAGTTCTGGAGTCTTGCACTGATACAGAATAATAAAGCTGAAAGAAAAGAAAATGTTCACGAAAGAGAGAAATCCTAGCCAAATTCATCTACAAAAAGATCAGCTTCGTTTTGAACACAGAACAGGCAACAGTCAACTTAACCAGAATCCAGGCAAGATCTAATCATTTGCAATATATAATGAGTAGTTCAAACTCTGATCCATTGTATACAAAGATTCGACCCTAGAAACCTCTGGATTGGGGCCTAGACAAGCGGTGACAACCAAACAAATACAGCATAAGAACAGCATGCATTTATGTAGTATTGGTGGCTCCGTGCTGGCCTGGGAAGTGGATTTATACCTTGTCTTGAATAGTGGGCCAGCTACCTCCAGAATGGGGTCAGAGAGCACCTCCAATGGTCCATAGAGACCTATTTCTGCTGCATTCACTGCTATTTTCTTACAGCCTGCACCAGTGTAGTACGAGAGTTAATACAGGACAGACTAGTATACCAAATGCATACATCAATGATTTGACTTACAATCATATGGAAATCACAGGAAGATACAGCAATATACAATTTTTTGTAAGATTTATCGTCATGTTTAGTTTCTACATCATCGAAACAAGGGATCACAATGCCTCAAGCTGTTGAACATATTATAAAAGGATAATATGTCCAGGATAATAAGTGAGGGATGATGATATGTCTAAGTAGCAACAACTAGAAGCTAGCAGGCAAAGCATATATTAAGTCCATAGCATGAACATGAATATGCATATAGATCTCTATTGAGTTATTCTCCACGTTTCACACTCGTTTGCAACATCAATTTATCATTCCAACATCCTAGGAATAACTCACTCAGATCTTTATATCAGCATTTGCTTCCAGATTCAGAACAGTTAATTATTGGTAAAAAGTTTACTTAATCAAGATAGCTAGACACATAGAAAAATTATTATTACCATCTATATTTGAAAATTATAGTGAAGAAAGAGAAAATATTCTTTTGGCAGAAAATAGTGTCCAAAACAGCATGCTATAGATCGTGATCGACACCTGAAACGGCTCAGTAAATAGTACACAGCAGTACAGCACAGAAATTAACATCAATAGACGGTACATAAGGGGGTCAGATCTGTTTAATATGCTTGAAAAGGCAAGCTGCTTCCTCCAGAAGGTTTGTGGCTTTTTATTTATGAATACAATAAATTATAAACTTTTTTCCAGGCAGACATGAATGGGTGGGAGCAGAGAATAACTACGTACGCATTGTACCAATGAAACAATGCTATCATGGCTTCATCTCATCCGGGTGTGCAAAATGTGCATGACAATCTTCCAGTCGGACACTAAGAAAATAGTTTTGCATGACAAAATGATATAGACACAATGTATTGATCATATTGATCTTTCTTATTCCATGCTGATATGCACTTCATAAAGTAGTTCCTGCTCCAGCAAAATTCCAGTTGGGTTGATTTTTATACTATTTTTAAATATCCGATCAATAAGCTTTTGATAAATCTGACCAATAAGATTTTGATAAATCTGCGAGCTATTGCCTATCCTGACTTATACATAGCACCTAGCCACCTAACAAAAGAAAGGGCTTATTTTCACAAATCTTTTCCAGTACAATTACTCAATTAGCGCATAAACTTATGTGTGCTTTGCTAAACGATTACTGGTTACCGTTACTTCAATGGTGATAGAATTTTAGTAGATGCCAAATTTCTAGAGAAGTAACAGTATTTTCTGAATTGTGCAAAGGATTCTCATGAGAACCGCAAACAGTAAGTAAATTAGGGTAGAATAAGATAGCTATTAAATGTAGATCAAACTTCGTTTATGCCAGTATGTTGCAATGACAACAATAGATTCACAAATTTTTCTAGGTTGTAAAATTACTAACATATTCAGTTTAACATCTGTTGGCCTGTTGGGGCAGAAGTCAACCTTAACCAATGCACAAGAATGTGAGAATAATAGAATTCCTAAACAAGACATCCGTTACCTGATTCTGTCCAAAGGTCTCCACACTTGGTCAACTTGGAGCTAAACCAGTTGGATACTCCCTCCGTCCTGAAATATTGTGTTTTTTTTTTTTTGGGGATTTGTCCTAGGTCAATCTATATAGTCTAAGTTTGACCAAGTGCATAAAAAGAACAATAATGCTTTTGTATAAAATGACCATTATTAGATCCATCTTGAACTATATTTTTATAATTTACTTCTTTGGTATGATAGATGTTAATATTTTTCTTATAAACTTGGTTAAACTTAAAGATTGTTTGACTTAGGACAAACCCAGAAAACATTATAGTTGAGGACGGAGGGAGTAGTTATTAAACGTAAATCAAATTATGAGTCAAACAAGCGCCACGTTCTAGAAATGCAAAAGTAGGCCCTTCTGCCCTTGTGTTGAATATGTTGTGTTGACAACAATAGCTAAACAGAGATTTCTCAGTGGTAACATTACAAAACATAACTTTTGGGGCAGAAGTTAACCTTAAGCAGTGCACAAGAATGTGAGAAAACACAAAATAGATGTTCCTAAATCAGACATTAGTACCTGATTATGTCCAAAAGTCTCCAAACTTGATCAACTTGGTCTAAACCAATTGGATAGTTATTAAATGTAAATTAAAGTATTAAACACTGTCTATGAGTTAAACACAGTACCACAGGCTAGAAATGCAAAACCAGTCACTTGTGCTGAATATGTTGAGATGAAAACAACAGCTACACAGAGGATTCTAAGTTGTAACACTACACACATACTCAGACAAAAACATGACTGTTGGGGGCAGAAATCAACCTTAATAGATGCATCTAATCAGATATAAATTACCTG
Source organism: Paspalum vaginatum (assembly GCA_030272315.1). Lineage (NCBI taxonomy): Eukaryota > Viridiplantae > Streptophyta > Magnoliopsida > Poales > Poaceae > Paspalum > Paspalum vaginatum. The sequence continues at coordinate 4,205,192 of CM059017.1, read as the reverse complement.
GATCTACCCAGGGGTGTACAAATTTGGTTAAGTTTCCCAGTTTCCAACACTTGAAGCTTCATGTAAATAGTAATATGCAAGGCATGAGCAGAACTTGACAGACATTGAACAGACAACAGATATTCCACCAGCAAATCAATGCACATACATCGACATGGAAAATGCTTTCTCCCGTTCTCATATAATTTTTATAGAATCGCAAGCTTACAGCATCAGTCAGGATTTGCTCTAGCAGCATGCAGACAGATAGCCGGAGATGAATCAGAGAGATACAGCGCTAAAGTCCTGTGCTCACATTGACATCAATGGACAAGATCAACCAGCGTCTTCCTCCGGGGAAACCTCTGGGGAAGCCGGAGCGACATAGAATCCTCAATCTCAATCGGCAAATGAGTCGCCACGAACACGATCCCGCCCTTCTTCCGGTGCTCCGCGATGATGTACTCGAGCAGCTTTGTACCCTCCGCATCCAGCGCGACGGAAGGCTCATCCAGCAGCCAGATCGGGCGGTCGATGGCGAGCAACCTGGCCAGCTGCAGCCGCTTCCTCTGCCCCATGGAGAGCATCCTGGCCTTCTCGTTCATGAGCCTGCCGAGCCCCATGAGCTCGATGGCCGGGCCCGACCTGCTGCCGTCCTTCCCCTCGAGGAGCTCGAACCACTGCACGTTCTCCAGCACCGTGAGCTTCTCCTTGACGGCATCCTTGAGCGACATCCAGTTGAGCTGCAGCTTGTACTGCTGGAACACCCCCGGGGAGGTGACGTCGTGGCCGTTCCAGAGGATCTCCCCGGCCGAGGGGCGCGAGAAGCCCGCCAGCATGCGGAGCAGTGTGGTCTTGCCGGAGCCGTTGGCGCCTGTCAGGACGAGGGCCGTCCCGTCGTGGACGCTGAGGTTGATGTCGCGGAGCACCGTCTGCGCGTTCCGCATGCAGGAGACGTTGTTGAGCAGGAGCCGCGGCGGCGGCGGCCTCAGCGGCGGCATCTGGTTGAGTCGTCGGTGGCAGTAGGGTTCCGATGAGTTGGTTGGAGGCGGATGGACGGACGCGCCGAGTTGGGTGGCCCAGTTGGTGGGTGCCGCGGCGGCCGGCGGCGACGGCTGGGGGCGGGCGGAGAGGGAGGGAGGGAGGGAGACAGGAGAGGACTGCGGGAGGCGAGGTGTTGGGCCGTGTGGACTGCCGAGTGCCGAATGTGTTGATTGGGCTCACGAGGATGAGTTATATGGGCCGAGAGGCGTTGGACGAAATGGTAGGAATGTGGCTTTGAGGCCTTTTTCGCTGCTTCCTTCCTATACAACCCAACCCAGGTACCCAGCTTAAACCCTCAACCACATGCTTTGATAGCATTAGTAATCCCTAGTCCCTACATCCATCAATGTGAAGTGTATTTGGACTGACAAAGTTGTTTCAATTTATAACTTCCTACGTTCAAAAATATAACTCTTTCTACCTTTCGAATAGATTCATTTATTATGTAATGAATGTGTTTTGTATATATGTCTAGATCAACCAAAAGGGTTTGACGAACGTGTGTTAATTTATCGGCTTTTGGCCAGCGAAAAATTCGATGCACAAGCCTGCAGTGGCAGGAGTACGTCACCCGGCCCTGCTGTGGCCGTTTGTCCATTTTTATTTTAACTTGTTTGAAAGCTTAATTATGATGGGCACGTCACTAACTCACTAGTTAGAGCTTGGTTAGTTGGCATGCATGCCTCTTGTGCCAAGTTGCAGCTAGCGATAAAAGTATCGTACACTAGCTACAAGTGAGGATTTACAATGATGGAGAAGCAAGGACGAGAGAGCGGCATGCAGGTGCATGAGATCGCGGGAGATCCCAACATTGGAGCTCGTGGCGAGTTAACTGGTCGATATCGATGGATCGAGCTAGCTAGCTAGCTAGCGCGTGCAAACGATGCGCTACTTGTTTAATTACTTGTTTTAAGAGATACTGATCCGTCAATAATTTGGCCGTTAGCGGTTTGCTGCATGGCGATTTGGCGAAATGGCCGGCGATGTGCGGGCCCACGCTCTATTCCGGACGTGGATACGATACATACGCCGCGATCGAGATGCATGGCTAGCTCTAGTAGCAGAGCCATCTAGCTAGCTGGCGAGAGAGGGAGAGATGACGATGAAGTCAGCGCTGTCGCGTGCATGACGCAGTAGCGGAAGCTGGTGCGTGCGGCAGACATGTGGGGCAGGCACAGGCACACATACGACATCATTTTGTATACACGACGATCTGATGGTCTAGAATAACGTACACATGCACCTTGGCATGAGACTATATGCATGCATGAGAGAGAGCGCGAGCTAGACAAGTGTATTGGATCGATCGGGTCGTCGGTAATATACTCCACGCATGCGGATGATGTCGTGGCCTGGCTGAATCCACGCATGCATTTGCGTGCAGAATTTGCAAGATGCCAGATGGCCACCCTCCCACCTCCCATCCCAGCGACCCAAACGAAACCTGATGATCGTTGTGTGTGTGTGAAAAGATCACGAGATCGACGACTTGCGCCTGATCGATCGAAGCGGATTTGCGCGCGACAATAGTTAATAAGTAATAAGCTGCTTTGGAAACTGCCTGTTGCCGTAAACTAAATGATCCATAATCCGGCAGCAGCCAGTTAAACTTAGACAGCGGAAGGGGGGAAAAAAAGATGTCGAGAAATCCGGCCGGTCCACGCACGGGCGATCGAGATCGAGAGGCGCTGTGCTGGGTGTGGCGGAGACATGTGTTACGTTGTTATTTGACGTACGGCGGCGACTTTTGCTCGATCGATCAGTTGCTCGGAATGGATGATCGCCGGCCGCCTCGGATCGCAGCATGTGTCGATCGCGTCGATGGCTGACTTGCACACGGCCGGAGAATCGTCGTCGTCATCAACGTGAGGAAGTGTGGAGAGGGAGCCTAGCTCTGCTGACCTAGGAGTGTGAGGGACGCCATGCCCCGGCCTGCACCGTGCACGCTCGTTCCATCACTTGGGGCTGGGGACATGCATGCATGGAGCGCGGCATGCATCGATCGCGGCCGGGATATATACACGGTCGCCGCCGCGTCCGCGTGCGTACACCACACCACACCCCACGCGGGTCGGTCGCTTTCCTTCGAAATCATACACACGCAGCCGGCCGGATCGCGCGCGAACTGCACGGGACGACGTGCTCCCTCCGATCCACCTCGACGCGGCGCCGGCGACAAACTTGTAATCACTCCGGCCGACAACGTACGCGCGCGTATCGTATCGTATTCGTATCTCCGTCGTCGCTGAATCGCCCCTGATTCTCTTCTTTCTTCCGATCCGTGGTCCACGGCAACTTTTTTCGCCATTATTACTACCGCCCGCTACGGGGGGGCACACGTACACCGTACGTGCCCCCTCGTTCTTCGACTCATCGCCTTCTGCTGCTCTCCTCAGTTTTCGATCGGGTTCACGAGAACGCGGCATAGTAAGCCAAAACGATTTTTTTATAACAAAAAAAATGACATTTTAAATTCAGTAGTACGTTCAAAACGCAACGAACAAAAAAAGGCAATGGTGTGGATTGATTCTGTGATCGAAAGTTGCAGCCGGTGAAGTGGAGCTCTCACTTGACCCACACAGATCATTGGCCGATGGCCGCTGCTATGATATACATCCCAACAACCGCTTCGCCCTCAATCGCCACACAACACTGCTATAATATATTAGCCACCATAATAACCATATGCATACTATATATTAGTGCTCCACTATAAACTATTACTATAATACGCTACTGACTGAACAATAGCCCTCTACTAACAAGTGATCATTACAGCATAATAACATATGCAACGAGAAGATTCTTAAGAGAGGGATTTCTCAACTGTATTATTCTACTGCATGCAGACAGTTCATACTCATGTTGTGCTCCTACCGGTCTACAGCGGCTAGCCATACCTTGCTCCCGCTCCTTCCATGTCCGCGTGGGGCTATATATATAACCATGTGCTGCAGCGAGCCTCCACTCCCATCCAGCCGCCAAACAAGAACATCAGAGAACTCTTCTCTCCTGCTGCTGCTCCTTGAGTAGTACTGTGGTACTTCATACAGGCGCTGATCACCATGGAGAACAAATCACCCTCCTCGTGCGTCAGCCCGGCAGCAGCCATTTCCACCATGTCGGCCGGCGAGAGCAGCTGGGCGATGCACATCGCAAACTTCCTGGCGTCACCACCACAGGACAGAGAGATGGACCAACAAGCGGTGGTCTCTGCTGCTGGTGGTAGCTTCTCCTCCGGCTTCTCTTCTTCTTCCTCTTTCATCACATCCGAGCTGATGTGCGACGACGACGAGGAGGACGAGTCTCTACAAGATACTGCCTGTTCTTCTGCAGCTGGCCAAAAGGTTAGGAAAATATACTCTAGTGTCTAGTTAGACCTTTTCAAAGAGCACAGCGTGGATTATCTTCTAACAAAGCTGTGGTTTGTTTCTCGTTGCACAGATAGCTATCATGGATAACTTTGATATCAAATCAATGGCTACCATGGATGCGAAAGATCAGTCCAACATGCCCCAGCTGGTAAGTTTATGAAACAGCCTCACCATCTTCATTTCCACAGATGATAATAAATGAATAGTTGTCACATGTTTTACTTACGCTTGTGCGCTCTCGGAATATTGCAGGCCAACTACTTGGAAGCGGTTGGTTCAAGACATCAGGTACCTGGCGTGGATCAACAAGTGATGATCAATAGTTTTACTAGCAACGAGAAGGCGCTATATGAAAGTAATGAGCTGAGGAAGAAAGGACTTTGCTTGGTCCCTATCTCTATGTTGATAAACTATCTCGGATGATTATTGTGTTCATGTAACATCAGTATTCAATGTAATTGTACACAATTATAGTTCATATATCACTCTCTTCTGTCAGCCCAGAGAACCTAGTCCTGTCCAGCTGTCTGTCAGATCATACCACTTCATAATAAATAGAAAAGCAAAGTATTCAACTATTGGAAAACAGCAAACGAGCAAAATGACATATTCAAGTCAATGGCAGTGACGAGAACTTTGTATAACGGAGCATATTAAGTTTCAAAATTTAGGCAGACCTTGCAGTGAAATTCCTTGACGGCCTGCAAGTTGAAAACATGTATACCTTGTCTGAGCAGAACAAAATTGTCAACTTTTATGCTTCCTTATACTGAAAGCAGGTGACTAACCATCGATTTGTACAACATATTACTAGGGTGCCAATCACGAAATTAACAGTTTAAGGAACATCTAGCTGGTTCAGTCAGTTGGCAGTCCACATGGATAGGGCCATAGGGATTCCCTTGTGTTTGTGCACACGTCATCAGTAACTCGATCGCTAACTAGAAGCAAGCTGTAATATTGACATCATGTCATAGGAAGCTAAGCGTTTTTTAATGAGTGGCCAGTACAGAGAATGTGCTTAATCAGATCAGTCAGAATAAGCAGAAGGGGCATCGCTGACCTTCCAAAAGTACAAGTCCTGACTAAACCAAAAACACGTAATTTAACGTTCATGGAATATGTTCAGTCAGTTCCATAATATATACAACCATTGCAGAGGTTGCAACTAGCAACATATTTCTCTAGCAAAATAGTATATTTGCATGTGCCATCACAAGGAGACAGTTAGGATCAAGTAGACCTTGAATTCTGGACAATGTAAGAATATTCTGCTCAGTTCTCCTAGATATCATGAAGCGTTGGCATTTTAAATGATATGAGCTCCTAGTGACATGCTCACATCCATATCGAATTTACTACCAAGTGCGTTCCTCTAACATTTAATGCATTGAAAAGAATGAAAGATGGTCCCAAATATTAGTTTACTGAATGGTTGTAAAGATAAAACAAAAAAGGGCACTGTTATTTTAGTTGCCCAGTTGTGACTATTTTTCTATTCTTCGATTATACATCCCTAGTGTTTCCAAATGGTCACTTTGTATCGAAGAGCCCATTGGATAGGTCTTTATTAATAAAAGCCCACTTGGATGTCTGACTGGTATCCTAAGTACTATCCATCTATTCGATGGAACTTTTCAGTGACAACCAATCATTTGCAAATTTAAAGGTCACAGCTGTTGGGTAGTTCCTTTCAGGACATGCTACAATACATAGTCACTTTGAGGACTTGTCGATAACCGAACTACAAGTGCCAAAAATCTGAACAATACGACATTTAGGAGACATCTAAGGTAATAAATGACTTTATTTTAACTAAAATTACTCAGGCCATATGCCAAGTAAAAATTCGGCATATATATCGGCTAGTAGCGAGTTGTAGGACATATAGCACAGGATTCCTCTCCATCTCAAAAAGAATTGGGCATAAATATTGGCTAGTACCAAGTTGTAGGACACACAGCATAGGATTGCTCATTGTCACATTATTATTCGTAATGGTTGGGTTGTGGAATAGTATTATCAGACGACCTTGACCTGGGGCATACTGAAGTGAGAATCTAAGTACAGGCGACAGGAAAGTAAGATTTACCGTTGAAACTGGCGAGAGACTAACTTAACATTCCAGACAATATGCTAGCACGGAACCAACCATGAACCATACACCGGACAGGTTCATAGAACGCAGTGGCGACGGGGCCAACCGGAAGCATCGGAATCGGCAACGGCCAGGGATCACTGGCCGTCGAAAGAGACAAGGAACCGATACGCGTTGGAACTGCAAAATCATGCGCAGAAAACAAAGGAAGAAAGCCTCCAGCAGTAGTAGTTAGAGGTTTGTAACCTTGCGCATCGTTTGAACGAATCTCGACCCCCATCGCAACTTGCTCGAAGCTTTGTACTTTTCTGCTTTCTGGGGGGGCGACGACGCGCGCTGGCACATGAGCATCCTACTGCCCCCGCAGTCGCAGAAACCCGTGGATGGTTTCGGAGAGATGATCCAGTATTGCAACATGTAATTCTCTGTATCCAAATGCCTTGGCTCCGACGCAAATTTTTAGTCCCTGCACAGCTCCACTCGCCAGAAACAGAGCACTAGTTTTTAGGCACGTCGATGTGCAAGTTTGGAAGGGGACAAATTAAAATGGAGTAACAAATCAAGGTCGTCTCATGGGGAAAGAGGGGACGAGGATGGGGTTGGCAGTTGATACTTGCTATGAACGTTAGAGTGAAATTCACTGGCGCGCGCCGGAAGGTCTCCGGCGGCGTGGAGTACCACGCGAACGCCGCGACCTCGAGACTCGAGAGGGAGAGGAGAAAGCCAGGAAAGAATGGGGATTTGTGGTGGGCCGGGCTGTATAACGGAATGTCTGAGTTTTCGGGTCCTGAATTTTGCAACAAAATCTAAGTTTTGTCTCTATGGTCTAAAATTGGGTAACACGGATCGCTGGGTTCGTGAAACCGGTCACGATTGGTCTTTGGACTAAAACCAACGGTGGTTTCAGCCGACGTGGCATGCCACCGAGGCAGGGGCATGCCACCGTGGCCACTGCCTTCTTTCTCTCTTCATGGTCCTTCTCTTCTCTCCCTCGAGCTGGCGTAGGAGCGGGGTCAGTAGCGGCGCGCTGAGCCAGGCGGGCGTAGGGTCGGCAGCGAGCCGGCCAGAGAGCAGGGGCCGGCGGCCACGCGGCGAACCAGTGTGGGCGCGGAGTCGGCGACGAGACGGGTGGGAGTAGGAGGCAGGCGCGGCGCCGGCGGCAGGGTCAGCAGTGCCGCGGCAAGCGTGCGCGGGCGGGGTTGGAGGTGAGGCTCCACACCTCCGCAGCTCCGCCCACCTCGCGACCCTGGCCATCCAAGGCTCCAAACGGCGCAACGGCTCCTGACCTCCGCCCACCTCAAGGCGGCGCGACGCCTCCTGCACCTCCTCGGCTCATCTCCGCGTCCACTCCATCGCGCCTCTAGCGTCCTGCCCACCGCCCGCCTACTCCACGCGACCGCTCCTCTGCCTCCAGCTCTCCACAGCCCTGTGGCAGTGCCTCCGTCATGCGGCCACCCACCCGCCCGCCTCTCTGGCTAACCGGCTCAGGGGCCGGCGCGGGAGTGGGAGGCGACGGCGAGCCAGCGCGGAACGCGATCGGGGCGAGCCCAAGTGGGACTGCGGGAGTGGGAGGAGGGTGGCGGGGGAAGAAATATGTTGATGACATGTGGACCCTACGCGTCCTAACATGTGGGCCTAGTACACGTAAACACGCTGACATGGCGAAACTGATGTCCACGTCGGCTGAAACCACCGTGGTTTCGTTCAAGGACCAATCGTGACCGGTTTCACAAATACAGAGACCCGTATTACTCAGTTTTGAACCACAAGGACGAAACGCATATTTTGCTTTAGAGACCCGTAATTGACTTTTTCCAATGGAAAAAATGCTTATTCAGCACTAACTCGTGGCTTGAATCAAGCGGCCCATGAAAACCACGCTTGGTGGGCCTATGGGCTGAACGAAACATGACGGCCGTGATCCCGATGCATTCGTTTCGTCTTCGAATCAAGAAAATTTGCAAACTCTATCGCGTGAGGAGGCGCGTGTGGGGGCGAGCGTGCGTCCCCTCGGCCTGCTCTGCTGCACGCGCGGCCTGTGCGCCCCCGCGCCCATGTGCGCCCAGCGCCTTTGGCCTACGGCCGCGGCCTGCTTGGCCCGTCCGCGCCCTACGGGGAGTTGGGCATCTGTGCGCCTTCAACTGTCTTTTTTCGCGACTATAACTCGCATTTTGTTTTTCAATAACTTGCTGATTGTTTAGATCAATTACGTATATAACTTGCTGTTATTTTGCATGTAACGTTTTCGTTGTATATATTGCACAACTTGCTACACAAAGCTGCAAACATTGCACAACTTGCTACATAAGAGGGGGAAAATATAATCTCGATGATTTTTAAACCATCTTTGTACATAACTTGATGACTTTTTTCATACATGGTCTTCCTTTTTGTTGCTTCATACAAATTTGCTGTAAACATTACATAACTTGTTACACAAGAAAGTTACATACAACTTGTTCCAAAAAACTAAATTTTTTTGTTGACGCAGACACTACATAACTTGCTGCATAAAGGGAACATAACTTCCTGTATTATGCGACAATTTTCAGAACTTGCTATATAATTTCTCGAATTTGCCACAGAAATTCAATTAAACTTGCTACTGATTTTCACGAATTTGATGTCGATTTTTCCGCAAACTTGCCACGTACTTTTTGTTTGGATCTGTGGAACCCTAGAGCCAGGGTACGACGTTGACCGGCGTCAATGGAGGAGCTGTGAGTGAGGTCGTGGAGAGGCGACATGGCCGTCGAGGGTGGGGGTGGCGCGGCCGTAGGAGGAGGGCGCCATGGCGGGGAAGGGAGGTGCGCGGGGCCGAGGGATGGAGGCGCTGCGGCCGAGGGGAGGGAGGCGCGCGCTGACGCGCATGGCCAGGGAACGGAGGCGCCACTGTCACGAAGGAGAGATGCGGCACGGACGGGGCAGGGAGGCACGGCGCGGTCGGGGAGAGTTGCGTGGCCCGTTAGTGTGTCCCAACAAAATTCTCACAAAAAAATTAAAACTGAGGCAACCATAAAAACCGTACAGGTACAATTGACGAAAGAAAGCACAGACATGACTAAACAAGCAATCTCACAAAAAAAGGACTAACAAACAATCAATCAATCTTCGTAGCGTTTGTATCATGGCGTGCCATTGGCAGGAATGGCGACGTCGGGCGCTGCTGACAATGGCGGCGGCGCTGCCTCGTTCATGGAACTACTGGACGGTCTCGACGGCGCGGTGGGCAAACCATCCTTCGGCTTCGGCTTCTTCCTCCTCGGCGGCCTTGGAACGTCGGCGCCGGAAGGCTGGTGCGTGCCCCGAGGCTGCCGGTCGAGGCCTGTCAAACAGATCAGAGCGCGTGTCAGCGCGTGGCAAGAGCAGTAGAGCGCAGCACGGAGTCCTTGCTGATTCTGGAAAGTGGTATTGGAAGCGGCACTGCGATGTGCTCCGGCTGCCGAGAGAGGGGGCGGAGGACGATGCTGTCTGCCGATTGCCTGGCCGTGGCCAGCGTCTGTCGTCTGGAACACCAACCACACGCCAACATCACTTCTTCGAATCTGGTCCGGAGTCAGTTATCTCCTATTGAGGCAATTATGTCCTATTGTTTTTGCATGAAGCCATGAGGAAAAAACAGCGCTGTTTAGTCGCCATTTGTCTGCACGACCCGACCCATTGCTTTGCTCACCAACAGCAGAGTTCAGACATGCTGCTGGTACAGCCCATGTACACTTGAGAAACCTTAAGCAAGTGCATTCTCTTTACTAACAGGCGACCACGGATACCAGATCAAGAACCAACAGAGAAATCGCCACACAGCAAAACGCTGCGACAAACCAAAGCAAAAGAAAGGCACAGGCATAGGAAGCAAAGCAACCACAGCAAACAGAGCAATGCATCATTCTGCACTGAAGAGCACTAGAGCAGGACGAATGGAAGGATCACCATACCTTCAGACGAAACCCAGGGGATGCCGGTGGCGGCGGATGCTGCAATGTTTTCCAAGGACAACAAGTCCGAGGATGCCATGATGCCGTTTATCTACGAGCGAGGATACACGGGATATAACCCAAGAATACCAGCACGTCACGAGCAAAATGAAAAATCAAGCATTCAGAATTCAGAAGTTTGCAGAAGAAGCTGCGGTGGGAAACTGGCAATGCACTGAAAGCTGGTGCGTTGCGCTTATACCCAGCTCGGAGATGCGGTGCCTGCCGCGGTGTCCCCCCAGCCGATGTGCGCGACGTGCTTCACGTCCGTCGGGTGACCGATCTCCATCTCGTGCTCCTTCGCTGCTGAAACAACGATCCATGGAGGAAGAAACAAGGTGCGTAAAGATGTATGGCTGAGACCATGAAACATATGCCCATGCAATGCTGAAATCACCGGCGGCCAAAATTTCAGGATTCACACCGGGGATCGGAGAAATGCTCTCTCACCGAAGATCCGGGAGATGGTCTTGAGGCCCTTGAGGATCCCTTTCACCTTGTACGCCATCGTTGGAGACGCTGTCCGCCAAGCAGACGGGTGGCCTTCGGGAACAAGGAGGCTGAGGTGACGAAGGTAAGCAAGGATTGGACATGCAGCAAGCAAAAGTTTCAAAGGCTTTTCCGCGCCTGACAAAGATGTAGTATCAACCAGGTTCTGTGTCTCTCAAGAATGAACTATCATCGCGCGCATAATGATGGGACTAGTGACTGGTGATCTATGACTATGTCTGAAAAAAGAGTTGATCAGCACGCCTCATGGGAGTTGGTGGTGATTGTGACGTACGTATGCCTCTGCATTATAATTCACATGTTTGGACTGAATTACTGAAAGATTTAGATTTGGAGTAAACAACACTTAGATTCAGAGTACATGTAAACAAAAAGGAGATTAGATAGACAAAAAAAAAAGAGATTCGATTGTATAATGACGAGAGAAGTATTCTGCGACTGATTATGTTCAGGGGTAACGGGGAAAAAGGCAAAAAAAAAAAAAAAAGAGCCTGTCAGACAACCCATGGGCCACCCCGTGCCAAGCAGGGCTCGGCTGGGAACGATCCTCTACAGCGTGGATTAGACCATCACAGCCAATCCTAGCCGTTAATCACGCTCTGGCCCACAGGTCATGCCTCATCAACCAGGCTTGAGTGCTTGCCTCCTTATTAGTCAAGGATGAAGCGGTACGATCCTATAGAACAGATCCTGTTCAAGTAAGGTCGTGCCGCTTCGGCAGAGGCTCATCTCTATAAGCAGCTTGTTCTCGTGCGTGACTCCCGAGGTGGTGCTATTTTCCGCCGAGGCGCTAACCGTTTCGTCTGGGCTCAGCTCAGCTGTGAAGTTCACTCGCAGGGCGAGTTGCCATTCTAACTTGGGCCGCGGCCCACGGGGCCTTCTTGAGTAAAATGGCCTAGGCCTTTGAAGGTAATCCAAGTGCGAAGTCACAGGGAGTTGTCAGCTCGAGAGGCATCAGGATTTGCTTCAGAGCTGCTCGAAAGGCAGGGGTTCGTCTTCGTGCAAACAAACACCGTGCCTCTGCATTGTTGTTTGTTCGTACACCATTGCAATTGTATTATGAACCGTAAGGTTACTCAAATTCTTGCACAACAGCGTATTTGAACTGTCCAAGTCCACAGAGATCCATCTCTGCTACACAGTACAATGCCAAATTTCTGAAAGTTGTTGGTTCAACTGCCACTCGGGCCTCGTGCCAATGTGCGTACATGACCCGATTAAACCTCCCTCTTAACCCGCAAAAAGAACTTCTGCAGCGCCACATGGGTATTCACGAATCATCTCATCGTGGTGTCTTTGCTTGGAACAACAGAGCAGGGCAACGCTTTTGCTGCAGTAATCACTTCCTGCAAATCACGCGGCCATAATAACGTGCCATATTCCACAAGGCTCAAGCAACAGCTTTTGGCCTTTGGCTTGCACATCGCGGCATGAATCATGCAGAGACACAGAAGCAAGCAAATTATAGAAGAATTATGCTTTATTGACCCCCAAAACGAGCACGAGATCTTAACATGACTCAGAACCCGGCATCTGAAATCCATACCGCTGGGATTCGACTAGACCGAAACTGACACAAATCACCTAACAAAACATTAAGCGCATCCGACGACAACTAACAATAACCTAATAAAAACTAAAACACGACGACTCGATCGAAACAACGGCGCGGCGACTAGAAGCCGTGGACCTTGACGTTGGGCTTGGTGACCATGCCGGCCTTGACGAGGAATGCGGCGACCTTCTTGCGGTGGTCGCCCTGCAGCTGGATGACGCTGCCGAGCTCCTCGTCCTCCACGACGACGCCGTTGCAGCAGAGCTCCCGCTTGAGGTCGCGGAGGATCCGCGGGTAGCTGTAGGCCGCGCTGAGCCCCTGCACCGTGGTCAGCGTCTTGCGGCCGTTGCGCTGCTGCACGCGGATGTGCACCGCCGCCCCCGCGCCGCCACCGCCGTCCTTGGCGTCGGCGCCCTCCGCGTCGGCGAACGGGTCGAACGGCGTCAGCTGCAGGTCGTCGTCGCCGGCGCCGGGCATGAGATCGCGGCCGTGTGGAGAGCCGGACTGCTGCTGCTGCTGCTGCTTGCCGGCCGGGACCAGGTACTTGTCCTTGGACGCCGCGCACCCCTTGCCGGCCCTCTTCGCCGCCGCGGACTTGCCGGCTGGCCTGGCGCCCTGCTCCTCGTCGGAAGAGGAGTCGTAGATCGCCAACCCCCACCCCTCCAACGCGAGGCCCGACGGCGGCGACACGACGGCTGCTGCTTTCGGATGGGCTGCTCCGGGGACTCTTGCGCTCGAGATCGCTGGATTTGTTTGCATTGGAGGCTGCGGGGAGGCCACGGCGCGGATTTATAGGCGCGATCGCGGCGGCCCTTCTGGTAACGGAAGCGGAGTCCTCCGCATCGAGGACGGGACGTTGTTGCCTTGCCGTGCGCGGCGAGGAGCGATCTCATCGATCGAGGCCGTCCGATGTTCACGTCCGGCTCTGATCCTGCGGAACACAACTTGGCGGCCACGGCCCTCTGACGTGGATTATATAGGCTATTAATTTATTTTTTTGTGATATAGTATAAGTCAATTTCTCAAATTTTGACTACGTTTACGGCAAAAATACAGTAGAAATCCACCATGCAATATGCCATCAAATTAGTTTTATCTAAAATCCATCATAAACATCTTGATATTGTATCGCTCCTAACACTTGTAGGGAATTTCCGACAGCAAATCCTTAATACTCCCTCCGTCCCAATTCAATTCATAGGTCGAAGTTATAAATTGGGACGGGGGAAGTAAAATGAACTGCAACTTGGTCCAAGCAAACTACTTCAGCAGACTGGAGAGAATCCATTTAGAGAAGTTTGCTGCTAATATCAATGCGCAATCTCCGCTTCCTCTGGCTGTGATGATTTATAGTGGCAAAGTTCTTTTCAGCCAGCTAGCGACTTTTCCTCGCTTAGATTCTCAGGCAACTAGCAACCTTCGATCAACAGCAGTCGTCTTCCTCTTCTCCAGACGCACGGCGGATAAAGAAATTGGTATCGTAGTCTCAGCAGTTTACCTGTTACCATTCCAACTGTCTGGTCTAAGGCGTGCTAAAATTAGCATGAAAGAAGATCACCAGAACATCTTATAACTGCATCAATAGCATCATCCAAATTATGCATGGTAAGCATTGATGATATACATGAACCACAGGACCAGACAAGGATCTGTCTTAACATTGTAACAATGCTTGAACATAAAAAAAGAACATCTGATCCCCTCCAACATACGCAACACAGATTTCAACTGACACATACAAACAACATTTTCATTTGCAGCAAGTAGCATCTTCATTTTCAGTATTGTTTACTCACATAAATAACAATGCTTACTCCCTGTGGCTTGTAAGCCAAAACATCATCATCAGATTGGACATCTGATCTCAAAGAGCGTTTGTGACGGCAGGTCTACATAAAATACAGAATGCGGTAACCTCTGTTATACTCAACAAAACTTGGGGTTGCAACGTGCAACCAAGCATCTCTACATGGCTTGCATATAACAAACCATTGCCCATAAGCCTAACAGAGAAAAGCAGATAACCTAGCAAGGAAATCAAAGGTACAGCGACTGAAGCAGCTATCATTCTATCAAGGTAACGTCTTGGCAAAATGAAGATTACAAAAAATAATGACATCACTAATGATACAGTAGCTGCACCAAGTAAATGAAGAGCTAGCAGAAGCAGACTAGTCCTAAAGCTCTACCTCCATTCTAGAGAAATGACTGATGAATTGTAGGAGAATGGAGCAATCTGTTCTAATATTTTTACGAAGCATAAATAATTTTCCCTCGTTATCTGGGATCTTCAGATCAATAGTAGTGTTAGACTGACCTTCTGAACCCTGTAGCATCTTCAAAATGGTAGTATCTGCCTTTCTGGGCATTACTATTAACTCATGGCTACTGCCAGACGCATCCTTTGCACAACTGAATTGTCTTCCAAAAAGATTATTTTGGTCTGTGATCTATACAATTCCTGTATAACACCATATGCGGATCTAATTAGGTAATCAACTTTAGAAGAAACTTAGTCTCGGTGTACAGGTGGTGCTAAGCCGTGTGTCTTCATCATGCAATTGTATTTCGGGGATACTATTGCACCCACTTGCATGCAGAGCTCAATGACAGCAGGCGCACGGCCATAATAATCCCTCCCACCGTCCACAAGAACAGGTGGGTCATGAGGCCGCTGATGCCACACAATCTTCTGAGGAACTAGGTCATCAACTCCTGCCTTCTTCCACTTGTGCATCCCTTTCCAGCCCTCAAACTTGAATACTCCACACATTCTGGCTTTGTGCCCTGACGGGCCAACATGCACTTCAGAGCAGTGCTCACAAACTTTGGATGGGTAAACCAAGAGGAGTTTCGTCACACCTAATCTCAGGATTTCCCATGCATCCAGAGTTCTCTGACCGATATATCTGAGTTCATCTGGCAAGATAGCGGCAGGTTGTTGCAAGTTGTCATTGGCTGTTGTAGATAGTTGTTCAGTTCTGTATAGAATCTCATCTGGTATGTCTGCACCTGCTTGATGGCAGAGCTCAAGTACAGCTGGGACACGAGTGAAGTCGAACCTCTGGTCGTGCTTTATCTCATCCTGAAACATGTTTTTCAGGTGGAAAGCCTGGACAGGGACAAGGATGTTATTTAAGTTACCCGGACCCCATTTATGTGGTCGATCCTTGACCATTCGCTTGAAACCATGACATGTCTTCATCTCATGACCTTTTGCTCCAATGTGAAATTCAGGACAAGACCTTCAGTGAAAACCAACACAGAAGGTGTTAAACAGATTCATATATTAATGCAGAAATATTCAGGCCAGGAATCAACAGACTGAAATCAGGCATAAATATAACAGAGAATTGACTTAGAATCATATGAATTCAGCCGCACTGAAAACCTAAACTTATGACTTCATAGTATTTCTACAAAAAACTTATGATTGTTCATAGCATTCGTCAATTTATGCCTTCATAGTATTCCTACTTATAAATTATAATTGTTCTGTCATTTCTTAATTTTTTCTGATGTTTGCCTCATTCAAAGATGCAAGAACAGACTATTCGCTTACGTGCATGAGTGAAGAGGAACAACTCTGAGCAGTCTGGAGACGCCCTCAATGACAATCTCCCTAGCCCTGACCACCTCCTCCGCGACCGGGATCATCCGCTTGATTGGGTATTCCTTTGACCGGCCCCTGATCCTCTTAAGAATCATTGGCCGCAGCTGCTTCCAATTCACCCTCGAAGAAGAGTAGCACCTCTGGTTCAGAACCGTGCCGCACAGCTCCGAGCAGATGTAGCTCCCGGCTCGTCGCCCCAGAGAGAAGGCCATTGTAGCACATATACAGGAGGCCTACAAGTGCACAGTTTGCGTAAGCCGATGAACCAAACGCTGAAGTAGTATTGCCATGAGATGCGGGAAACAACACCTGATTAGAACTAAGAAACCCTACTGGATCGGAAGAACTCACTGATCGGGGAGGTCGATCTGGCGAACCGCGCCCGGCCCGAAGCCGAGGCAGAGGCCACCCGCGTGATGCCACGTGAAGCTTGCTCCTCTTCGAGGGCACGGTTCTTTCTACCAGGGCCACCCGCTCGCTGATATCGCCAACGGGACGCGTTTACGCGTCGGCGCCGGAGAGCAGCCGGGGAAGTGCCGGCGCCGGAGCGCGGCGAGAGGCGGCGCTCGAGATAGAGAGAGGGCCGCTCGCCGAGATCTGGACACGGGGTGCCTGGAGACAGAGAGGTGGCGGGCGGCGGCGACGGGCTCGCAGGGACGAGATGGCGGCGGCGCGGGGGGCCGCCGGGCGGGAATGGAGGATGCGCGGCGTGGACGGCGTCTCCGTCTCACGCCTGCGGGAGCACGAACTGGACGGGGCCGCGGTCGAGCTGGGCTATCGTCTGCTAGCTTACTTGGGCCCCGTGGTCGACCAAGTTGGGCCGCAAATATGGGCTGGGCCCATCTTCAGCCTTTCAGCCCAAAACATGGCGCGTCCGTTCCTACTCCTAGAAAATCAGTAGCGAGCTCTCAGATGGTTTGATCGGAACCGAACGGTTGATGATCCGATCGCGCCGGCACCGTATCCACCGCACGAGTGCCACGTGGCGCGTGGCTATTGGCTAGTACACGAGACGCGCCGGGTCTATAAAACGCGATCCCCCCGTGCGGGTTCCTTCCGTTCCGTCGATCGCAATCGCTATCAAATCCTGACGAGAAAAGCCCTAGCTCATCCACCGCTAAGTCGCCTCATCAAGGTAACTAATCTCTCCGAATCAGCGCACGATGCGGTTGCACCATGTTTAATGGTTTGGGCGAGTAATCTTACTGTCACACTGTGGATAGTTAGGGTTGGGGCGAGTAATCTAATTGTGGGGGCTGAGTCTCCCGTTAATTTTTGTGCAAATAATGGGAGGTGCATTTGTTAATTTCTGATTTGATGCTGGCTTGCAAAGTTGTAATTGCGTGGGGTAACTCCCCTGAATAGGGCGAAACAAATCTAGGTATAATAGTGAGTTCTAGATTCGGAACTGTTATTATTCTCTGATAAGTAGTAGAAGTGTGTGATATGACCAATTGACCATAGACGAAATTTCTTTGGTTTCTGGTGATCTTTTTGGTTAGTTTGTGATTGGTAGTCTCATTCCTATTCCTAATCGTTTATATGTTCTTGGTTATAATTATATGTGGAATGATCGACTGTTATTTTATTCTTGCTTTTACTATTCATCTCCTGTGCTACAATACTAAACTCAATCGGGCCTGCTGAATTGTTTAGTGTAAGATTTTTTTTAGAGTTAAAGGGCAAACTCCGGTCTTTCAACTGGGTCAAAAGACCACGCAACATATCCGAGTTTACAGTAGTTGAAGCAAAAACCAAAACTGTCTACTATGCAACCTGCATAGCAGCACCTATTACAACCCAGACCAAAAACGAACATACAGTCTGCTCAACTCTTTCATCGAACTGACATTTACCCAGCCACCTACCCTGATACTTTAACCACTCCCTCAATTTTTCAAAAATTCAAAGCAGAATGACATTGGCTTCTGATTTCTTCTTCAACGCCTCCAGATAACCTTCCAGCTCTTGCTTCTTCACGCTTGAGCAAAGCAGCACCCAATTCCTGCCTAATTTCCAAATCTGTAGTAGAAGATGTTCCAAACTTCGCCATGTTATCGACTGAAAACAAAACTCGTTTCTTAGTTTCCACAATCCCCAGAGGGCCGCTACACACAAAACATTATGTACTAGAAACTTTCTATCACTAAGCCAAAGTCTTCCTACTGAATGAAAGTCACATCCAACTTTTAAACCCAAAATATCAGATAATACCCTCCACATCTTTTTAGCTACCACACACTCAAAAAAGAGATGTTGACAGGTTTCCAACTCAGTACAGAACAGACATGATTGGTCTTCAACGTTTCTTCTTTTAGCCAAATTACTTCTAGTTAGGACTTTGTTATTGGCTAAAAGCCACAGGAAAAAATGCACCCTAGGAGGTATTTTCACACTCCACAGACCAGACACATGGACTTGATGAACCCCTCTAAAATTGATTACTTTATATAAAAACTGAGAGGAATAAATCCCCGAAGATGAAAATTGCCAAATCAAAGTGTCATCTTCTTCAGACAGGACAATGGTCCTAGCTAATTGCACCACTTCCATCCAAACATTATATAGCTCACTAGTGAAAGTCCTCCTAAAGGTACATTTCAAATTTTCACCATCCCACAGCTCAGCAGTAGTCCCTGATTTCTCATTTATCAGTATATACAGCTCCCAAAATTGTATCGCTAAACTGAAAGATCCCAACCAATTGTCCTCCCAAAACTTAATCCTATCCCCTTTTCCTATTTTCCACCTAAAGCCCATCTTCGTTGCTCTAGCAGCATACATGAAACTCTTAAAGAATTGAGAGGCTCCATTATCCTTAGAAGAGAAGATATTTGGATTTTTTGTGTTATATTTGAAATCTAGAATCTCTCTCCACAGTTTTCCTTCTCCATTAATGTACCTTCTTATCCAGGAAATTAGCAAACAGATATTTAAGTCCCTTAGATTAGGGACCCCCATGCCCCCAAAATCTTTACACATAGCTACTGATTCCCAGTTTGCTAAATGGTACTTTCTGTTTCCTTCAACATCATTCCACAAACAGTTCGCCATATGAGTGTTCAACAATTTGAGGGCCCATTTGGGGAACTTAATAAACAACAAAAGATAAACTGGAATGCTAGCCAAACAGGATTTAATTAACACAAGTCTGGCTCCATAAGAAAGAAGTTTTCCCCTCCAGCCAGCAACCCTTTTTAACATTTTATCCACTAGCGGTTGAAGGTCCTCCCTAGAGAGTTTATCAAAATGCAAAGGCACACCTAAATAATTAATAGCGAAACTACCAAGGGGGCACCCCAAAAGATGTGAAATCTCATGAACCAAGTGCTCCTCACTATTTAAGGCAACAATTTCGCTCTTATGAAAATTAATTTTCATTCCTGACAAGTTCTCAAACCAAATCAAGATACACTTAAGATTGGCCAAATGATCATAGTCTATATCAGAGAAAAGAATCGTATCATCGGCATATTGCAACGAAATGACCCCCCTTCCTCTAAAATATGATAGCAAACCCTTGATCAAACCATTTTTAGCAGCTTTATCTAACATCCTAGTCAACACATCTACTATTAAATTAAAAAGCAAGGGAGAGATAGGATCTCCTTGCCTGAGCCCTTTACTAGTTTTAAAGAAAGGACTATCCTCCCCATTCAACACCACCCCGACAGACCCTCCCATGACTAGACTTTTAATCCACGAGATCCATGTGTCACTGAAACCCCTGGAAATGAGAACTTCAAAGAGAAAGTCCCAGCTCACTCTATCGTAGGCTTTCTCATAATCTAACTTCAAAACTAAACCTTGCTCTCCTTTTCTGTGCACATTATGGACTATCTCATGGGCAACCACCACACTCTCTAAAATATATCTACCTTTCAAAAACGCACTTTGGTTAGGTGCAATCAGCCTTTGTAACACATTGCTCGTCCTAAGAGTTAACAACTTGGAGACTAGTTTAAAGCTACAGTTGATCAAACTAATCGGCCTAAATTGTTTCATATGAGTAGCATCTGCTACTTTAGGCACCAAAGTAATCAAAGCAAAGTTGAGTCTGTAAATATCCATTTTTTTCCTAAAAAAAATCCTCAAATAAGGCTACCAAATCCTCCTTAATAATCTCCCAGAACTTTTGAAAAAAGAGAAAAGGTAAGCCATCTGGCCCAAGGGGCCCCTCTGAATAGCAACTAAACAACGTTGTTTTGATTTCCTCCTCACTGAAAGGAGCAATCAAGGAAGCATTCTCGATATCAGACACTATCTCATTTACTGACCAAAAATCTTCACTCAATCTACAATGCCCTCTACTCTCAGCAGCAAAAAGATCTTTGTAGAAATTAACAGCTATATCTATCATTCCTTTTTGGTCAGAAACTATGCCTTCAGGACCAACCAGAGACTCCACCCTCTTTTTTCTGCTCCTCCGGTTGGCTACAGCTTGGAAATAGGCTGTATTTCTGTCCCCCTCCAAAATATCCCTCTCTCTAGCTCTCTGCCTGGCTTTAATCTCCTCAAGGGCCCAAAATTTGTCTAATTCTGCACCTACCTCTTTTAGTTTCTTACTCTCTCCTATAGATAACATCCTTTCATCTGAAATTTTATCTAAAGTGTTATAAATCTCAGCTAGCTCCTTCTTCTCTTTATTAAGAAAGGACACTCTATTAGCTGCCCAACCCCTAGCCATTCTCCTAAAAACCCTTACTCTGAACTGCCATCTATCAATGCTTTTAACAGCCTCACAAGGAACTGTCCAAGCTTTCTTAACTACTTCACAAAAATCTTCCTGATCCAACCACCACTTCTCAAACCTAAATTTTTTCTTCCCAAAGAACATATTAATACCCACATCCAGTAAAAGTGGGTTGTGATCACTAGGGAGATGGTCAAAAAGCCTAACTCTAGCCAATGGGAACACTGCATCCCAACTAGGAGACACTAAAATTCTATCCAACTTAGCTTTGACCAAATTATCCTGATTGTTAGTCCAAGTGAAGCAACCATTGGTAGCTTCTAATTCAATTAGACCACCTATTAATCAGATCATTAAAGCTATCTAACCAAACATGATTGATCCTACCATTATTTTTCTCATGACTAAACCTAACTAAGTTAAAATCTCCCCCAATCAACATAGGACCATTCCATTTACTGACAACCAGATCTAATTCTTCCAAAAACTCTTGTTTCCCTCCTTCATAGGGAGAACCATAAACTACTACTAATTTCCAATTAAAACCTGTCTTTTTTCAGTCAAAAAGACACTAAGAGTATAACTCAGAACATCTCCTAAACAGATATTATACAAGTCTAGATTAGCTCCTACTAGTATGCCACCAGCAGAGCCTCTAGCCGGTAAACTGAACCACTCAAAAGGCACATTTCCCCCTAGTATCTTGAGGAATCCAGAACTAAAAAAGGACTTCTTAATTTCTGTGATCCCCACGAAATCAACATGATTATCTCTTATTTTACTAACTAGAGCAGGCACTCTACCAGTTTTACCTAGGCCCCTGATATTCCAAATTAAGCCTTTCATTTTCTATGATTTTTTTTTATTTTCTTGGGCCCTACTTTAGTCCACCCATTATTATCTTCTAATCTAATACTAGTAGTAGTCATATCCCTTCTATCCATCACTAAGCTGACACCCAGTGTTGGTGATGTTTCTCTACCTATATTACCATCCAGAGGACCAACTTTACCACTACAACCTCCTATCTCACATTGTTCTACAAAAAGACTTTGCCTAGCTTTTTCTACTTCC
Organism: Paspalum vaginatum; assembly: GCA_030272315.1. Taxonomy (NCBI): domain Eukaryota; kingdom Viridiplantae; phylum Streptophyta; class Magnoliopsida; order Poales; family Poaceae; genus Paspalum; species Paspalum vaginatum. The sequence goes on along the minus strand of CM059017.1, from coordinate 4,183,278 downwards.
ACTATTCTCTCAACATCTACTAGAGGGACAGGATTTCCATCCACTCCTCTAACACCAACTGCATTAGCCACCATACTCATATTATTACTATTGATAGAACAGGAATTATTTTTGGACATACCTTTGCTTGACTCTAGATTCACTTTCTTCTTTAGCTCTTGGGCTTTCTCCAGGACAAATCTACCATCACTTATGTTCCTTTTACTCTTTCTCTCTGCCAGAACAGGGCCCCAAACCAACTCTTTTTTCCTTTTACCAAACTCTTCAATCCTCTGCTTATCAATCATTTCTCTGTTAGGTTGGGTTGACTGCAGTTCTTCTCCCAAACCATCTTGCTCCTCGCCCTCTTCATTTTGATTTCTTAAACCCACAAGCTCTGTTGATCCCATGTGAGAGCTGTCTATAGTACCTTGTAGCTTCTCTTCTTGGAAAAGACTCACCCATTCTGTGGGTAAGCACATACTCTCTTCTCTGTCATCATCACCATCCAGCATACTGGAGCCAACACCTTCCATATCAGAGCCATAGTTATCTAACTCCATCTTATGTATCAAGTCCCCATCACCTACTGACAAGGAACATCCATTGAGCAGACCCTCAAAGCTACAGCTCAAGTTTCGTTTCACAGACCCCAAGACCAGATCTACCAGACTGTTTTTGCCCATTACTTTTGTTTGCACCACCATCATCCTCCTCTTTCTCACTCTGACCTTTCTTATCCTTTTCATCTTTCTTGTCACCTTCTCTTGCAGAATCTAAGACTTTGTCCATAGGGTCATCTTCTCCCATCTCTTCCTCATCATTCCCATCCTCATCATCAGCTGACCCATCTTGTTCCACCCCTTCAGCTTTAAAAGTGATTAGAAATAGCTGGTCATTCATTTCAAAGACTCTCTGAGCTAGGATTCTTCTTAGATTCTTACACATCACTCTAACCCTCACCAGACTGAAAAGGCTTGAGAAAAGTAGCTGCCAGTCGACTTCTACTAACTTCCCCAGACTGGATGTAACATCCCTTAGAGATACCCAATCTACCTACTTGGGGGGCATGCCTTTGATTTGCACCCAGACCTCAGAGAGTTTCCCAACTGGCTCCACCTCTCCATTCCAAGCTTTGAGTGAAGCTAGGACTCCCTCTTTGTTTAGGTAAAACATAGACACCTTTCCCACTACCAAATTCTCCACCTTCTTGTTTGGAGGAAATCTTACCAAGTAATTGTAGTCATCCAGTTGCTTCAACTGCCAAGGCCATTCCTTATCAAAAAACTCCTTCAGATTCTCTATGATGTCTTTTTCATCAATGTCTCCCTCCTCAATGGTGAAAACTCCAAAGTTATCAAAGCTAGCTCTCTGCTTGAACCTATTCCCTCTTGGTTGCACATCAACATGATAGAAACCTAAACCTTTATTGGCACTCCCAAAATACTGAGCTGTACTAGATGATTTCTTCAAATCTGGACATCTATCAACCACATGAGCAGTGCTTTGGCAAATAAAGCAGACCTTAGGCTTTGAGCAACCAGACCCCACATGTCCTGCGTCTCCACAGTTGAAACACATCACATGCAGCAAGCTATCCCTCCCCATCTGACTGTTATCCCCTTGATTTCTCTCTTGAACTTCCTTCTCCATCTCTTTAGCAGACCGAGATTCCTGATTCCCAAACTTAGCAGCTTGATCTGACTATTGTGGCCTCACCGTAGAGCCTCTACCTCTGTATGCTCCCTGAGCTCCCCCTCTAGGACGCTGCCCTTGGAACCCCTTGTAAGTGCAACAAGGCTCCTTAGTGGTTTTGGTGTTTGAGTGACAATGCGATTAAAGATCTAATCTCTTTGTAAGATCATTTGACAGGTTTCTACAGGTATATATTGTCAAAGGACATCACTAGTGTTGCTTTATTAATGCACTTTGAGACACTTGACTTTCATGTTAAGAAAAGTGACTCTAAATTGTATCTCTTTCATTTGGATGTCACTAACTTACTTGGATTTCTCATATATAATAAGTGGCTGATCATGAAGACACTCTATTGCATATCAAAGCCAATAATGATCAAGACAAATTGAATGAATGGATAATGAGCAAATGTGCTCCATCTACCTATCGAAGAGGTTTTCTAAATTGAAGTCCAACTATTTCGCTCAAAGAGGATTACTCACAAAGGAAGAAGCTCAGCTTCGCTATCTCCCTCTGTGGATATATTTCAAGACTGCATTATTCATCAAGACAAGACTCAAGTGGATTTCATCTAGATTTATATTCACCTTGAGCATAGGTATGCCGTACTATCAAGAGGGAAGCGAAGCTCGGAAGTCTCAAGTCAACATGTGCTCACAGCTAGTTCAGAGAGTGTCGAGCCAAAACACTCCTCGTGAGTTGTTATTGTGCTGAGGGTGGGTTCACCGGATTGTCCGGTAATCCTCACCGGACTATCCGGTGAAGGCTGAGCCCAGAATTGAGAGTGATCTCTCTGATCTTTTCCTTGTGCTCTCATCTCATGGTTAGGTGTATCTCTAATGGGGACAACACCTACACTTTGCTCATCTGTTGACACAGGCTCAGTGCCTTAGCCTCTGATCAAGGAACCCCTCACCGGACTATCCGGTGAGCTATACCGGACTGTCCGGTATAGGGGGTTTGAGCTCCAACGGCTAGTCCGCCTCTACCAGACTATCCGGTAGGTACGCACCGGACTGTCCGGTGATGGTCTGACACAGGCCAACGGCTAGTTTTATGAGGGTGGGTATTTATACCCCTCACTCTCTTCCAGTTGCAGCTGTTGCTTCCCTCCACGTCCACATCCATCCAGAGGCTCTTAGTAACACCTCCCAACACTCTCTTTGTGAGATTGAGCTAAATTTGTGAGATTCTTGAGTTGGGAGAGGATTTGTGAGATTGTGTGAGCTACATTGTGAGAGTATCGATATGCCCATATTAAGGATGTTAGTGTAATACCAGGTGACATCGCTAACATTCTGACCTAGATAGAACTCATATGTATATTCGGCGCTTTGGGAAGCAACATTTCGGCCATAGCCATCCCCCGTACTGGCGGAGCGCTATTGGGATTTGTAGACTGTTGCGAACCCTGCATTCATGCTAATAGGGCAGAACTCTTTAAGGGGGGTGGTCATGCCATTGGAGTGTTTCGTGACCACTTTTCCTTCGACCAAAATTTTAGCTAGATCTTGTTGGCCACCGTTTCTCTCCCTAGCAATTCCCCAGTACTGGAGGAACATTGGGTGTGTTGAGAGAAATGGTGCCACTACGTCGTCCACCAGACGTAGCTTAAAGAAATTCGTGGATGCCACTTTTAGGGCTAGAGTGGTAATGTATGATGATGGTGATGATGTTGGTATGAGCATGCATTTTTCTGCAGTACACTAACCACATGCGAAATTAAGAACGAGTAGAGAACGACTAGTTGCATTAGGGAGTGCCGTGCATATGTGTCACCGAATACTCGCTAGATATATAAATTATACATAAGGTGTGTGATGTGAGACCGAATAGGACGAATCATGCATCATGGCATCTTATCTTACCTTATCTCACATGCATTGCTTTTGTTACTTGAGAGTGACTAGGAGCATATTGTGTTGAGTGTGTGTTACTACTGTATTAATATGTAGCTCAAAGTACAAATAGAACTAGCAGAAACTAAGCAAGCAACTCGAGTAGTACACTTAGGTTGTCGTAATTTTTCTATTTTTCTACACATCATTCATTCTAAATATGAAGTGTCTAATAAATGCAGGCCAAATACAATAAATGTGTCGATCGGTCCAAAAATCAAACCCGTCTCAAAGTTACCGAGACTACAACGTATTCCAACCTTATTATATGAAAACCCTGTATGTAATGGTCATTGTTAACAACTATGCAAACTCTTTTTGTATTCTTCATATACCAAGAAGATGCTTAGGTAGGGGGGTATGGTTTGATAAAATAAAGGGAAGAATCCGAACATACAGAAACTATTTGGACAGATTTTCCGTGTCTCGCAAATTTGGATACTTGAATGATTTCAAAATAGAACTAACCGGAACTTTCTATACCACCAAGGTAGAGTATAGACTAACGCATGACTATCATATTCTGAGTTCTCTAGAGTCCATTGATCGACCCTCAGGTGTCTAGCTATAAGCTACACACGTTAGAAAAGAAGTATATCCTTGTGCCATCATCTTGCGATAAAATCACTTGTCGGCATATTTTCTGAGCACGTAAACGCGAGATACGCTATGACCACACCAAGTTTTCAAAACTCCTGGATTTACGGAAGCCTTATTTTTCCTGCTACAGATGTCTTAGCCCTTCGACTTATGCCTGATCATTCCGAGCTCACGAATGCTAAGACAACAGCACCTGAAGGTCACAAGAAGAAGAGAAAAGCGAGAGAATCCACCACTGACGTGGCTTCAGTTCAACATCTGCGACCTGGCCTGGTTTTATTGAAGGGATTCGTCAAGCCTGAAGATCAAGTCAAGATAGTTCGTACGTGTCGACAACTAGGTATTGGTCCAGGAGGATTCTATACGCCTAGTTTCAAGAACGGAGCCAAGATGAAGCTATGGATGATGTGTCTAGGGAAGAATTGGGATCCGACTACAGGTTTCTATGGGCCAACACATCCATGCGATGGTGCCCAAGTCCCTGTGATACCAGAAGCTTTCAAGACAATTGCTCAAACAGCAAATTCAACTGCAAGCGAATTTCCTCAAATTAATCCTGACATATGCATCATTAACTACTACAACAACGTCGGGAAGCTCGGACTCCATCAAGATAAGGATGGATCTGGAAGAAGCATTAACCAAGGTTTACCTGTCATCTCAATTTGCATAGGCGACACGGCAGAATTCCTGTTCAGCGATACTCGAGACAAGGATAGAGCGACTAAGGTCAACCTCGAATCCGGCGATATTCTTATACTCGGTGGAAGATCAAGACTATTGTTCCATGGCATCTCTCATGTGAAGCCTAACACTACACCGACATGGCTGAAGGAAGAAACCGGTATTCGACCTGGACGCGTCAATCTTACGTTTAGGCAGTACTAACTGAGTGTCGGTTGGTGGGGTAGTGTTCGAGTCCGACTTTTGTAATAAAGGAACCTGACTTTCGTAGATCAAGCAAATCTCATGAATCCAGCTCTGAAAAATTTACTGGTGACTCGTTTTCGTGGTTAATGTACTCCTAGTCTTACTGTGATGTAGTAGCATTGAGCTTTGGTAACTTTCAGGTTTAAAACCCTTATCGTTCATGCACTTCGAACTTTTGTGATTGGTGCAATCCTAGTTTATTTGCACTATATTTCACTATTCGTTATTTACTTGCTCCAAAACTTTGTAAATCGAGGAACCTCGTGTGGCGGAACCGCCGATTTAATCCGGGCTAAGCACACCTGCCACCTCTGGCTTGCAGTGCGATTAGACCGAACTAAACCCGGTCGTCCGTCGAGAGTCATTCGACCCCCGATATTACCTTTTCCCAGAGGAACCGACATCATACACATCCAGCCCTCAATGGAGCCACAACAGATACATCATCTCAGGCAGTTGAATATAGCATATATAAGCTTGTTTTACAAACCGATTTGAAATAATAATATAAGTTTCAACATATTACCATACGAAAGGCAAGTTTGAATCAGACAGCGGAAGCGAATTTGAAAACATCTCTCAGCGGAATGAAACACTTTACCAATCTTCACGCATCTTTGATCGAGGTGAGCAGCACCGAGCCCACCGGTACTACCCTCCTCCAAGCAGTTGTCCAGATGTCGACGGTACCTGTTCTCAAAAGGTGGGGGCAAACCCTGAGTACTAATTACTCAGTAGGACTTAATGAATTGGCTTACGGCTGACGCAAAGCTTGCTTACTAGCATGTGGATCCTTAGCTATTGATTTTAAACAATGGTATATCAATATAGAGTATCAAGATTCATCCTTTGCATATAACTCCAATATAATGACTTGCAGAAACGTAAGCAATACAATACAAGCATGTAGTATTTGAAAACATGAGTAACAGATATAATATATTCAAGTAGTTACTACGTTGCCCGTGTGCATTATCAGCATTTCCACACCTGGTGGGTATCAGCGATTCGAATCGATTTTTAATTCCCGGGAATAACTATCATGCCAGGGGTATATGCTTACTAGCCGTCGCGTTCCCACATATAGCCCCCATCTCCACCTGTCTTGTCCCAAGATTCAAAGCGCCCCCACCTAACCCCCGGGTTGTGCCCCCTCAGGAGCGATACCACGGCCGCACCGGGTCAGCCCTCCCTTAGGAGCGATACCACGGCCGCACCGGGTCAGCCCTCCCTCGAGTACAAGCGCCCCCGGGCCCATCGGCCTCCAGCAAGTGGATGGGCGGAGCCTCGAAAACTCCGGACAAACCCAGGTAAGACTTCACCGGTCCCATTTCCCGGTTAAGCACTCTAGCAATGTTATGCCGGTCAGCAGACGAACAGCGGACGGGCCTTATACGACTCAGGCGGAGCCAAACACACACCACATAATAAAATTATTCTCCGCCCGGTCTCCATTTAAACCATGAGCACGTGCATAGTATTACTTTCTCAATAGTAAAAGTTTTGTAACCCTTGAAGTCACCTACGCGACGAGTGACTCCTTTCACTCGTGTCTACTCGCACCTAGTAGAGCCTAGGCAACTCGTCCTACGAACTCTATATATAGGTTCTAGGGCCAAGGCGGCCAGTAGATCTAATGCAATTGTTTTCAATCAACTCCTAATGCGGATGCGTAATGAGACAGTCAATTATCACATTAGCTGGGAGAAATCATGGTCCTGCCTACCTTTGCTTATTCTTATCAAGCCAACAAACTAAACTAGGTTAGTTTGCCGGGTTGTGAGGCTTTGCCCCAGGCAACCCCTTGATCACTTGGACAACTCCTCCTTCCAAACACGACTGATGGGCTCTCCAGGTCGTGTCTGGGGCTTACTTGATCTTCTGGAACACCATTGCTTAAAGTAGCTCCCGTACTTGTTTCTCAATCACGTATCTGCAATAAGCGTTGCTATATGAATGCTATGCATGACACAGTGAATGAGATGCAGATCATCAAGCCTACAACTGGTTAAGCAAAATATAAGGCAAACCTCTAGTTACGCATGTAATGGATTACTAGCTCAACTAAAACCTCCCGACTGGCACTAGCATTAAAACTACTTTTATGGACCCGAAGCAATCGTGTATGTGCAATTTCACAAGAACATATACAGGAGTTAAGTTGTCAATCATAAAGCTAACATGGTAAGTGTGGGGGTTTTTATTGAATATACTGGTCTCACATTTTCGATTATTTATGTAAAATTGCATTATTTCTACTATTTTCAAATCAGAGTCACACCCTTACATGCACTACTTCCTACTCTAGCAATGAGTCATGTTCATAACCTAGAACTCATATCAAGGCCCTAAAGTTACTCGGAGCATTTTTCACCATAACAACCTTTTCCTAAATTAATATATGCTTAAATACAATACAAGGGCAAAATAGTAATTAAACAGTCAATGCTAGGGCTACCAAAATTTATACAGAGCCTAAATATCATGATAAGGCTACTGTCCAAGTTTCAAGATTTTTAGATCTCATTTAACCCACTTTTGCCTATTTAATCAATTAAGCATGCATGCACAAAACCAAGGTCAAAATGGTACTTTCACAGATCCACATCATACCCACCCTGTAGATCTACTAGAAAGGAGTCCAACGAAACTGAGTTTGCATTTTTAGAATTTTTGTGTGATTTTTAATGAATTTCCAAAGTTTCAGCTGAAACAAAGAGTTTAAAAATCGAAATCTGTAGCTCCAGGGACTCAAACGCAATTAAACCTTATTTCCAGGGGCTGCTTCGTAAGAATCTTTAGACTCATGTTACAGTACGCAAGGGGAACAATAAAAATGAAGATTTTCAGGGGCCTAAACGGAAAAAGGGGCGTCTTCTTCCTCCCTGCTCATCTTCAACCTCGAGCAGGGAGGGGGCACGGCGACGGCGCGGCCTCAATCCGGCCCTGCGGGGTTCGGGAAGCTCAACTCCGGCCACCAAGAGAGAGAGGAGAGCAAGGGGAACCTTACCCCCTACCTTGGGCGACGGGAAACGGCTCGGAGGAGCTCGGCGACGGTGATGCGCGGGCAAGGAGCTCCGGCGAAGAAATACGCGGTGGTGGAGCGATTTCGGCGGCCTAGACTTTGGGGATTCGGTGGAGGAGAGGGAGGGGAAGAGCGGCATGGCTCCAGTGGCTCGCGGGGACGCGCGTAGGGGACGGGGCGCGAGCTCGCCCCGGGCTCTGATGGCGGCGGCGCGCGCAGCGGGGTTCCAAGCAAGGCGAGGCAGGGGAGCGGGCGTGTGAGGCGCGAGGAGATGAGGCCGAGCTCTCCGCTTCTTCGTTCGGGACGTGGGGTGGCGTGGGCAGGGCGGCGCGTGGCCGCGTCGTGGCGAGCAGGGCGGCCATGGCGTGGCGCGTGGCCATGGCGGCCAGGCCCGGTGCCGCGTGGGCGCAGGGGAGGGGAGAGGGAAGAAGACGTCGCGCGGGTGGACGCGGTCCATGGACCGGGCGAGGCCGACAGGTGGGGTCGGGGTGAGGAGGAGGGTGAGGGGTCTACGGACCGGGTGCACGGAACAAAGGAACCGGTAGAATGCGCTGGCGCGGGCGGCCCGACAGGTGGGCCCCGCTCGTCAGTGACTCAAAGAAATTCGAAAAACCCCGAAATTGGAAAACTGGCTTTGACTTTATATACAGGTTTTGGAATTTGAGAATTTTGGACACCCTAGAGGCCGAATTTGGGAAAACCCAAAATACAAAAGTTGTTCTACTCTTCCATATCTACAACTTTTTCAAAAGGAGTAATATCAGATTCCAAGTTGAAATATGATTAAATTTGAATTTAACCTGCTGACTCCAGTTTGACCAAGGTTTAAGGCAAACTTAGAAATTCCTAAAGTCTATTTTATGCTCATTTTCAGAGAAAGAGTATTATACCAATGTTGTGTAGTTTTTAATTATCTACAACTTTCTTATATGATGTTTTGCATGATAAGGACTTTTGTTCCTTTGAAATTTGAATTTTCCTTACCGATCAAGTTTAGGCAGATTTCTGTCTTTTTCATTAATCGACTCAAAACTCCACCTAAACCTTTGTGCATGTTACCACACCCAAAAACAAAGTTGATCTACATAGAATTGTCTACAAGTTTGTTATAGAGAGTTTGGTCTAAATCACATTTTATTTGGAACTAAGGTCACAAGTGCACTCAGGGGTTTTGCATATCTCACTGGAAATTTCTGACTTCGTGATTTACTAGCCTAGTTGTGACTCTTCTCTTAACATTTTTAAGCCAAATCCTTGACTACCGCCAACCTAATCATGTGTTAAAACATTCGAGATGCCGGGGGCATCACACCTCGTTTACAATGGGATTCAAGCGCCCTAAGCTCTTATATCACATCGGACTTCCTCTTCATTTACCATAACCTTGTATTGATTATGACTCTGTAAGTGGAATGATTGAGCCACTCTTGTTGTGATGTCTCCTTAGGTAGTCTTGGATGCCTCGACGGGACCTGGAGTCCTATGTGTACGGCCATCACATGGTTGTTCTACTAGGTTCGCGCTGGCATTAGGACATGCGAAGGCATGACATCGCTTCAATCGTGGAACATTCATAATCGGTTTTTATCCTTGATTGATCGCGCTACTCTTGATTCGTGGGGATGATTGGTTTCATATCTACTGTCCAATATATATCATTTCATTGCCTTGCTTCACCTTGCTTTTCTTGAGATGTGGGAGTAGCCAACCTCCACCCACTACCTATTCACACCCTTTCATTGCTTCAGTGGAAGTGATCAGTCTCATTTCCACCATCCCATGACATCTTTCCATTGCCTTGTTTCATCTCGCCTCCTTGACCAATGGGGACGATCCGCCTCAACCCCACGGCTTGTTCATAATAATTCATATCCATGTTTGACCTTGCCTCCAAAGGTTGGTGGGAACAGTCAACTTCGTTCTCACTGTCTTCGTCGGTATTTTCTATCCATTTGTTGAACCTTAATTCCCGAGGGTGTACTCTACGAACATCCTCCACACTAGCTTTTGTCCTCGGCCAGTGCTCATGTCTTATCGTCATTTATCTATGAGTGGTTTTCTCCCTCTTAGAATGGGAGCTTACTAGCATTTTATTTCACTAGTAAGAACACGTCAGCTACTGCCATTTTCTTGATCGATCATGACCAACGCTAAGAAATCGTACAAATCATCCCCTTGTTTAGACGAATATGGCCTATCTTCTCCCTCTTGTGCCTTTCTTGTCTCGATGAGTAGAATGTGCTACGTTTCACCACATCTTACTCCTTGAAAACATGTTGACTTGGAATTTTATATGTGGACACAGTTTCTGTCAAATAAAATGAATGTGTCTCTCAAAAACGTATCCGATGATACTCCTTTCAATCAAAAGACCCTGCCTTATTCAATTTCCGACTGTATACACTTTGCTTTCATTATTTGGATAAATCAGGTACTTACCATGTTTCAAATATTAGTATCAAAGTCAGTAAATGACTCCATTCCTTTGCTTCAATCACAGTCACTTGCTCACTGACCACATTCTCTTCATGGTTTGTTCATTCGCTCTCTTATATGGCACGACTCGTCGAGTATATTAGAGAGACCACCCTAGCCTAATAGACGACGCTTCGTGACTACTTGTGTTAAAGAGGTACTAACCATTCACAAGCTAGTTGACAAAGCTAACCAGTGGAGATTTGGATGTTACCACAAGTATACGGAAACACATGAACCGCGTGCCAAAACTGTTTGCATTTCCGACGTAAGCTGTAGAACCCCGCTACCTCCAAATCTCGGGACGAGATTTCTTTAAGGGGGGTGGGTTGTGATGCCTCCGGCATCTCAAAGGCCCTAATCCATATTTTGACTTAAGGTAATGATTTATTATAACTAAATCATGTTTAAAGATGGAAAGAACTAAGGCGGAGAAATCACAAGTCGAAAATTTTCTACTCAAATGTACAAAACCTCACGTTGTTTAGGTGTTTAGTCCAAAAAAAAAACCAAAGGTTTTCATGAGAAACCCCAAGTACAAAAGTTTTAGTTCTTGTTATATAGACCAAATTTCCTTCTGGTCCAAGTTAAAAATGTTGAATTGGAAGCTTCAAAAGGCCAAGTCAAATCAGGTCAAACTTAGTCCACACTTAAACTCCCAAATCTGCATTTCAGCCTTTTCCCAAACTTCGTTCTGAAATTACTTTTGTTTTCGCTATAGGACTTCAAAATCTACCTGACTAGGAAATGAAATTAAACTTATCACCTTTCAAATGAACCTACTATCAAAATGATTGGACTCCATTTGAGACTCCAAAAGTTGAAAATAAGGACTCCACAAAAGGGAAAAGTGCTGTTTTACCAAAACTCTGAGTATGTTTGAAATGGTATTTCAAAATCTATTGTGATTTAAGCTAAACTTTATATACCAAACTTGAAGAAAGTTTGATGAGTAACAATTTTGGTATTTTGTGTGTTGACATGCATAAAGGTTTGCCTGGTGTTTTAGCTCATTTTTTGTCTTCTAGTGAAATCTGTCAAACTAGGCCTGAGTGGAAAATTCAAATTTTGAGCAACCAAAAGACATGATCATATAAAACTCTATGTAAGAAAGTTGTAGGTCATGAAAATATGAACAACTTTGGTATATAAATCTTTATGTGAAAGTGCTCCTAAAATGGACTTATGGAATTTTCAAATTGGAAGGTGTTGTTGGTCAAACTAGAGTCAGCAGGTTAAATTCAAATTTAATCATATTTAAACTTAGAATATGGTATTACTCCTTTTGACAAAGTTGTAGACCCTAAAAGGTACAACGTTTCATTCAATTGGGTCCTTTTCAAATTCGGACTCTAGAATACTCAAAAACTCAAGTTTCAAACAGGTCTTCCTGCAGTCAACAGGGGTTTTTCTATTTTTCGATTTTTGTTTTCTCCATGAGTTGATGACGAGTGGGCCCCACCTGTAAGGTCATCGGATTCCTGCTCACGCGGTTGGGACACGTCGCACCAGTGGGTCCCGCCTTCGTCCGTCTCCCCGAACTCGGTCCAATGCACCGTAATACTTTTTCCCCGTCCGGTCCCACCTGTCAGCGTCCCACGGTCCACGGACCGCGTCCACCGCGCGTCGCCTTCTTCCTCCTCTCCTCCCGCTCGCCCACGTGGCACCGGCCCTGGCCGCCATGGCCACGCGCCGCCCTGGCCGCCCTGCCCCGCCCGGCCTGCCCTTCCCCTGCCGCGTGCCCAGCACCCCAGCGCCTTGAGATGGAAGCCGCCCGCTCCCTCAGTCCCCCACTACCCCTGCCTCCCTCGTCCTCCTGCTGCCCGCCCTCGAGCTCACGGGCGACGCCCGCCATGGCCGAGCACTGAGCTCGCGCCCGTCTCCTCCGGTGCTCCTCTCGTTCAACGGCCGCAAGCACCACACCCACGCCACCATCCTCCGCCGATTCCCCCTATCCGTGACGCCTTAAGCCACCTCCAACCCACCTTGTACCGGGCGCCACCACCATGGACGCGCCGGCCACCATGCTCGCCGTGGAGACCTAGCTCCGGGCCGTCCCCGCGCCTCCACGACCCCACCAACAGATGTGCCACTTCCCCGCACAGCTCGCGCGCTGCCCCGAGGCGCCGGTCCCCCACTCCCCCACCAGATCGAGCCGCCGCCCCGTCCTCCGCGTCGCCCGGCTCCAAGTCCGGTTCACCGGCGTTCCTCGCGCGCTCCGGCCTCCTCTCACGACGCCGTCTTGGGGGAAAGAAACCCCGTTGCCGGGAACGCCTTCCCAGAGCACGTCGGCTCCAAGTCGGCGCCTCCACGCACCGGCGCCGCCGCGAAAACCCCGGCGGCCGCGCGCCTCTCTCTGTCGACCGAAGGTAGAAGAAGAAGGCCGGTTTTGCCGAAAACCCCCTGAGTTTTCTTATTTTTGCGCTCTGTGTTTGTGTACTATTCACTGAGTCTTGAATATCTTCCATGCAGGTGCCTGAAGTCCATGATTAATCGTATTAAGGTCCCTGGTCATTAGGATTTTCGATTTAATGTGTTTTATTAAGGTGAAAACTTTGGAAATTCGTAATAAATCAAATAAAAATCAGAAAAATACAAACCTTGTTCCAGTGTACTCCTATTAAGTAGATCTACAGAATGGATATGATGGTTGGGTATGAAAAGACCTTTTTGCCCCTGTTAATGTGCATGCATGAAAGACCTTAATAAATAGGAAATGTGGGTAAAATGAGCTTCAAAAATTATGAAATTTGGGCAGAGGCCTTATTAACATGTGTAGGCTCTGTATAAATTTTAGTAGCCCTAGCATTGACTGTTTAATTACTATTTTGCCCTTGTCTTGTATTTAAGCATATATTAATTTAGGAAAAGGTTGCTATGGAGAAAAATGCTCCATGTGACTTTAGGGGCTTGATATGAGCTCTAGGTTATGAACATGGCTCACTGCTAGAGTAGGAGGTGGTGCATGTAAGGTTTTGACTCTGATTTGAAAATGATAGAAATAATGCAAATTTACGTAAATAATAGAAAATGTGAGACTAGTATATCCAATAAAAACCCCCACACTTACCATAGTAATCTTAATGACTAAATAACTATTGCATGTTTTATCGGCTCACATCACCATGTTAGCTTTATGATTGACAACTTGATTTTTGTATATGTGTTCTTGTGAGATTGCACATACACGATTGCTTCGGGTCCATAAAAGTAATATTAATGCTAGTGCCAGTCGGGATGTTTTGATTGAGCTAGTAATCCATTACATGCGTAACTAGATATTTGCCTCATATTTTGCTTAATCAGTTATATGCTTGATGATCGTGCATCTCATTCACTATGTCATGCATAGCATTCATATAGCAACGCTTATTGCAGATACGTGATTGAGAAGCAAGTGTGAGGAACTACTTCGAGCAACGGTGGTCCAGAGGGTCAAGTAAGCCCCAGACACGACCTGGAGAGCCCATCAGTCGTGTTTGGAAGGAGGAGTTGTCCAAGTGATCAAGGGGTTGCCTGGGGCAAAGCCTCACAACCCGGCAAACTAACCTAGTTTAGTTTGTTGGCTTGATAAGAATAAGCAAAGGTAGGCAGGACCATGAACTTCCCAGCTAAAATAATAATTGATTTTTTTTATTACGCATCCACGTTAGGAGTTGATTGAAAACCCTTGCATTAGATTCCTTGGCCGCCCTGGCCCTAGCACCTATATATAGAGTTCGTAGGACGAGTTGCCTAGAGCTGCTAGGTGCGAGTAGACACGAGTGAAAGGAGTCACTCGTCGCGTAGGTGGTTTCAAAAATCCCAAAACTTTTACCATCAAAGAATTAATATTATGCTCATGACTTCAATGGAGACCGGGCGGAGAATAATTTTATTATGTGGTGTGCGTTTGGCTCCGCCCGAGTCGTTTAAGGCCCGTCCGTTGTTCACCCATTGGTCGGCATAACATTGCTAGAATGCTTGTCCGGGGAATGGGACCGGTAAAGTCTTACCTGGGTTTGTCCGAAGTTTTCGAGGCTTCGTCCATCCACTTGCTGGAGGCCGATGGGCCCGGTGGCGCTTGTACTCGAGGGAGGGCTGACCCAGAGAACTGTGGTATCGCTCCTGAGGGGGCACAACCCGGGGGTTAGGTGGGGGCGCTTTGAATCTTGGGACAAGACAGGTGGAGATCGGGGCTATATGTGGGAACGCGATGGCTAGTAATCATATACCCCTGGCATGATAGTGTGGGAATGCCAATACCATTGGCGTTTAACGTAGTAACTACTTAAATATATCATATTTAATACTCATGTTTTCACCAGGTGTGGGAATGCCAATACCATTGGCGTTCAACGTAGTAACTACTTAAATATATCATATTTAATACTCATGTTTTCAAGTATTACATGTTTGTATTGTATTGCTTACATTCCTGCAAGATATTATTATGGAGTTATATGCAAAAGACGAATCTTGATACTCTATGTTGATATACCACTGTTTAAAATCAATGGCTAAGGATCCACATGCTAGTAAGTAAGCTTCGCGTCAGCCGTAAGCCAATCCATTAAGCCCTACTGAGTAATTAGTACTCAGAGTTTGCCCCCACCTTTTGAGAACAGGTACCGGCGACATCTGGACAACTGCTTGGAGGAGGGTAGTACCGGTGGGCTCGGTGCTGCTCGCCTCGATCAACGATGCGTGAAGACTAGTAAAGTATTTCGTTCCGCTGTGAGATGTTTTCAAATTCGCTTCCGCTATCTGATTCAAACTTGCCTTTCGTATGGTAATATGCTGAAACTGGCATTTTTATTTCGAACCGGTTTGCAAAATAAGTTTATATATGCTATATTCAACTACCTGAGATGATGTATCTGTTGTGGCTCCATTGTGGGCTGGATGTGTATGATGTCGGTTCCTCTGGGAAAAGGTAATATCGAGAGCCGAATGACTCTCGATGGACGACCGGGTTTAGTTCGGTCTAATCGCACTGCAAGCCAAAGGTGGCAGGTGTGCTTAGCCCGGATTAAATTGGCGGTTCCGCCACAAGGAGAGAGATGTTGAGGCAGAAGAGGAGAGAGAGCCAGCATCCCCCGAGGCTGAGTATGCTAGGAAGATGTCCAAGCCCACCAGGCCGCCCAACAGAAAGGCGGTAGATTACAAGAAAAAGGGGAAGCTCAGTGAGATCAGAGACAACAGGAGAAGGGACTTTAGGAAAGAGCCCAAGAGCTCTTATGACTGGAGGTTTCACACCAGGTTTTAGGAGGATTACTATGAGTCAGTGATTCTATCCAAGGAACACCCAGTCACACTTGATCAATGGGTTGATTGGAAATACATGAAGGACAAGAAAGACCCCATTTTTGATCAGGTGATTGCAGCTTGTGGGAGGCAGAACATCCAGAAGATCATGAGTTTCAGGCATGATTGGAACAAGGAGATCATCGCTCAGTTCTATGCCACAGTCTACTTTGATGACACAGATGCAGATCCGAGGAAGTGGGCTATGGCATGGATGACAGAGGGTGAGACTTATTCCATCTCCTATCTTGACTTCGCATTTGTGCTTGGTTTGAACAATGTGGATCTGAACAGGCCTAAGGTTCACCTAGAGCAGTGTCTCCCTGACAGTGAGATGAAGTTCATGTATCCTCCAAACAATCAGGGAAACTTTGGACACTCACAGGGTCTTTACTCTTTCTATGGATATCTGAACAGAATGTTCAGAAAGACCCTGGCTCCTCGTATTGGTGATGCTACTAACATATCGCATTATGCCAAGAATCTGCTTGCTAGGATGAGGGAGGATGCATTGCCTTTCAGCGTGACCAATTTCATATGGGAGGAGATCAAAGCCATATCCTTTGACCCATATCGGAGTTGTGCATATGCTCCTTTCATCATGGAGGCGACTGATAGAGTGACCGGTACAGCTTATATCAGTGACCCATATCGGAGTTGTGCATATGCTCCTTAGTGATTTTGGTGTTTGAGTGACAATGCGATTAAAGATCTAATCTCTTTGTAAGATCATTTGATAGGTTTCTACAGGTATATATTGTCAAAGGACATCACTAGTGTTGCTTTATTAATGCACTTTGAGACACTTGACTTTCATGTTAAGAAAAGTGACTCTAAATTGTATCTCTTTCATTTGGATGTCACTAACTTACTTGGATTTCTCATATATAATAAGTGGCTGATCATGAAGACACTCTATTGCATATCAAAGCCAATAATGATCAAGACAAATTGAATGAATGGATAATGAGCAAATGTGCTCCATCTACCTATCGAAGAGGTTTTCTAAATTGAAGTCCAACTATTTCGCTCAAAGAGGATTACTCAAAAAGGAAGAAGCTCAGCTTCACTATCTCCCTCTGTGGATATATTTCAAGACTGCATTATTCATCAAGACAAGACTCAAGTGGATTTCATCTAGATTTATATTCACCTTGAGCATAGGTATGCCGTACTATCAAGAGGGAAGCGAAGCTCGAAAGTCTCAAGTCAACATGTGCTCACAGCTAGTTCAGAGAGTGTCGAGCCAAAACACTCCTCGTGAGTTGTTATTGTGCTGAGGGTGGGTTCACCGGATTGTCCGGTAATCCTCACCGGACTATCCGGTGAAGGCTGAGCCCAGAATTGAGAGTGATCTCTCTGATCTTTTCCTTGTGCTCTCATCTCATGGTTAGGTGTATCTCTAATGGAGACAACACCTACACTTTGCTCATCTGTTGACACAGGCTCAGTGCCTTAGCCTCTGATCAGGGAACCCCTCACCGGACTATCCGGTGAGCTATACCGGACTGTCCGGTATAGGGGGTTTGAGCTCCAATGGCCAGTCCGCCTCTACCAGACTATCCGGTAGGTACGCACCGGACTGTTCGGTGATGGTCTGACACAGGCCAACGGTTAGTTTTATGAGGGTGGGTATTTATACCCCTCACTCTCTTCCAGTTGCAGCTGTTGCTTCCCTCCACGTCCACATCCATCCAGAGGCTCTTAGTAACACCTCCCAACACTCTCTTTGTGAGATTGAGCTAAATTTGTGAGATTCTTGAGTTGGGAGAGGATTTGTGAGATTGTGTGAGCTACATTGTGAGCACCTAGCTTCTGAGCACAGTTGGCAAGCATTTCCAGGAAGCGTTTTTGTTACTCTTGGAGGTTTCCTCCTAGACGGCGAGAGCAACCCGAAGGGCACCTGGCTTGTGGGTGCCACTTCTCTTGTAGGTGATTACCCCGCTCTTCGGAGCATTTGCAGTGAGCACCTTCATAGCCTTGGTGGTTGTGAAGGAGAGGCCGTGAGTTGAAATAGACTCAAGCTCTTGGTGGGCGCCTCAACGGGGACGTACGGACACTTGCGGGTGTGCCCGAACCTCGGGACTAAAATCCTTTGTTGTGTGTGCTGTGCCCCTGCTGGGAGACCCAAGCTTGGTGCGTGTAGTTGTTTTACTTGCTTGCATTACATTATTGCTTCCGCTATTATTATTCGTGTGCAAGTTCTCTTTGTGAGTGTAGGAATAAAGTGTTGCCGAGATCATAATCAACATACAAACACATTACACAGCTCCACATAGCTCGATAAGTTTTTCTCGTATATTTACCTTGGGGATTTCGGTTTCTGTGTGACACCGGACTATCCGGTGTAGAGAACCGGACTATCCGGTTATACCGGACTGTCCCGTTGTACCCATCGGACTATCCGGTGTGAGTGCTGACGGTGTGTTTCTAAGTGGTGTAAATTTTCAGTTACGCCTATTCACCCCCCCTCTAGGCGACATCTAGGTCCTTTCACCCCTGATCGAAGTTGTGATGCGGTGGTAAGTTACCTGGAGGAAACTGCAGGGGGTAGAAGTTGCTGTTGAACAGCGGCTGCGGTGGAGGTTGGAAAAACGGCAGCGGGGAATACGGCGGTTGGAACCATGCCGCACCACCTCCTTCCCAGTCCCAAGGCCCTGGACTGCGTGGACGCTGCCTTTGTCCTCTCCAACGATTCGCCATGGACGATTTGACCACTTCGACAAAGCTTTTCTTCCTCCCTTCTCCCCACAGGTTGCTGGCGAAATCTAACTTCCTTGGTGACCCTTCCCAGCAATCTCCCCCTCTGACCTTGAAGCAATCCCTACCTGTAAAGGATTTACTATCCCATAGCTCCTTCCTCACCCAGACTAAGTCTCCTGATTCTCTCCCTCGAGCACAAACCCTAGGTTTTCTCCCGGGTTTCTCTGATTTGGGGATGAACCACAGCTGGCCCCAAAATTCCTCAACTGCCCCTGACTCGTCCGCACCTGGGTCTAGCTCTCGGCCCCACGAAGTGGCCCTCACCTTCTCTCCTCTGGGCCTATGAGCGTCTTCCACCCGTGTCTTTCCAATGGCGCCGCGTGTCTCCAAGCTTCTAGGGTGGCCCGCTCTCCAGACCCCGTGACTGCGCTGAGGGAGGCCAACTGACCCATCTCGAGGGGGCGAGCCTCTCTCCCAGACTGGACTCCAGAGCTTCTCTGATCTCTCCACTAATCTAACCCTTGTTGCCGGTGAGCGGAGCGGCAGAGTCACCGTACGCGCCGTCCTCAGCACCGTCGCCATATCGACTTCTATTCGCTCCCCCCCCAAGCCACATTCGATCGGCTCTGTTTAGTGTAAGATTTTATATCTCGACATCTCGTTTGTAGTTTTTTTAATTTAATTAATGCTAAAATTTGGAATAAGCTATTCTGCCTATTTAGTCGTGGAGTCAGAACTAACTTCTCTAGATTAAGATCAAGTCAGATGCAAATTATATCTTTCCACGATTTGAACTTGTCATTTTAATCATATACCCGTTACCTGTTCCAGATGCGGATCTTCGTGAAGACCCTCACCGGCAAGACCATCACCTTGGAGGTTGAGTCCTCAGACACAATTGAGAATGTGAAGACCAAGATCCAGGACAAGGAGGGCATCCCCCCGGACCAGCAGCGCCTCATCTTCGCTGGCAAGCAGCTTGAGGAAGGCCGCACCCTTGCTGACTACAACATCCAGAAGGAGTCCACCCTCCACCTTGTCCTCCGCCTCTGTGGCGGTCAGTGAGCTTTTGCACCAAGATTAGTGTGGCGGAACCGCCGATTTAATCCAGGCTAAGCACACCTGCCACCTCTGGCTCGCAGTGCGATTAGACCGAACTAAACCCGGTCGTCCGTCGAGAGTCATTCGACCCCCGATATTACCTTTTCCCAGAGGAACCGACATCATACACATCCAGCCCTCAATGGAGCCACAACAGTTACATCATCTCAGGCAGTTGAATATAGCATATATAAGCTTGTTTTACAAACCGATTCGAAATAATAATATATATTTCAACATATTACCATACGAAAGGCAAGTTTGAATCAGATAGCGGAAGCGAATTTGCAAACATCTCACAGCGGAAGAAATACTTTACTAGACTTCATGCAACGTCGATCGAGACGAGCAGCACCGAGCCCACCGGTACTACCCTCCTCCAAGCAGATGTTCAGATGTCGTCGGTACCTGTTCTCAAAAGGTGGGGGCAAACCCTGAGTACTAATTACTCAGTAGGACTTAATGGATTGGCTTACGGCTGACGCAAAGCTTGCTTACTAACCTTTGGATCCTTAGCCATTGATTTTAAACAGTGGTATATCAATATAAAATATCAAGATTCATCTTTTGCATATAACTCCATAACAACTTGTAGAAATGTAAGCAATACAATACAAACATGTTGTATTTGAAAACATGAGTAACGGACATAATATATTCAAGTAGTTACTACGTTGAACGTCAATGGCATTGGCATTCCCACACCTGGTAGGCATCAGCGATTCGAATCGATTTTTAATTCCCAGGAATAACTATCATGCCAGCGGTATATGCTTACTAGCCATCGCGTTCCCACATATAGCCCCAATCTTAACCTGACTCGTCCCAAGTTCGATTCACTCCCGCCTAGCCCCCGGGTTGTGCCCCCATGACGAGCCTGCCGACATCTCGGTCTCCCCGTCATGAGTACCAAGCTCCCCCGGGCCACCTTCCTCTCAACCAGCGGGTAGGAACGTGTCTCTGTGCTTCGGACGAGCCCAGGAAAGACTTTTACCGGTCCCATTTCCCGGTTAAGCACTCTAGCAATGTTATGCCGACCAATAGGCGAACAGCGAACGGGCCTTATGCGACTCGGGCGGAGCCAAACGCATACCACATACGCACACCACATAATAAAATTATTCTCCGCCCGGTCTCCATTTAAATCAGGAGCATAATATTACTTCCTCAATAGTAAAAGTTTTGTAACCTTTGAAATCACCTACGCGACGAGTGACTCCTTTCACTCGTGTCTACTCGCACCTAGCAGAGCCTAGGCAACTCGTCCTACGAACTCTATATATAGGTGCTAGGGCCAGGGCGGCCAGGAGATCTAATGCAATTGTTTTCATACAACTCCTAATGCGGATGCGTAATGAAACAATCATTCATCGTATTAGCTGGGAGAATTCATGGTCCTGCCTACCTTTGCTTACTCTTATCCAACTAACAAACTAAACTGGGTTAGTTTGCCGGGTTGTGAGGCTTTGCCCCAGGCAACCCCTTGATCACTTGGACAACTCCTCCTTCCAAACACGACTGATGGGCTCTCCAGGTCGTGTCTGGGGCTTACTTGATCTTCTGGAACACCATTGCTTAAAGTAGCTCCCGTACTTGTTTCTCAATCACGTATCTGCAATAAGCGTTGCTATATGAATGCTATGCATGACACAGTGAAAGAGATGCACGATCATCAAGCATACAATTGATTAAGCAAAATATAAGGCAACATCTAGTTACGCATGTAATGGATTACTAGCTCAACTAAAATCTCCCGACTGGCACTAGTATTAAAACTACTTTGATGGACCCTAAGCAATCGTGTATGTGCAATCTTACGAGAACACATATACCAAAAGTCAAGTTGTCGATCATAAACCTAACATGGTAAGTGTGGGGGTTTTTATTGGATATATTAGTTTCACATTTCCTACTGTTTACTTAAATATGCATTATTCCTACCCTCTTCAAGTCAGAGCCAAAACCTTATAAAAGCTACCTCCTACTCTAGCAGTGAGTTATGTTCATAATCTAGAGCTCATATCAAGGCCCTAAAGTCACATGGAGCATTTTTCACCATAGCAATCTTTTTCTAAATTAATATATGCTTAAATACAAGATAAGGGCAAAATAGTAATTAAACAGACAATGCTAGGGCTACCAAAATTTAGACAGAGTCTACACATGTTCACAAGGCTTCTGCCCAATTTTTATAATTTTTGAAGCTCATTTTACCTACATTTCCTATTTATTAAGGTTTTTCATGCATACACATTAACAGGGGCAAAAAGGTCATTTTAGGGATCTATTTCTTTGCCATTCTGTAGACATACTAAAAATGAACATAATGCAACAAAGTTTATATTTTTAGCATTTTTCTACAATTTACTATGAATTTCTAAAGTTTCAGACCTAGAAAAAATGAAATTATATTCGAAATCTCTCAGACCCCGGACCTTTACGTAGTTATCCCTAGCTTTCAGGGGCCTGTACACAAGATTTTCAAGACTCAGTGAATAGTACTACAATCGAGACAGAATTACAGGAAAGAACAGGGGGTTTTCTACAAAACCTCCTTCTTCTTCCTTCGGCCGACAGAGAGGGCGCGCGGCGTGGGGCATGCTCGCGCGGGGGCCGGACTTGGAGCCGAGTCACTTGCGGAAGGTGTCCCAGGTGTAGGGCTTGCTTTCCCCCAAGGTCGCGTCATGCGGGGTCGAGCGAGTGAGCGGGGAACGGCCGTGAACCGATGGTGGACTCCGAGGTCGCGTACTTCGGGGCGGGAGCTCGATCTGCCGAATGGAGAGGAGAAAGGCGACGCCGCCTCGTGCTTCGGGTGCGCTAGGGTGTGGCGCAGCCGGAGGAGGGGTTCAAATGGCGTGGGGCGCAGCGGAGGAGCGGGTACGGCGAGCTTCGAGCTTGTCGGTCATGGCGGGCGCGCTCTGTTCGCGCAGAGGAAGAGCTGGGCGGGAGAGGGAGCTCGGCTTCTTTCTCCTTATCGCCGGGCGGGGTAGGGGCAGGGGCAGGCCGGGCGGGCAGGGGCAGGTGTAGGCCGGGCGGGCAGGGGCAGGGGCGCGTGGCCTCGACGCGGTGCGCTGGCGGCGCGCGCCCGCGGTGGCGAGCGGCGCGTGGCCGGCAGCGCCGGGCGCCGGTGCCGCGTGGGCGAGCGAGAGAAGAGAAAGACAGAGAAGGCGCGCGGTAGACTTGGTCCATGGACCGGGCGAGACCGACAGGTGGGGCCGGGGTGAGGAGGAGGGTGAGAGGTCTACGGACCGGGTGCACGGAACAAAGGAACCGGCGGAATGTGCTGGCGCGGGCGGCCCGACAGGTGGGCCCCGCTCGTCAGTGACTCAAAGAAATTCGAAAAACCCCGAAATTGGAAAACTGGCTTTGACCTTATATACAGGTTTTGGAATTTGAGGATTTTGGACACCCTAGAGGCCGAATTTGGGAAAACCCAAAATACCAAAGTTGCTCTACTCTCCCAGATCTACAACTTTGTCAAAAGGAGTAATATCAGATTCCAAGTTTAAATATGATCAAATTTGAATTGAACCTGCTGACTCCAGTTTGACCAAAGTTTAATACAAACTTAGAAATTCCTAAAGTCTATTTTATGCTCATTTTCAGAGAAAGAGTATTATACCAATGTTGTGTGGTTTTTAATTATCTACAACTTTCTTATATGATGTTTTGCATGATAGGGACTTTTAATTGCTCAAAATTTGAATTTTCCATTCAGGTCTATTTGGACAGAATTCACTAGAAGATAGAAAAGGAGCTAAAACATCTTGCAAACCTTTATGCATGTCACCACACCCAATAACAAAGTTGATCTACCTAGAATTGTCTACAAGTTTGTTATAGAAAGTTTGGTCTAAATTACATTTCATTTTGAACTAAGGTCACAAGTGCACTCAGGGGTTTTGCATATTTCACTGAAAATTTCTGACTTCGTGATTTACTAACCTAGTTGTTGCTCTTCTCTAAACATTATTAAGCCAAAACTCTGACTACCGCTAATCTAATCACGTGTTAAGATTTTCGAGATGCCGGGGGCATCACAACCCACCCCCCTTAAAGAAATCTCGTCCCGAGATTTAAATGAGGCACGGCGGTATAACCTAGCGTGTATTACAAAGGGTGTGGCATTGTGGATTCGTGTCTTTTCAAATTCACGTAGAAGCATCCAAATCTTTAACTGTTAGCTTTGTCAACTAGCTTGTGAATGGTTAGTGCCTCTTTAACACAAGTAGTCACAGAGCATCCTCTAAGTTAGGCTCGAGTGGTCTCTCTAAGGTACTCGACGAGTCGTGCCATATAAGAGAGCGAATGAACAAACCATGAAGAGAATGTGGTCAGCGAGCAAGTGACTGTGATTGAAGCAAAGGAATAGAGTCATTTCCTGATTGTGATACTAATATTTGAAACATGGTAAGTATCTGATTTATCCAGACGATGAAAACAAAGTGTACCCAGCCGGGGATCGAGCAAAGCAGAACATTATGATTCAAAGGATTGCCATTGGATGTGTTTTTAGGAGACACATTCATTCTATTTGATGGGGACTGTGTCCACATATAGAACTTCAAGTCAACATGTCTTCAAAGAGTAAGATGTGGTGAAACGTAGCACATTCTACTCATTAGGGCAAGAAAGGCACAAGAGGGAGAAGATAGGCCATATTCGCTTAAACAAGCTGATGATCTGTACGATTTCTTAGCGTTGGTCATGATCGATCGTGAAAGTGGCAGTAGATGATATGGTCTTACTTGCGAAACAAAATGCTAGTAAGCTCTCTCCTAAGAGGAAGAAAATCACTCATAATTAAATGACGATAAGACAAGAGCACTAGCCGAGGACAAAAGCTAGTGTGGAGGATGTTCGTGAAGTACACCCTCGGGGAATAAGGTTTAACGAATGGATAGAAATATCGACGGAGTTAGTGAGAACGAAGTTGACTGTTCCCGCCAATCTTCGAAGGCAAGGTCAAACATGGATATGAATTAATACGAGCAAGTCATAGGGTTGAGACGGATCATCCCCATTGGTCAAGAAAGCAGGGTGAAACAAGGCAATGGAATGATATATACAGGATAGTGGAAATGAAATCGATCATCCCCACGAATCAAGAGTAGTGAGATCAATTAAAGATAAAAACCGATTATGAATGTTCCACGATTGAAGCGATGTCATGCCTTCGCATGTTCTAATGCCAGCGCGAACCTAGTAGCACATCCATGTGACGGCCATACAACAAGACTGCCTAGGGAGACATCACAACAAGAGTGGCTCAATCATTCCACTTACAGAGTCATAATCACTATAAGGTTTTGGTAAATAAAGAGGAAGTCCGAAGGGATATAAGAGCTTAGGGCGCTTGAATCCCATGGTAAAAGAAGTTCCTTGATTTACAAAGCTTGTAGCAAGTAATTAACGAATAGTGGAATATAGTGCAATTAGGCTAGGATTTCTTTGATCACAAGGGTTCGAAACGCATGAACGACAAGGGTTTTAAAGAAAAAGCTCCATGTGCTATCACTATAAGACTAGGAGTACATTTAACCATAGGAATGAGATACAAGTTGACTTTATAGAGCCGGACACCTGAGGTTTTTCTGATTTACGCAGGTTAAAACCTTCTGATACATAAGTTTGTCCCCAAACTTTATCATACTAATTGGTACCCAGTTAGTACTGCCTAAATGTGAGATTGATGCGTCCGGGACGAAGACCGGTTTCTTCTTTTAGCCATGTCGGTGCGGTGTTAGGCTTCACATGGGAGATGCCATGGAACAGTAGTCTGGATCTTCCACCGAGTATAAGGACATCGCCAGATTCAAGGTTGATCTTAGTCGCTCTATCCTTGTCTCGAGTATCGTTGAACAGAAATTCTGCCGTGTCGCCTAGGGAGATTGAGATGATAGGTAGACCTTGGTTGATGCTTCTTCCTGATTCATCCTTATCTTGATGGAGTCCGAGCTTCCCGACGTTGTTGTAGTAGTTAATGATGCATATGTCAGGATTGATCTGAGGAAATTCGCTTGCAGTTGAATTTGCAGTTTGAGCAATTGTCTTGAAAGCTTCTGGTATCGCAGGGACTTGGGCACCATCGTATGGACGTGTTGGCCCATAGAAACCTGTAGTCGGATCCCAATTCTTCCCTAGACACATCATCCATAGCTTCATCTTGGCTCCATTCTTGAAATTAGGCCTATAGAATCCTCCTGGACCAATACCTAGTTGTCGACACGTACGAACTATCTCGACTTGATCTTCAGATTTGACGAATCCCTTCAATAAAACCAGGCCGGGTCGCAGATGTTGAACTGAAGCCGTGTTAGTAGAAGATTCAACCGCTTTTCTCTTCTTCTTGTGACCTTCAGGTGCTGTTGTTTTAGCCTTCGTGGGCTCGGGGTGATCAGGGCATAAGTCAAAGGGCTGCGACATCTGTGGCAGGAAAAACAAGGCTTCCGTAAGTTCAAGGGTTTTGAAAACTTGGTGTGGGCATAGTGTTTTTCGCATTTACGTGTTTAGAAAATATGCCGATAAGTGATTTTTCGCAAAATGTTGGCACAAGGCTATGGTATGTTTCTAACGTGTGTAGCATGGGTAACTTCGAGACGGGTTTGATTTTTGGACCGATCAACAAATTTATTGTATTTGACCTGTATTTATTAGACGTTTCATATTTAGAATGAATTAGGTATAGAAAAATTGCGACAACCCAAGCGTACTAGTCGAGTCGCTTGCTTAGTTTCTACTAGTTCTATTTGTACTTTGAGCTACGTATCAATACAATAGTAACACACACTTAACGCAATATGCTCCTAGTCACTCTTAAGTAACAAAAACAATGCACGAGATAAGACATGATGTCATGATGCATGATTCGCCCTATTCGGTCTCACATCACACACCCTATGTACAATTATATATCTAGCGAGTATTCGGTGACATATATGCACGGCACTCTCTAATGCAACTAGTCGTTTTCTACTCGTTCTTAATTTCGCACGTGGTTAGTGTACCTGCAGAAAAATGCATGCTCATATCATCATCATTACCATGACCAATCATTACCACTCTAACCCTAGAAGTGGTATCCACGAATTTCTTTAAGCTACGTCTGGTGGACGACGTAGTGGCGCCATTTCTCCCAACACACCCAGTCTTCCTCCAGTACTGGGGAATTGCTGGGGAGAGAAACGGTGGCCAACAAGATCTAGCTATAATTTTGGTTGAAGGAAAAGTGATCACGAAACACTCCAATGGCGTGACCACCCCCCTTAAAGAGTTCTGCCCTATCAGCATGAATGCAGGGTTCGCAACAGTCCGCAAATCCCAATAGCTCTCCGCCAGTACTGGGGATAGCTATGGCCGAAATGTTGCTTCCCAAAGCGCCGAATATGCATATGAGTTCTATCTAGGTCAGAATGTTAGCGATGTCACCTGGTATTTCACTAACATCCTTAATATGGGCATATCGATACTTTCATTTTTTTCAAATACTTCGAAAAGGGTTTTCAAAAATAGGTTTGCAAATCAAAACTGGATGATATGTCTGTTGTCTGTGTATGATCGGCTCTGATACCAGCTGTGGCGGAACCACCGATTTAATCCAGGCTAAGCACACCTGCCACCTCTGGCTCGCAGTGCGATTAGACCGAACTAAACCCGGTCGTCCGTCGAGAGTCATTCGACCCCCGATATTACCTTTTCCCAGAGGAACCGACATCATACACATCCAGCCCTCAATGGAGCCACAACAGTTACATCATCTCAGGCAGTTGAATATAGCATATATAAGCTTGTTTTACAAACCGATTCGAAATAATAATATATATTTCAACATATTACCATACGAAAGGCAAGTTTGAATCAGATAGCGGAAGCGAATTTGCAAACGTCTCACAGCGGAAGAAATACTTTACTAGACTTCATGCAACGTCGATCGAGACGAGCAGCACCGAGCCCACCGGTACTACCCTCCTCCAAGCAGATGTTCAGATGTCGTCGGTACCTGTTCTCAAAAGGTGGGGGCAAACCCTGAGTACTAATTACTCAGTAGGACTTAATGGATTGGCTTACGGCTGACGCAAAGCTTGCTTACTAACCTTTGGATCCTTAGCCATTGATTTTAAACAGTGGTATATCAATATAAAATATCAAGATTCATCTTTTGCATATAACTCCATAACAACCTGTAGAAATGTAAGCAATACAATACAAACATGTTGTATTTGAAAACATGAGTAACGGACATAATATATTCAAGTAGTTACTACGTTGAACGTCAATGGCATTGGCATTCCCACACCTGGTAGGCATCAGCGATTCGAATCGATTTTTAATTCCCGGGAATAACTATCATGCCAGGGGTATATGCTTACTAGCCATCGCGTTCCCACATATAGCCCCAATCTTAACCTGACTCGTCCCAAGTTCGATTCACTCCCGCCTAGCCCCCGGGTTGTGCCCCCATGACGAGCCTGCCGACATCTCGGTCTCCCCGTCATGAGTACCAAGCTCCCCCGGGCCACCTTCCTCTCAACCAGCGGGTAGGAACGTGTCTCTGTGCTTCGGACGAGCCCAGGAAAGACTTTTACCGGTCCCATTTCCCGGTTAAGCACTCTAGCAATGTTATGCCGACCAATAGGCGAACAGCGAACGGGCCTTATGCGACTCGGGCGGAGCCAAACGCATACCACATACGCACACCACATAATAAAATTATTCTCCGCCCGGTCTCCATTTAAATCAGGAGCATAATATTACTTCCTCAATAGTAAAAGTTTTGTAACCTTTGAAATCACCTACGCGACGAGTGACTCCTTTCACTCGTGTCTACTCGCACCTAGCAGAGCCTAGGCAACTCGTCCTACGAACTCTATATATAGGTGCTAGGGCCAGGGCGGCCAGGAGATCTAATGCAATTGTTTTCATACAACTCCTAATGCGGATGCGTAATGAAACAATCATTCATCGTATTAGCTGGGAGAATTCATGGTCCTGCCTACCTTTGCTTACTCTTATCCAACTAACAAACTAAACTGGGTTAGTTTGCCGGGTTGTGAGGCTTTGCCCCAGGCAACCCCTTGATCACTTGGACAACTCCTCCTTCCAAACACGACTGATGGGCTCTCCAGGTCGTGTCTGGGGCTTACTTGATCTTCTGGAACACCATTGCTTAAAGTAGCTCCCGTACTTGTTTCTCAATCACGTATCTGCAATAAGCGTTGCTATATGAATGATATGCATGACACAGTGAAAGAGATGCACGATCATCAAGCATACAATTGATTAAGCAAAATATAAGGCAACATCTAGTTACGCATGTAATGGATTACTAGCTCAACTAAAATCTCCCGACTGGCACTAGTATTAAAACTACTTTGATGGACCCTAAGCAATCGTGTATGTGCAATCTTACGAGAACACATATACCAAAAGTCAAGTTGTCGATCATAAACCTAACATGGTAAGTGTGGGGGTTTTTATTGGATATATTAGTTTCACATTTCCTACTGTTTACTTAAATATGCATTATTCCTACCCTCTTCAAGTCAGAGCCAAAACCTTATAAAAGCTACCTCCTACTCTAGCAGTGAGTTATGTTCATAATCTAGAGCTCATATCAAGGCCCTAAAGTCACATGGAGCATTTTTCACCATAGCAATCTTTTTCTAAATTAATATATGCTTAAATACAAGATAAGGGCAAAATAGTAATTAAACAGACAATGCTAGGGCTACCAAAATTTAGACAGAGTCTACACATGTTCACAAGGCTTCTGCCCAATTTTTATAATTTTTGAAGCTCATTTTACCTACATTTCCTATTTATTAAGGTTTTTCATGCATACACATTAACAGGGGCAAAAAGGTCATTTTAGGGATCTATTTCTTTGCCATTCTGTAGACATACTAAAAATGAACATAATGCAACAAAGTTTATATTTTTAGCATTTTTCTACAATTTACTATGAATTTCTAAAGTTTCAGACCTAGAAAAAATGAAATTATATTCGAAATCTCTCAGACCCCGGACCTTTACGTAGTTATCCCTAGCTTTCAGGGGCCTGTACACAAGATTTTCAAGACTCAGTGAATAGTACTACAATCGAGACAGAATTACAGGAAAGAACAGGGGGTTTTCTACAAAACCTCCTTCTTCTTCCTTCGGCCGACAGAGAGGGCGCGCGGCGTGGGGCATGCTCGCGCGGGGGCCGGACTTGGAGCCGAGTCACTTGCGGAAGGTGTCCCAGGTGTAGGGCTTGCTTTCCCCCAAGGTCGCGTCATGCGGGGTCGAGCGAGTGAGCGGGGAACGGCCGTGAACCGATGGTGGACTCCGAGGTCGCGTACTTCGGGGCGGGAGCTCGATCTGCCGAATGGAGAGGGGAAAGGCGACGCCGCCTCGTGCTTCGGGTGCGCTAGGGTGTGGCGCAGCCGGAGGAGGGGTTCAAATGGCGTGGGGCGCAGCGGAGGAGCGGGTACGGCGAGCTTCGAGCTCGTCGGTCATGGCGGGCGCGCTCTGTTCGCGCAGAGGAAGAGCTGGGCGGGAGAGGGAGCTCGGCTTCTTTCTCCTTATCGCCGGGCGGGGCAGGGGCAGGGGCGCGTGGCCTCGACGCGGTGCGCTGGCGGCGCGCGCCCGCGGTGGCGAGCGGCGCGTGGCCGGCAGCGCCGGGCGCCGGTGCCGCGTGGGCGAGCGAGAGAAGAGAAAGACAGAGAAGGCGCGCGGTAGACTTGGTCCATGGACCGGGCGAGACCGACAGGTGGGGCCGGGGTGAGGAGGAGGGTGAGAGGTCTACGGACCGGGTGCACGGAACAAAGGAACCGGCGGAATGTGCTGGCGCGGGCGGCCCGACAGGTGGGCCCCGCTCGTCAGTGACTCAAAGAAATTCGAAAAACCCCGAAATTGGAAAACTGGCTTTGACCTTATATACAGGTTTTGGAATTTGAGGATTTTGGACACCCTAGAGGCCGAATTTGGGAAAACCCAAAATACCAAAGTTGCTCTACTCTCCCAGATCTACAACTTTGTCAAAAGGAGTAATATCAGATTCCAAGTTTAAATATGATCAAATTTGAATTGAACCTGCTGACTCCAGTTTGACCAAAGTTTAATACAAACTTAGAAATTCCTAAAGTCTATTTTATGCTCATTTTCAGAGAAAGAGTATTATACCAATGTTGTGTGGTTTTTAATTATCTACAACTTTCTTATATGATGTTTTGCATGATAGGGACTTTTAATTGCTCAAAATTTGAATTTTCCATTCAGGTCTATTTGGACAGAATTCACTAGAAGATAGAAAAGGAGCTAAAACATCTTGCAAACCTTTATGCATGTCACCACACCCAATAACAAAGTTGATCTACCTAGAATTGTCTACAAGTTTGTTATAGAAAGTTTGGTCTAAATTACATTTCATTTTGAACTAAGGTCACAAGTGCACTCAGGGGTTTTGCATATTTTACTGAAAATTTCTGACTTCGTGATTTACTAACCTAGTTGTTGCTCTTCTCTAAACATTATTAAGCCAAAACTCTGACTACCGCTAATCTAATCACGTGTTAAGATTTTCGAGATGCCGGGGGCATCACAATTAGGTGTCTTCATGCCGTTGTAGTGTCATGGTTAAGTGCGATCAGAGTTTTAGTTGAGCTAAATAATAAGTAGAGTTTGTGTCATTGGTCAGTATGTGCAAGGCTTGTGTGAGCCTTTTGGATTGTCTATTTATTTGAGATAATATTATCCAGTGCTAGTTAAATCTCGTGGTTCTATTCCTTTATGCATTTTTTGGATGCTTGATTGATATTGACATGGAATAGAGCATTGTTGGTTCCTATACATTTGCGTTCACGTCTCCCATTGCATTTTGCAGCGATTTCAGTCTTAAAATGTTGTATTTTACAGTGTCATATAAAATGCAGGGTTTTGTATCCAGGGACTGAAAGTTGAAAAATATGCAATGGCCGATGACCATAGTTTTCCCCCTTCAATTAATCTTTTTCCGCATGTTACGTCCATTAAAAGTGCACAATGACCTTCCCGTGGAAGCAAAACACACCAAGTGCTTCTCAATCAGAAGGCCCATCTAGCCGGGAGTGATGCCTTTTGTCTCTCTTGTCTTCTGGGCCGGGGGTTTGTGGAGATCTCAGTTTTGCATAATATTGTGCTATCTGATGATGACGATATGCCATTTTTTTTCTTTCATGAGGTACAATGTTCTTTTATGAATTGTATTCATAATTTTTTTTGACAGCGATGCTACCTCACTATTTCACATTTGGAAGGTCTGTAAAGCTTCAACATCTAACGGAAAAAAAATGAATTTCAGCAACAAGTGTGCTCGGCAATGTGGAGCTATTTTATACTTATTGTCGAGCTGTGTTGATGGGATAACATATTGTCATGGGATCAGTTTTTAGGTCCTATGCAAAATGCAACAGCAGGAGTAGAACAAGAGTGATCTATATTCTATAATGACATCTGTGAAACAGATCTTGTACTGCTGGATTGACAGTTGTTAGGTGGAAGCGCAACGTTGCATGATCAATCGATCAGAGGCTATTCCATGGATAGAAGCCCCTGTTGAAGATGCTACGGATGTATTCTGTGAGATTTTCTTAATACAAGAGTGATCTATAATGGGCTTGTTTTGAGTCTTCTTAGACTCTTCTCTTCTTAATTCTTAATACAATGATGTGCATTTCTTCTACGCATTTGAGAAAAAAAGATAACTGAACCTATGGGTATTGTGTTATATTACACCCTAGTTAGTGTTGAGTGAAGCAATCATTGCAAGCTACAATGGGTCAACTGAACAATTGTGTATGATCTGTTAGTGGCTTAGACTTCAAGTGTTCAACAACCAAAAGCCATCACGTTTCATTTACTCAATGAACGGTTGAATACAAGCCACGGTAAACGCCAGACTACTGTTAGTTTCTTTACTCGGTTTAGCTTGTAAATTATCTGCGCACTCACTGATCATGATCTGGCAACAATTTGAACTTAAAATATGGTAGAAGTTTGCTTGCATTTATTGAAAACGTCTTTTCTATCAACAATAGATGATTGTTTAGTTTGACTAATACATCAAGATTGCCCAATCATGATAGGGCGTAAGCTATACATGATTCTTATACACAGGTCTGTATGCTTTTTTGGCTTCGGGTTTGAAGAACTGTTACCAATACACCATGTTCTCATCTCTCTTGACTTACATGTACGTTTGACTAGGCCTGAATTTTGCTTCACAAGGAAGTAGTATTTCCGCATACCAATTTTGTCACTGCAACAACTTGATAAGTTTAACGATCAACTGGCACTGGTGATCTTATCTTGGCTCAATCATCACGGACTTAAAGTACCTTTAGCTCAACTTTATTTGGAAAAAGGAAATATGCTGTCGTCAATGTAATTTTATTTCAATTTTTTGATATATTGTCGTTTGTCTTGAGGTTGGTAATTCAACATACATAGCATGCATGTTCTTGGTGTCTGAACTGGAAGACAAAACTTCCTACGATAAAGGTAGCTGTCAAGTTGAATACATTAACTCCTTCAAAGGATATAGAAGTTTCTTTATTCTATATATATTTCTATTTCCCTTTACATGCATAATTCAGCTTTCTTCAGAATAAATGACAAAGGATAGTGGTAATCTGTACATGGCTTACTTTTCTTGAGTAAGCCCGCAAATTCTACTGGAAAAAAATCCATTCGGTGGATAACAATATGCTTTTTTTTAATAATTGGCAGGGACACTGCCATATCATTTGAGGAAAGAAGCAGCAACAGCCGAATCAAAAGTAACTTATTATTACATAGAAACAGGAACAGCTCACAGGAAAGCCCAAATCAGCTAAACAGACTTGCGCAATGCCATCTCCTTGTCCAAAGTAAGAACCTTAGCAGCCTGCTAGACAGCGGATAGAATTGGAGATATGAAGCAAGCCCGGTCCGGTCTGCTGCTCCTGTGTCTGACCGGCAGCTTCAGATGGAACAGGAGTGCTAACAGAACCTGTACAGGTGATTTGGAAATTCCGTCAAAAATACGCCTATTCCTCTCCTTCCATACATTCCACAATCAATATGCTTAATTTTCAGCACCTAAAGCTTCTATGTTTTTTCCAAAAAGAAAAAAATCAAATCGTTTTCAACGTATATGTATATGCAAGTGATGTGATCACTTGTAGGTTCGTGGAAAAAAGGTTTCGGTTACTTGTACAAGTATCTACAACCATTTTCCCCTCGTTTACTACACAACTACTTATATTTATCATATTACTTTGAGTTCCGATAATCATCACTCCATCAGAACACATTTTATTCGATGTTGGTTTAATATGAACTCTGGGAATAATGTAGCAGAACCAATCTATCCCAAAAATAAACTAAAATACAGAGTACAGGATCACAGCTAGCAGCTTAGAGTTCAAGTCTTTGATGTGGCACTTTTTAGAAACACGCCGGTATCTTGAGTGTGTCGATTACACAAGTTCGCTGGCCACTGGGCACAAAGAATCCACCATAGAAAACAAGAATTGCGTTGGCGATGCATGATTTGTAACCCGTAAACTCCCAGCCATTCGATATATGCTAATTATGCGCTTATTTACTGAATGTATTAATAACCTCTCCATGGATGTTTGATCCGAGACTTTAACATATTATTCAAATCCTATACACGAACACATGCCATAGGGATCCTGAAATGTGAAATACCGAATTACTGATCCCCAGGCACATGACTAACTCCTAGGCCATATGCTGACTTGATCATATAAGAATATGATGTAGCTTAAAGAGCATATGGGCTTCTGGAGCCACTATACTAATACTGAAGAAAATGGCTGGATTACTATCATTTATGTGCAACCTAAGCAACTGAACTATAAAGCAGGCTGCAAGCTCCAGCAAACCTCAAAAATCAGCAAGAAAGCAATTCTCTCATCACTCGTCATGCCTAGTCGGTTTACATCGCTCGCCTTACACAACATGATTCCCAGACTCCTCTTCGGACTTGTCCTTCCTCTCTTCCTCCAATCCTCATCAGTGCTATCCAATCCATTAGAATTTAGGGCACAATCATCATCGTCGTCATCAGGGATACCCAATCCATCAGGTCTGAGGGTTGGCTTTTACCAGTACACATGTCCGAATGCGGAGGCCATTGTTCGTGATGAGATGACCAAGATCATCTCTCGAGTCCCAAGCCTCGCTGGCCCACTGCTTCGGATGCATTTCCATGACTGCTTTGTGAATGTAAGTGTGAATTGTGATCATTATATGGTTAGTGCTGAACTGCTTCAGGTGTGTTCAGAAGGTATGTGACTGAAGGATTGAATGTTCCGTATAAATGCTGCAGGGATGTGACGGTTCTGTACTTCTGAATGGACTACCGGGATTGCCCTCCGAGAAGGATGCTATACCGAACCTCAGCCTGCGAGGCTTTGGCACGATCGACCGTGTCAAAGCGAAGCTGGAGAAGGCCTGCCCTGGAGTGGTTTCCTGTGCTGATGTCTTGGCTCTGGTAGCAAGGGACGTTGTTGTACTGGTAAGAATCAGCACTAATCTTGATCCTTCAACTCTTCAGGTAGGAGGAGTAAACATGCGTATACCGGTAAAAAAATGAACCTAGCTAATTGGCTGGTTCACGACGATAATGATGAACATAAAATGGCGTTGGCTGAGTCTGAACATCTTCATCTGATATTAGCTGACCAGTACTGGCTCCCTTTCCTGCTAAAAAAAGTACTGGGAGCTGTAACTATGATTAAGCCCAGGTTCTCTTTTTCTGCTTATTTGTGCGACAGACCAATGGCCCTCATTGGGACGTTCCAACCGGGCGGAGAGATGGAAGAAGATCGGTGAAGGAAGATGCTTTAGACAACCTCCCTCCACCTTTCTTTGATGCCGGTCGGAACCTGTACCAGTTCTTCATCCCCAAGGGCCTCGATGCCAAGGACCAGATTGTTCTACTGGGTAATACAAAATTCTTCAGGAGCTAAATCCGATGCATTATCTTTAATTAAAAATGGCACCCAGATGATTGATCTCGCCTGGATCTTGTAGCCATGCATGATTCTTTGTTCATTAAACTTCTGATCCCCAGGAATTAAAAATAAAAATCTGTGGCAGCAACATTCCCCAATAAAGGTGACCAACTGTAGTAGACTAACTGCTAAGCAACTTGGTAGTAAAAGAAGGTCAACTGAGTTGGGAGAAACGAGAGAGCACATGGCATCATAGTATCATACCATACCTAATCCAGGGGATAAACGTAAACCACTTCGTTCGATCATTATGACAACAAATAATGCATGATGAAATTTGATGTTCAGTGCAATGTATGTCATGTTGATGTGAACAATAACTATTATTAATCAATCCTGTTGATCACTTGATCCACGGCGGCACGGCAGGAGGGCACACTCTGGGGACCTCCCACTGCTCGTCCTTCGCGGACCGGCTGTACAACTTCAGCGGCACGATGATGGCGGACCCGTCCCTGGACAAGCGCTACCTCCCGCGGCTGAAGAGCCGGTGCAGCGACCCCGGCGACACGACGACGCTGGTGGAGATGGACCCCGGCAGCTTCCGGACGTTCGACGCCAGCTACTACAGGCACGTGGCCAAGGGCAGGTCGCTCTTCACCTCCGACCAGACGCTCATGAACGACCCCGCCGCCAGGGCCTACGTGCAGCGGCAGGCCGCCGTGGCCGACGCCGGCGCCTACCCCGCCGAGTTCTTCGCCGACTTCGCCGCGTCCATGGTGAAGATGGGCGGCGTGCAGGTGCTCACCGGCGCGCAGGGGGAGGTCCGCAGGCACTGCGCCGTCGTCAACTAGCAAGCTGATATGGCATGCTGCGTGTATAACTCTCCGTTGGTTTGGTTTGGTCTGGTTTGGTTCGTGCGATACGATGGGCTGTAACTTATCAGGAGGATTATATTGTTGTTGATTAGTGGTCAATATCTCTCTCATGCATGTTGTGTAGAAAAGGTTGGTGTGTCAATGGGTTTCAGAGTGTGTAAGGTGCATGCGTATGCGTTCATCAGTTCGTTTCTAATATCTTGGTGTCATCAAATAAATTGCTTGGTTTGTTCAGTACGTGATGGCGTTATGTTTGTTGCCTCAGATTCAGATAGGAAGATACAGAGGCTCGTCCTTACAGAATTGAATACAGATTACAGAGTGATGATGCTGTGACGGTAACAGTGCCTGTCGTTTGATCGGCTGCCTGAATATAGCAGGAAGCTTAAGGATGAAATGTGCTTTCTGGCAACTAGGCGAATAAAGTGTACTCTGTGATGCCCAGTAGATACTATTATATTCATGAAGTCACCCTATCCAACGGGTGAAGCATACGAGCTCGTTAAGCTACCTCCACATGACCATATCTGATTGTGTCAACTTGTCAATCTTACCTCGCACTTCTCCCAGCTGCACTTTCCAGCCCATTGCTAATTGCTATATACAGTATCCAATAATTCAGCAATTCTCAGCATGGTTTGTTTACCTTGCGGTCACTTGTAATATTGACCTTGAAATTACCAAATCAGACTTACACTTCTTCCTATCAAGAGGAAAAAAAAATGTTTAGGCAAGCAGTAGGCAGGATCTAAACACGTTGTTTTGTTTGTCTGAAATGTCGTCTTTTCATGACTACTGGAGAGAGTATTTTACTTGAACCCTTTTCAGCAACTTTAATTTCTTAGCTCCTCCAATAATAAACCGAGCCGAAAGCGCCAAGAAAGTTGTCGAATATACCCTACTCCGGCACACGAAGAAAACTAGGTAGCCTGGCGGCCATGGCTTCTCCTCGCCTTCTGTTCCCTCCGCTCTCATCAAAGAATCACCATGTCAGAAAGAAACCGGTCGAAACCGCAACAAATGGTGGTGCTAAGGTAACCTGTCACGTGAACTTGGACGACGACGGTCGATCAGGGTCTCAGGCAACGCCATTGATGTGCACGGCTACATATTTATACACGCCTACGACAAATCAAGCAAGCTGTAGTAGCAGCACCGCACACCACCGACCATGCCGCCGGAGGCGTCCTCGTCGA
The DNA here is from genome assembly GCA_030272315.1 of Paspalum vaginatum. Taxonomy (NCBI): domain Eukaryota; kingdom Viridiplantae; phylum Streptophyta; class Magnoliopsida; order Poales; family Poaceae; genus Paspalum; species Paspalum vaginatum. Next base: position 4,145,526 of record CM059017.1, on the reverse strand, counting down.
CGACGTCAGGCTACTTCGCCGCCCGCGTCCGGCCACTCCCAGCCGAGCGACCGCACGTTCGGCGGTGCACCAAGCTGCTGTGCTCGGCGTTCCTCACCCTGCTCCTCCTCGCCGGCGTGGTCCTCTTCGTGGCCTACCTCGCCGTCCGCCCGCACCGGCCGCGGTTCCACGTCACGGCCTTCACCGCGTCGGGCGTCGCCCCGCCGTCGTCGGCCGGCGGCGCCGTGGCGCTGTCGGGGCAGCTCTCCGTCCACAACCCGAACCGGGACATCGCCTACCTCTTCGACCGGTTCTACTTGTCCGTGGAGTACCGCGGCGCCGACGCGGTGAAGGACCAGGCCCTGACGGCCGTGCCACTGTACCAGCAGCCCAAGATGACGTCGCCCCTGGCGTTCCAGGGCGTGCCGGTGGCGGCGTCGGCGGCCGGGGAGATGGCGCGGGACGCCGCCGAGGGCGACGGCAGGGTGGAGATGACGGTGAAGGTGCGGTCCCGGATACGCGCGCGGCTGGCGTTCTGGGGCAACCGGCACTGGCACCCGCTCCACGTCAGGTGCGAGGTGGCCGTGGGGCCCGACGGGCAGCTGCTGGCAGAGTACCTGCAGAAGCGCTGCAGCATAGACTTCTTCTAGTTCCGGAGGCGAGTACTACGAACCACAGTGATTAGCAACTAACTGTGTGATGCTGATGGCCCGTGCTTACGTGATTTTGTAAAGGAACGAGTGGTGTAGCACGATGAGCATGTCTGTGACGTTACATTAGCATACTACGCTCAGTTTTGGGCCAGAGCCAGTCATACATACATTCATCTAAATCTGAAACCGCCAACCGGTGTGAAAAATACATCTGCAACTACAACAAGCAAATGGCATGTGATTGGTATATACACATCTACGAGGAAAACAAGTCAGCTAGACCTACCAAACCTCTGATTCACCAATCCACGCACTTGCAGGGACTGGATCACCAGCATGCTTCGACCTTTGGTCCAGGGCGCTTTCGAAATGTTCATCCACTGGTTGGGAAAATCCCCTGACAAAAACCGCGTCCCCTATTTGGCTGTCCAGAGTTTACTGCACCACAGCGCACAATCTGGGGTGGCATCAGCGGCTCAGCGCCATCATGTTAGCACAAGTTCGGTGGTTTCCTAGAAAATATTTCAACGAACGAAAAGTATTAGGCAAATATGTAAGAAACAAAACTCCCTCAACTGTGTTGGTACTAGGAGTCTAGGGTTTTAAACAAAGTATATATTGATCTTACCGCTTTATCTCATCCAATCTCGAGTGCAAACAAGCGCCTCGATTGTCTTGATGCTTAATGTACTGTGGTGCTTTGGAATGACTGGCCCACTGTTGGTGAATGCCGCTTCAGATTGAACAGCAGATGCTGGCATTGCCATGATGTCCTGCGCGATAGCTGCAAGGGTTGGGTACTTTGTGGTGTGACACATCCACCAGTTTAAGATATCAAAATCATCCTTCCTTGGAACCAGCCCATCCTCAAGGTACTTGTCAAGTTCAGTAGATTTCTGACTGCTCGCTTGCTCATTGAGGTGCTGATCCCAATCTTCCAATGAGTCATTGTCGTCTGCATCAAAAGCTTCGCTTTTTGGAGCACCTCCATTAGGCTGATCCACTGAGCCGCAGTATTCATTGAAGAGTTCCTGGAGTGTTTCGCGGATATCAGACAAGCAGCCTGCTGCTTTTAATCCAAAAGCTCGTTTCAGACGGAATTCGATAAAACTGATTTTGAATCTAGGGTCTAGAACAACGGGTATACATAACCATAAGTATGTATTTTTCCAATACTCGTTGAACATTTCCTGCATCTCCATAACCATTGTAGTGATTTCCCTGTGCCCATTTGATGCTTCTTCTTGCAAAACTGTTCTCACTTTCCAAATCTCATTGAAGTACATATTTGCTGTTGGAGAACTAGGGGTAGAAATGACTTCAATAACACGGTAAAATGTCCTCAAGACCTTGCAAATAGACTCGGCAACTCTGATATCCTCTAGAGACGCCGCTTCTTCAGAAGGAAATGACTTACTGAAATGCAAAAGAACTTCAAGCCTAAAATAAAATTTGTGCCACCACTTAGCATCTTCTTGTGGGCACTTCAAACTCATCTGTGAAATGACTTCCAGAAGCTGTTGTTCATTCCATGATGAAGATGTATGTGCCACAAAAAAATCTCTTACCATGTCACCTACAAGGTGAATGATATTTCGTTGCACTTTGTAGACAATATTGTTAAGGATATCATCCATACAAGCAATATCATATAGTTTGCCTCTGATAGGAAGGCACTTCTTCTCTACAAGTGTTTCTTTCAGCTTTGAGGAGCTCACATCATTCCTAACCTCACCAACAGAAATCAAGCTCGAAATCTTCCGATCAAGATTCCAATCTCTAATGGCATCCCATATGACATTGTATGCTCCACTTTCAGACTCTGGGACACAAGCCTCCTTACAATGTATCATCCTTTCCACATCAGCAGGTGAGGATCGAAACATGCCAAATTTGATTATCATTCGGTGGACTTTCCAGTCTTTATCAATGAAATGTGCTGTCAAACAAAGGTAAGTTACTGTTGGCTCGGCTCTATCAGGGGTCCATATGCTTGCTGACAGAGAGACACGCTGAGAGGAAAGGGCCAGTTTATCCTTAAGTTTTGCCTTTTCCTTCTGGAATAGAGCACAACAACGTCCTTCCATATCATATTGAGAGACTGCATTAATCATAGGGTTGAGGTTCTTTACAAATCTTCTCATTTCTTCATGCTCCACAATTGATAAAGGATATCCATGCGAACCTATCATTCTGGCTAGCTCTTGATAAGCCATTTCTTGGTCAATTTCCCTTGTGCCTATGTCAGCAGTTGTGGTCATAAATGAGGTCCTCTGTTTCTTCAGGCTTGGAAAGTTTGATGACGGCAGAGATTGGTCTGCTGGCACCACTTGAATGGGCCGGCCTATAGGGGAAGTGTCACAAGAGTTACTAGACCTAAGGAGTTTGCTGGAGTATTCTGCGACCTGAACCTTTCCATTTGTCAAGGCAGGTGAGAGCTCATCTTGCCCCCTGGACTTCAAACTAGATAGACTGGGGGAGTAAAATGTACCATTCTCATGGTTGTAGGGGCCCCTTCGTGCTTGACAGGTCTGAAGATGTCGACTCAGATGGCTTCTTCCCCCAAACTTATTTGCACTGAGGCGTTTGTGACAATGCACGCAGTCAGCGGCCTGGAGCTTCCCCTCAACATAGATAGGTAAAAACTCTTTCCACACCTTTGACTTGAATCTGGTGGGGATTACTGAGTTTATGTCGCCAAGTGTCTCTGAAATAATCCGATTGACCGGATCACTTGGCGTAACAGGTTCATTCTCATTCAATAGAACTGCATAGGGAAGGCAGGGTGGGTTACATACACGCCTCAAGTAAATTGTCGCTAGGAAACATCTATACAGCTAGATCATAATTTCTATTTCATACCATGCTAACCGAAACCGGCACAATGCTAATAGACTCAAATCGCTTGAGAGAACATCATGAACCATCTAGGAACTAATGCACAAAGCCTGAATATGCAAAAACGAAGTATACCACATGGGAAGTAGGAATCCTTTAGCCGCCGACGTGCCACATCCTCCTTGCCTGGGCAGATCTTCTGGTGCCTCCACAGATGGCTTGTCCCATTGGAATCCTTGCAACTCATGCGATTGTGGCAGTACAGGCACTCTGCGAACTGAACCTTCCCATTCAGGAAGACAGGCTTGTACTCCTCCCACACCTTGGACCGCTTTTTGTGCTTGTACCTGAACGTGCTGTGACTGTGCATCCCCTCCAGTGCCGCTTCCACTCTCGTGCCGGTGCTGCCATCCTCCTCCTCCTCGTCATACACTTCGGGGTGCCCCACAACTTGCTGGATTGCAGGGTGCTCCATAGCTGCACAACTGCACCTGGGCGGAGCTAATATTCCTACCCAATAATTTGAGCCAAGAATACAACAGATCCACCAAATTCTGTATCCTGTAACCGCTTTGCAGTCGCCTTCGTTAGAAGCTAAGGTCAGATGAGAGAAGAGAGAGATGCGAGGAGGTCTGCTTTGCTCACCGATGTCCTTGGCTCCCCGTCGAGTCAACACCAGGGGGCCGGCCGCCGGCCGCGGAGTCGCGTAGATGCAAGGGGGCGCAGGGAGGCGGGCTGCCGGGTCCGTGGGGTCGGGGCGGTCGGACGGGGAGGGGCGCAGGGAGGCGGGCCGCCGGGTCCGTGGGGCGGGGGCGGCCGGACGGAGAGGGCGCGCAGGGAGGCGGGCCGCCGGGTCCGTGGGGCGGGGGCGGCCGGACGCGGAGGGGTGCAGGGAGGCGGGCGGGCGGACGGGGAGGGGGCGCAGGGAGGCAGGCGGCCTGGGGGGAGGACGGCCGGACGGGGAGGGGGCGCAGGGAGGCAGGGGGTGTCACACTGTCACCACCCTTGGCAATAGGTGAGATCAACTCCAGAACGTGAGAGGATCGAGCAAAATCAAGAGACGGCAGGATGAAGATGACCTACTTTTTCCCTTGTGTGTTTTTTCTATTTTCTCTCTTGTTAATATACTTGACGTTTCTACTAACATATTTATGTGATTTTTTAAGCTACTTGTCAGTCTATAAGAACACTTGGGATGACACAATACTCCACACTTAAATGATCGTGACATACGAACCTGACAAAGGTCTAGCTAAGCGATCAGCGATAGACGGCCTCCAGTCAGGTCATGACTAACATGACCTCTATTGGTCGGGTGGCTCAAATAATGAAGAGCATAACAGAAACTTATATGCACCTGTCAAAGGTTTGCCCCTCCCGAGGAGGGCAAATTGAAGTCACCTTCCTCGCACGTAATCGTACCACTGGATGACTTCACATAAGGTCTAGTTTCGTTCAGAACTCCCCAAGAGTAGCTTAGCAATACTAAAACCCTAAGAGCGATCGAGCAAGCGAATGGTTGAAGGCTACCAATAGGCCAGAGGCCCCAAGACACCGTCATCTTAGCTAGCCAGAGTGAAGTCAACTTCTCCGCATGCTCATCATTAATCATACCACTGTATAAATTTACAGGATCTTATCTCGTCCATGCCTCCCCAAGAGTAGCTTGGCGGTGCTGAAAGCCTATAATCGATTAGACACCTGATTGGTTGAAGGTCGCCTGCATACAGGAGGTATCACCATCTCAGCCAATATAGATAAAGTTAAGTAACTTCCCTGCACACTCAGTCCGTAATTATACCATCAGATAATTTGCATGAATCTATAGTCCCTTCGTATCTCCCCAGTAGTAGCATGGCGACGTCAAAACGCTAGGATCGGTCGGGCATCCGAGCGTTTGTAGACTCCATGTGGGCATAGAGGTCGCGTATGCAGTTCCCCGAGACATACACCATCGTTACCCAATTTTAAAAAGCAAAAACAAGTGGATATCATCACTCATCACCAGCATGCGGCTAGCTGCAGGACGTCCATAGCAGAGCAAACATCTCGAGCAAAACACACTAGACTCCTAGGCGAATAGCAAGATCTGCATACGCATAACACTCCGCAATAATCACAAAGAACTAACGGATCGCATCACAAACAGCGCACTGGATACAGGCTGCTAAATCCAGAAATTTGCAGGGAAAATCCAGTGAAATCGAGGTGGAGTGGTCACCTGAAGATGGAGAAGCTCGGGCGCTGGAGAAGTGGAGATCGAGACTCCCATGGGCATCGAGCTGGATCTGATGTCTTGATATCGGGTAGGTATTGGGCTGGCCATTTACTGTTCCTTACTCGTTTCGTCTCTACTTTTTTACAAGGCCTTCGTCTTTTCTTTTCTTTTTTTTTGGCTTGCGTGTGCTAAGATGTACGAATATTTTCATTGAAGAGAGCTCATTAATAATATTGTTACATCAAGGTAAATAAATAAAATAGGCAAAAGGATGCAACCACTGACACTGCTGAGCGGAGACTACCATCAACCTGCCACCTACCTCAGTAAAAAAGGATTGGACTAACTGAAGTATTGAAGCTACGGCATTTTGATGAAACTACAACTTCGATACTGGTACAAGTCGCAAGCATAGAGAAAACCCAGGAGGAACATAATTTTTATGCGCGAGAAGCAGCAGTCTATGCGCACATTATACATACAATGATACAAATGGCATGTGCACTCTTCATAATGATCCGTTTGATCATGATGCTGCGCTACACAGCATCCTTCCAGCTGCCTACAAAATTTTCTTCCAGCAGACTATCCACCGATTATTACACCCCCTCTTAACTTTATACACCCCCAGCCAAATAAACATATATCATCAATGTACACGAAAGAATAACTCAATGAGCACCAGGAAGTGCAGCATTTGCTACTTCCAAGGCTCGGAGAGAACGATTCCCTGTACTGTACACAAAAAAAACCATGTACAAATCATATCAAAGTTCTCAACCGTGTCACCAATGATTGCATGCTCTCGAGCTTTTCGTTCAGTTGCCTGATATCTTCCGTGCGATTCTGATCTTCTGTGTTGCTTACCTGGGAAATCAGTGCCGCACATTTGGCCTTGGATTCGGAAATCTCGACTTGCAATGAAGAAACGGTAGCTTCCAGTGTGTTTTTCGATCCCATAATATCAGCAATCGCTTGCATGGTTGGAGTCCTAGGGGTGCCTATGCTGCCAAAACTGTTCTGCCGGCTGAGCCTCTTGGGTGAGAAGATATTGTCCATGCCTCCGCTTCCTGTAACAGCACTTCATAAAGTCATTTGAGTTATCTAGAAAAGGATACTTGAAAAGCTTTTTTTTTTGTTGGCAAAACCAAGCTGCAAAAGAACAGAAACAAGCCGCAATACAAGAAAGCTGCAACACTAAGCATGTTTTTGGCAGAAACCTTTTAATTTTGTGACAGATAGGTCCTTTTTGGCAGGATAAAGCATGCCTTGCCAATCTTGCAAAACTGCATTAGACTTAGACACCCTAGTTTTTTTAATAGGCCCACAAAGAACTAAATTATGAGAATAGTCGGCCATGATAACTGCAACTGTGTATAGACTATAGATGCCCAACCTTGAATCAATTGTGAACAACTATGAGAAGATGAGATGAATCCCAAAAGATAACTCAGAATCCCAGAGCATGCACAATAATGTAATTTAGATTACTTGAGGGAAGCTCCATACCTAGGTTGCGTAGCTGGTCTATAGTTCCTTGCCCAAGAGATTTGTCAAGCTTAAGGAGACGAAGAATTCCAGCAGTGATCCTACCCATTGCATCAGCTTCAGATCTGCAAAGCATGGCAAGGTGCTCGAGTTCTTCTTTTGTTGCAACTGCCTCAATCTGCACCCTCAAATGAATAAAACAGTTCAAGCAGCAGATTCAAATCTGTGACAGGATTAGAGAAGTGAATAACATATGCTCATACCGGTTCTTTGACAGAAAACTTGACATTATCCATTGTCCACTTGGCACCCTCAATCTCATCTTCGCCAATGACCATGGTAGCTTCAACATCAACACCTTGGTCTCCAACAGAACTTGCATTGTTAAATTCACTTCCTATTTGATGACTGTTTGATGTTCCTTTTCTAGCTAGTTGATCTCTAGCGCGAGGTTTTATTGCCTGTAAACCTTCAATTCCAGCCTACATGCGCAGATTACCAAACAATTGAGCAACAAAAGGAAAGAGTGCCAAGCAAGCTGAAATACAATGACGTGACAGTCATGTATGTTGTACCGTAAAGCGTTCCACCGGAAATGCCTTTTTGGATGACACCTTTTCTGCGCCTTCCACATTAAGTTTGTCACTGCTCTTGCCGGAGACATGTAGATTCCTGAAGGTCGAATGCCAACATTTTTCTTCTCTACAGATGCGATCACCTCCACGAGGTGTAAAACAATCTCCTACTTCTTCTGTTCCTTCAAGAGCGAATAGCCAATTTCTGAGCTCGATTGACACATCGAGATCATCTGGCACCCCGAGATCAAACTTAGAATTGTGATCATCAACTTTGGACCTTTCATCTGTAATTTAGGGGAAAGAAGAGAAATTCACGATTCACTGTAAAAGCAGCAAAGTGGACAACAGAGAATTTGGGCTGCATCTGAAACAAGGAATACAGTGTTTTCTTTATACACTATTTCAATAGTGATAGTTACTTGCATTTGAGCATATTACAGTTAAAAAGGGAATCAAATATGGCCTGAGATGCAAAGGAGACATGTCTATGGATGGTGGTAATGAACAGCATTTATTGATATGTAATGATAGGTTTTGTGAAATTGGACACAATCATAATGTGGAGAGAAGATCAGCTAATGCTAAATATATAGTTATAACTATCCATGGTATATAAAAAATGCTGGATATACATATTTGACTACCACGTCTCAAATCTCACAACTGAGCACAAGCAATCAAGACTAAGCCATGCAAAAAAAAAAAGTTTCCCTGAATTAACAAACTAAATAGCGCAGTTCCAAACACCTACCTTCCTTTTCAGTGAGGTGAGAGGATTTAAAGAGCTTCGCAAGTGGGCCAGAAGATAAATCTTTCAATCCCCTCAAGAGACCTTCCCCTGGACCACCATCAGGACCCAGGATACCAAATCGATGCAATAAAGACTCAGTGTAGGTCATTCCACCTCCAAGACGAACACCAGATACCTTAGCTGATACATTCAAACTATGGCACTCCATATCCCGCATGTCATAAGGCATTACATGAGTGATGTTTATATCAAGGAATTGAGCTTCTTTAGGTTGTTGTTTGCTCCTATGATCAACCCAAAAGACTGCTCTCATTTTGGGATGCCCATTTTCATGTACCACCATGTTATGTTCACCAGTTACTGCAGTGCCATTCTCACAGATCATAGCACTTTCTCCTTCCAAACAGTTCACCGAGACAGTTCTCCACTTCAAGTTAGTTGTGACCGCAAAGGCACCACCTAGAGTGCGATGAGAAACTTTCAAGAACAGATCCTCTCCACCAAACTGAACCAAGGGCATATATAGACCACTTGCTGGCAAAGATTCCAAGAAATTGAGCTGGAGGTTATTCATAGCTAAGCTCACAGCTGTGTCACTCGGTAATTTATTCTCTGATTTCTGAGCTGATGATTTGCTCGTCTCAGACCTGTTACCTTTGCTGACCTTTGAGATACGCTCTGCAACTTGACCGAAGTAAGTATAGAAACCTAAAACAAAAAACAACTGTTCAACAGATGTGTTGGACGTAAACTGTTCGAAAGCAACGCCAATTCTTACAACACCCTCCGGAGGTGGTACATCCAACAAAGGGCTACCATCTGCCGTAACCATGGCTGCTTCAAATCGGAGGTCGTCTAGCTCAATACATTTCCACAGATTCGAGTCCTTAGCTATCTTTTGTCCATTTGAAGTGCTAGAAGTTTCAAGTGAGAGGCTTAGATGAGAAGCCCGAGTAGCCCACTTCATTTGACTTGCATCAACAGGCTGGTATTCCCATAGAAGGAAGCAAGCTGGATCTCTGTCAAGGTTTAGCAATGGGCACTTCGCTGATGGTGACTGGCAGAAGTATAGGTCTTCCACATGAAGTCGTGCACCCGAAAATGATGATTGAGTGCAAGTATTCTTAGTTCCACTGCACCTTGTGATTTCCTCAGCATCTAATGGAACAGAGAGATCAAACTCTTTAAGTGAGAATGTCAGGCTGTTGATTGAAGACTCAGGCAATATGGCACTGCGATTGGGCACAACTCCATCAGCCAAAAATGAGGCGATTCTTAAGCAAGACTGCTCCTGGAGGGCCACCTAAGAATGAAAAAGCACAAGCAATACTTAATTAAAAATAAAAGGATAAACAAACATGATTCACTGCTCATGCAAACGCAACTAACCGTAAGAGGCTGACATGTGATGACAGTTTTTGAAGCAAACTTTGGAGGTGATGGAGAAGGAGTGATCTGGAGACAATAGAGAGAAAACAATGGAACTCCAGCTGCGAATTCTAATAGTTGATTCCCAAATGGATAGATAGGAGGGCAAAAATTTTGACCTGGTAAAATCAATGAGATCAGATTCAAACCATATTCATAGATATCTAATCTGATGCAAGAAATAGATATAATTTACTCACCAAAGTCAGGCACAGGTGGAGGTTCCTGTGAAGCTGCTTGCATAGATGGCTGTATCAATGTGCACGGAGGGCGAGAAAAGGTGTCTCTGCAATAACATATCATACATGAGGCCCAGTAAAGGCTCTTGAAATTGTTCCGATAGCTCAGTCAGACCAAAAATTCCCTTGTTCTAATTCAAATTAATTTTTGAAGTATCCTATTTTCAACACCATATGCACTTTGAGTAACCTACAACCACCCTTACTATGATGGTTGTATTTTATGCCATTCGATACTTTTGACATCAACAGTCCCTGTATCCTATATTCAGCTATGCAGCTCGAGTAACCTCAGCAGTGAGCATTAATACGAATAATACTGGTTTAATCCATTTGGTACTTTGTGCGCGAAGAGTCAGTGCCACAATTTTTGTGCAAGTGAATGGCTACAAACATCAGAACTTGTGCAGCCGCTATCAGAAAGGAGGAGATATATGGTACCTCAAAAACAGCCCACCAACTTTTATGCAGGACAAGTTCTTCGAACATTCTCCATCTGAAACACTCGCCTTTAAGATTAAAAAAAACGTCATTAAATCCTCTATGAGGTCATAAATTCTGAATCAATCATATCATTAGCAGACGGTATTCAGAGCGAGCAAATCATTCTACAAAATACACAGCCAGCTGGAGAAAGTTACCCGTGAGAAGAACAAAGACTGCATGAGTAGTTCAAGTTGAAACTCTGCGTGCACAAATGATTTAACAAACAAGTCACTATAGCAGGACTACCATATTGTAATTATTTGGCAATTGGTGCTACTAGTACTAACCAGTATCTTTAATGCAGAGGAATATGTGATCTACAATAATGGACACCAAAGAAGATCCTGCTGCTTCTGCAAGCTGGCCAACAAGTAAGAGATTGAAAATGAATAAGAATACAAAATAAAACCTATATACATCTTACAACATGCAACACAATGGTGAAAGTACGCAGAAGAAAAGGTAAACCTGCTGAGCTTTTGGATCCACGTCTCCCCTGTTCAGGCACACAGATACCCCAGTCATGAATCGAAGAAAGGCCCGTAAGCCTGTAGGAAATATTTTCCAAGTTTAAACTATGCACAAATAAAATGAGGTACTGAACATAATGGTCAAGCTTCATTGTCAGTAACCAATTACCAGGTTCACTTAAGGCAGGACATACAGCTTCAGTAATATGCAGCTGAACCTCCAGCCCGAGTGGATTATTTTGTTCCGTCCGCTGGACCGTGATCTGATGTTCAAAACAATAAGTAACGCAGGAAGCCCAGAAAAGGGGAAGATCGAATTGAAATGAACAAATCGATGTGTTTTACACAATCGATTCCAAAACACAGCACTCACATTAGCCTCCCCAGATATTCCTTCCAAAAACCTTTCACCGCCAAAAAACATTCGCTTTGCTCCATCATCGTCTCTTTTGTTATCTTGACTGCTCGAAGAGTTAAATCTTGCATCGGTAAACATGTCAGGATGCGGTAATAGATCAACTGACAGTGATTGCCACTCCAATTTCTGTGAATTTAAGAAGATATATGGGAGATCAGAAATCATGTCTCAAATTAACAGACTTAGTTTGGAATAGATCAGGAAACAGCAAAAGCAGACATTGATTTCTGGAAGCAACTAGGGGAGCATCAAACCTTGAAAACATAAATGAAACCTTTGTTGTTGGAGAAATCCCTTGCTTCTTTTAAATTTACCACCTATATGCAGAGTATTCAACTCAGGAAAACAAGTAAATTTATTCATAACATTAATAATAACTTAATATTAGTATGAGTACCTGCCATTTTTCATTTGTTGTGTACAGTACAAGATCGCGAAAGGTGATAGCTGCTAGTGGTGGTGACCTGAAAAGAAGACATTGTCATTCCTGTTACCAGGCACAAACATTGAAACAGAATCTACTTGGTGAAAAAAAAATTAAAGAACACAAACAAGAACTGAGAAATGCAAAGAACCCATTAAAATTACGGGGTTGGAATCACTAAAAACAGGTAAATACCATGTTGCACCTCCTTGACGACGAGCACCTCCATGTGTTTCCAGTAGTAGGTTCACAATACCTACTTGTACTGTCATTCCATCTGCAATCTAAAGCAGAATGTAGAAAATTAAACCCTGTCCCTGGTCCAGTTCTTTGCAAGGATATCTTGCTTCAACAAAGTTATCTATAGTATAATATAAGCCTGAACCTGAACAAGCTTCAGATCTCCTAATAATAATATCACTATAATTGATGCCTTATGTATATTTATTTTCTTTTCCCTTTCAGTTGGTTCGTGTTGGGTTTCAACTCTAGCCTACCCCCAACTTGCTTGGGACTAACAGGCTCGGTCGTTGTTGTTCTTAATGTAGTAGTCTAAAACAGGGTCATAGTCATAAAAGGGTAGAACATCAGAAAGAACAAAGATATCAGATCACAGAACAAATGGATAGGTTGAATTTCAGTTATTATGGAACTGGCATTTCAGTTACCATGAGAACACATTGTTGATTATTTTATAGCACGAACATGTGGAATGTGTGCGCGCACGCTAAACATCAAGTGCAAGGAAACATACTTTATCAGCATAACCATAGCCGCTGCTTTTAGTTGCCGGTGGAGATGGTGCAGTGCTAAAAGAAGGGGAAAATAACAGAAAGAAGTATAATTACTGGATGGTCACATAATGGTACAGAAGCGCAACATAAAGAAACGGAATTTACCTGCCAGGGCTAGAAAGATTTTCAGAATCGTCCTTCTCTACAAGCACGAGATCAAGCTTGTCAATGCTCACCTCAATTGGCTCCACTTGCACATTTGATACAGATGGTAACTGCAGCGATAAAGAAAAGAATTCTCTTACCGAAACTAACAAATACAAGGTTTATTAGACATACACATACTATGACGCTATTGTTAACTGCAAATTCAGGCTATGTCACTATGTGTGAACATCCGGACTGGAGAAACAGCAAACCCCCTCCTTTCCAACAGTAAATTCGACACAAATGCCGAGCGGGATACAGACACGAATATACAAGTCTAGTTTTCTCCACTAATACGAAGATAAACGACAGTCCAAACCAGAACTGCACCACAATTTACAGTTTTCTACGACAGTATGACACCCAAGCACGACTAGAGTGGAAAATAGAATTCACGCGAATACATCGGAATTCGGCAACTTGGTAAGCTGGCAGCAGCATGGGCAAGCATCTACCACCAATGCGGCCCGTAATCAGCCCCGAGAGAAAGCAGTAAGGCCGCAGAAATACAAAGAGTCTCAGGCTGAAGGTGGCGGCATCTTACCGTGATCTGGAGCTTCCCGACGCGCGCGGTGTCGACGGCGAGCGCCGGAGGCAGCCCCAGGCTCGCGTGCAGCGCATCGCCATTGATATCTGGACCCCCCGCCAAATCCCACCCATAAAAAAAACCAAACACTCAGCACCTAAATCATAAAACCCAACGAAATCGGCGTCCGGCGGGGAAGCCTTAGCGGGGCGGAGGGAACCCACCGAGGTTGGAGAGCAGCGCGGTGCGGCCCTGGAGCTTGAACTGGTCGCGGGAGAAGGACTTGAGCCAGTACTTGAGCGTGTACTCCAGCGCCCGCGCTATGATCGACTCCATCCTGCCCGCGTCCCAGGACGGTTCTCCCTACAGCGGAGCGGCGCGTACGGGTGTCGCAGGACCGGGGTCGCCCGGTGTCGGCGGTGGCGCGCCGCCGGACCGGATCGGAGGCGAGATTCCGGCGGGGTGGATGAAAGAGGGTGATGGGGGGAGAGCGAGGGGGGAGGTGGAGGGATGTGAGAAGAGGTGGTGGGCCCTTTTAGGTCTGAGACACAGACTTTCTTTTGGTTTAAGCTTTTTTTTTTCTTTTTATGCTTTTTTGTGTAAAAAGGAGTGTCAATGGGGCATTGTATTGATGTGATGGTCCTTTACTTGGGATCTATTTTGGGTACATGCTAAGGTTGGTATTATTTGTGTACTTGGAGGGGGCAACCATTTTTTTTTTTACGATTTTACCCATTCAGCGATTTTTGTGTGCTTCTCCTGTCTCTTATTAACTATGTTTCCCAAACATTGCATTCGCCAACATGCAATATGAACAAACCTAGCTGAATACGCAGTACAAAAAATTTGCTAAATTAAATTGTAAAAGAAATGGTTGACCCCCTCCAAGTCCTCTCATCAGCAAACAATTGGGCGGTAACTAGATTGAATCACGTGGACGGTTAAACATGGAAAGCCATTATTTTCTGCGTACATATATAGTAGTAGAATATAATCAGCTGACGAAACAAGCAGATGTAGAAATATATAAGATTCACTCGACCGACACAGAACATGGTTCCTACTTGTACCTCTCGTCTCCACACAAGCCGCTTTTTGGCACATGGTTCGTTAAAAAAAAATCATGGATCTCGACCCTGTTCAGTAAAGGCGATCGCCTGACCATGTTACTAAGTACGGAGTACTCCATCACTGGTACAGTAGCTAGTAAGCTAGATGCACAAAACAAACCTAGCTGGCACCACAAGAATTACTGGAACCTTCGACCCAAAGCAAGTTTAATTCCGAAGCAATTACATTGCAGGGGACCAAACCATGCACAGCAGTAGTGTCAGTGGCTGGCTCTGCACGAAGCTTCACCTCGCGGTAAAGCTGAACGAATCAGCCTCGGAAGAAGTCGCGGGCGGGATCTCCACCGTGCTGCCCGTTCATCGAGAAGAAGATTAACCGAGGACGCCGAGGGATGGGTGGCTGATCACATGGATTACTGTTACTCTGTTAGCGCGATGCGCCGATCAGCCCCGCAGCATGGGCGGGCAGGTAGATCTGGACGTTTGTTTCCGGTGGGAGTGGGAACGCATGCAACCAAAGCACGTGCTCGGGCTCGGATGGGGCCCGGCATACATCACGTGAGATGAGATGGACCGCTAAGCGATCTGATTGGTGAAACAAGAACCACAGTGGTGGTGGTCTATGGCTCTATGCTGAGCTGCTGAGCACACAGTATTATTGTCTTGTCCCTGTGTGTTCCTTTCCCAGTTTAACTGCATGTTTGCTGATGTTGGGTGGTCTGCTGAGTTGAGCTGCAATGCTGTTGATGTTTTTAATTACGGCTAACCGCCCGTGCAAGGACCAGGGACCACCGGGGCACTCAAGCCATTCGTCTGCTAGTGCTAGGTGGCTAGGAGTAGATTTGAAAAAGTAACAGCATTTTTTTTCTTTTACATTTTTCAAAAGAAGGGTACGTGGTAGATCGGATGGAACTAGGCAAGCGGAGTTTCAGAATTTGGCTCCCGATTCTTTGTTCTGCAGAGTGTAGATAACCACCACGAACGGCGTGCCCGTGTATTTTGGATGTGTAGTCACTGCGCTATTTATATATGCTTGTTTTTATGGTATTTAATGTATAGATTGAAAGTTAGATTATGAACTATCATATTCTGTATAATAAACTGTAGTAGAATGGAGGTATCGAGAGAGGTTGTAATCGGAATATGTGCCCGGCGACACGTATAAACATGGTTTGGTCTGGCTTTATGCACGTGTCGTCCTTGTATATTTTACTATTTGGGTACTCACCTCGTTTAGTCTGAAAGGGAACGAAGGCAGAAGGCATGGCGGACAGAAATGGGTTCATGGACTGGGATGAGCCGAAATGGTAGATGAAAGGAAGGCGTGCTCTATTGCGCCCGCTTAGACGAAGTAGACCTATGCAAGCAGGCTCCTGCGAAACTGTTCTTATAGTGTATTGTGTTGTGTGGTTAGAGTAGGGATGCCAATGCATACTCGAAAACCACGTATCTGACGGGTTTTATCTGACACAAAGATAACTGTGGAATGAACTATTCATATTTGGGTATGTTAAGGGGCTTAATCCTTTGCCCACAGTAGAGCAGGTGCAGATAAAGGTCGATAATATCCATATCCAAAAACCTCTGGATAATTTATATTTGCATTAATTATGCATAAATCGTATTAAAACATACTCAAGTAAGCGTACGAATGTAAAAAAATCAGTAAACTTGTCGTTGTTAGATTGTTAACTATTGCCTATCTTTTATTTAGCCGTATTTAGTGATTATATTTATAGCAAATAATATTTGTTTTTTAATTTGATACGAATGTAACGGATATTTAATCGGATATGCGTTACTAGTTGGGATTTTTATCCACCAAATACATGATTCCGTACCCGTTAATCAGATTTAAATATTTTTAGTATGTATGGAATGGTACTGTCAACGGATATATATCTATTGCCATATCTAAAATCTAGATTTGAAGAAAAATAGACGTCGCAAATTTACGTAATAGATTGACAATCCGATAAACAGGAAAAAAACACGTGGCAGGCAGTGAAATGACGCGCGGTGGATTGTCTGCCTTTTCACAGGCGTTGTAGAGTAGTATATATATTCCATACAGAAACAACCCCGCGACCTGTCTGGGCTCATCGACGCAACCTGAACCGCGCCCCATCCCCCGTGGCCCCTTTGTTGCTGTCCCTGCCTGCCTGCTTTGCTCCAGGGTGTGGTGCGGTGACTGGCGCGGCATGTCCTTTCAGCGGATCGGCATCATCGGGCGATCTCGTCTCGTGGCAGCAGCTTTCGTCAGGCGCCTGCGGAAAACGAGCCACGCAAGCATCCGATGCAACAGCGCAACGCCTTTGCTGAGCAGACGCATGGGCATATATCTGCCGGAGAGAGTTGGAGTTTTTTTCAGCTGAAGCTGAATCTAAGGATACTTCGTATTGAACCCTAAAATTAAATGCTATATCAGTGGATATTAAAAAAGAATGTCTATAGTATAGAACGCCGCTGTAGTGCTACTGTACACAGACAATAAGTAGTTGGGATAGTGATAGGCAAGAGTGGATAAACGCTCTGCTGGAGATAATTTTACTGCATTGTTCTGCATCGTAGACAGAGAGAGTTAGTTGAAATAGTGATGGAGGTCGGAGGAATGGAGAGCCCTTGGATTCCGCCTGGGAAGGTTTCCCAACAGGCTGGGTGGTGGAGGAACAAACGCCATTGTGGAGTCACGACCGAGGGTCAGTTTTACCTTTTCCTCCACACAATGGCTGGTCTTGGGCTAACCAGGCCTCGGCCTCGAAGGCACTATTGGGCCAGGATGGCTTTTTGAGCTTCTTCTAGATGTTAGGAAGGAACGCATAAAATTCTTCGTGATTGTCTGGATACACTTTAGATTCATTTTTTATCAGTCTCATAAGAAAATATGCAGAAGCTCAAAAACAACCTAACATGCATGTCAAAGGGGCCTTCAACACACATGAAGCTTTCCCAAAAATACTCCACGCTTAGGACCACGGGAGGAACAAAACACAGAGCAACCTTTCAGGGGAAGATATGCAAGATGAGTGTGATGCCCCCGGCATCTCGAAAGTTTTAACACGTGATTAGATTAGCGGTAGTCAAGGATTTGGCTTAATAATGTTTAGAGAAGAGCAACAACTAGGCTAGTAAATCACGAAGTCAAAAATTTTCAGTGAAATATGCAAAACCCCTGAATGCATTTGTGACTATAGTTCAAAATATAATGTGATTGGAACCAAACTCTCTATAACAAACTTGTAGACAATTTTATGTAGATCAACTTTGTTATTGAGTGTGGTAACATGCACAAAGGTTTAGGTGGAGTTTTGAGTCGATTAATGAAAAAGCAGAAATCTGCCTAAACTTGATCGGTAAGGAAAATTCAAATTTCAAAGGAACAAAAGTCCCTATCATGCAAAACATTATATAAGAAAGTTGTAGATAATTAAAAACTACACAACATTGGTATAATGCTCTTTCTCTGAAAATGAGCATAAAATAGACTTTAGGAATTTCTAATTTTGCATTAAACCTTGGTCAAACTGGAGTCAGCAGGTTAAATTCAAAGTTAATCATATTTAAACTTGGAATCTGATATTACTCCTTTTGACAAAGTTGTAGATTTGGAAGAGTAGAACAACTTTTGTATTTTGGGTTTTGTCAAATTCAGCCCCTAAATCATTCAAAATGGCGAGTTTAAATCACATCTCCAGCCGGTCAAACCACCCTTTTCCTTTTTCCGAATTTTCGTTTTTCCCTGTCTCAATGACGAGCGGGCCCCACCCGTCAGGACCTCGGATCCGGAACAGAGCGACGTCAGCCGTGGGTCCCACCGCTTCACAATTTCGTGCACCCGGCCCATAGATCACTCTCTCCCTCCTCTTTATCCCGGACCCACCTGTCAGTGACCTCCGGTCCATGGACCGAGTCCACCGCGCGCCCTCTCTCTTCCTCCTCTCCTCCCGCTCGCCCACGCGGCCATGGCCGGCCGCTACGCCATGGCCACGCGCCGCCTGCCCGTGCTCGGCCTGCGCTCTCCCCTGCCGCGTGCCCAGCACCCAGCGCCCTGGGATGGAAGCCGCCCGCTCCCTCAGTCCCCACTACCCTGCCTCCCTCGTCCTCCTGCTGGCCGCCCTCGAGCTCACGGGCGACGCCCGCCATGGCCACCATGGAGGCCCGGTTTGAGCTTCGCGCCACTGCCTCATCCATCCCTCCCTCACCCCGCCAGAGCGAGCACCCCGCCTGCCTCTAGCTCCTCCTCCGTTCCTACAGCTCGGCCGACCCCGCCATCGATTGGAGCGTCCTCCCCACGAGCGCCACCACTGCGGCCGCCATAGCCGCCGAGCCTCACCGTGGGGAACCCCTCTCCGGTGTCCTTCTCGCCTCAAGAGCGCCACCGCCGGACTCCCCACGCCATCGCACAGCCCGCGCGGTAGAGCTCGGCCACCGCCTCCGCCGGTGCCGCGAGATCGAGCCCCGGCCACCGAGCTCTGCGCGTCGCCGCCGCCCACCGGTTCACGGCCGTTCCTCGCTCACTCGCTCGACCCCGCACGACGCGACCTTGGGGGAAAGCAAGCCCTTAACCGGGAACACGTCCCTGGGGTGGCGCGGCTCCAAGTCCGGCCCCATAGCTGCCGGCGCAGCCCGCCCAACCTCGACCCCGCGCGCCCTCTCTGTCGGCCGAAGGAAGAAGAAGGTCGTTTTCCAAAAGCACCCCTGCGCTTTTGATTATTTACGTTCAAGTACGGTGCGCTATTCACTGAGTCATCAGACCCTTACGCGCCAGCCCCTGATGTTAATAGATATTCACGCTTAGGTCCCTGACTGTTATGGTTTTTGACTTATTGAATTTCTATAAACAGAAAACTTTGAAAATTCGTAATAAATCAAATAAAAATTAGAAAAATGCAAACTTTGTTGCATTGTACTCCTATTAGGTAGATCTGCAGAATGGATATGATGGTTGAATAGAAAAAGACCTTTTTGCCCCAGTTATTGAGTATGCATGAAAAACCTTGATAAATAGGAAATGTGGGTAAAATGAGCTTCAAAAATTGTAAAATTTGGGCAGAGGCCTTGTGAACATGTGTAGGCTTTGTCTAAATTTTGGTAGCCCTAGCATTAACTGTTTAATTACTATTTTGTCCTTGTCTTGTATTTAAGTGTATATTTAATTTAGAAAAAGGTTGCTATGAAGAAAAATGATCCATGTGACTTTAGGGGATTGATATGAGCTCTAGGTTATGAACATGGCTCATTGCTAGAGTAGGAGGTGGTGCATGTAAGGTTGTGACTCTGGTTTGAAAATAGTAGAAATAATGCAATTTTACATAAATAATCGAAAATGTGAGACTAGTATATCCAATAAAAACCACCACACTTACCATAGTAATCTTAACGACTAAATAACTATTGCATGTTTGATCGGCTCACATCACCATGTTAGCTTTATGATTGACAACTTGATTTTAGTATATGTGTTCTTGTGAGATTTCACTTACACGTTTGCTTTGGGTCCATAAAAGTAATATTAATGCTAGTGCCAGTCGGGAGGTTTTGATTGAGCTAGTAATCCATTACATGCGTAATTAGATGTTTGCCTCATATTTTGCTTAACCAGTGGTATGCTTGATGATCGTGCATCTCATTCACTGTGTCATGCATAGCATTCATCTAGCAACGCTTATTGCAAATACGTGATTGAGAAACAAGTGCGGGAGCTACTTTAAGCAATGGTGATCCAGAAGATCAAATAAGCCCCAGACACGACCTGGAGAGTCCATCAGTCGTGTTTGGAAGGAGGAGTTGTCCAAGTGATCAAGGGGTTGCCTGGGGCAAAGCCCCACAACCCGACAAACTAACCTAGTTTAGTTTGTTGGTTTGATAAGAATAAGCAAAGGTAGGCAGGACCATACTCAACCCAGCAAACAAATTATACTTATGATTACGCATATGCATTAGGAGTTGCTTGGAACCAATTGCATTAGACTCCTGGTCGCCCTGGCCCTAGCACCTATACATAGAGTTCGTAGGACGAGTATGCCTAGAAATTGCTAGGTACGAGTAGACACGAGTGTGTGGACTCGTCACGTAGGTGTTTTCAAAGTTATAAAAGCCTACAGTTATATCATTTATAGTTATTGCTCATGAATTAAATGGAGACCGGGCGGAGATTTATTTCAGTATATGCTTTTCATAAGGTTGCACTTCGGACTCCGCACGAGTCGCATAAGGCCCGTTCGCTGTTCGCCTGCTGTTCGGCATAACATTGCTAGAGTGCTTATCCGGGATATGGGACCGGAGAAGTCTTTCCTGGGCTCGTCCGAAGCACAGAGACACGTTCCTACCCGCTGGTTGAGAGGAAGGTGGCCCGGGGGAGCTTGGTACTCATGACGGGGAGACCGAGATGTCGGCAGGCTCGTCATGGGGGCACAACCCGGGGGCTAGGCGGGAGTGAATCGAACTTGGGATGAGGCAGGTTAAGATTGGGGCTATATGTGGGAACGCGATGGCTAGTAAGCATATACCCCTGGCATGATAGTTATTCCCGGGAATTAAAACCGATTCGAATCGCTGATGCCCACCAGGTGTGGGAATGCTGATAATGCACACGGGCAACGTAGTAACTACTTAAACTCTCGGTGTTTAATACTCATGGTTTTTGGAATATCACATGATTGAATTGGACTGTTTACCTTTCTGCAAGTTACAGTTGTGTTGAAGGCTCTATAAATGATGAAAACTTACTATTTATGTACACATGTTACTGTTTAAAACTAAAGGCTAAGGATCCACTTGCTAGTAAGCCGCTTCGCGTCAGCCGTAAGCCAAATCCATTAAGACCTACTGAGTAATTAGTACTCAGGGTTTGCCCCCATATTTTGAGCGCATGTATGGAGTTCATGGTGTGCACATGTGTTGGAGGCGGAGCATGCCCTCATTTAGGATGAGATGACTGAGTGGCACGAGGGCAACATCGGTGGGCTCGATGTTGTACCTCTAATGCAAATCTTTTAGTGATAATATGGTGACCCCTAAACTTATATTTCCGCTGCGAGAAACTTTCAAACTTGCTGCCTTATAACATTATGTTGAACTTGTATTTTATGTAAAAGCTGGTTTGTAACTAAGTCTAATTTTACGCTATTCAACTGCCTGTGATGATGTTTCTGTTGTGGCTCCATCGTGGGTCAGATGTGTATGATGTCGGTTCCTCTGGGAAAAGGTAATATCGGGAGTCGAATGACTCTCGACGGACGACCGGGTTTAGTTCGGTCTAATCGCACTGCAAGCCAGAGGTGGCAGGTGTGCTTAGCCCGGATTAAATCGGCGGTTCCGCCACAATGAGACCGGAAATTATACGGATACGGATCGCAGATATAGAATGACTTAATTCACGCGAAAGGGGCAGACGAATGGGCATCTGCCGGAGAGAATTGGACCTTTTTGGCAGCTGATGAGGTTTCCCAGCAGGCGAGGTGGTGGAGGAACGAATGCCGTTGTGGAGTCACGACCTAGGGTCAGTTTTACCTTTTCCTCCACACAACGGCTGCTCTTGGGCTAACCATAACCAGGCCTTGGCCTCGAAGGCATTATTGGCCAGGGTGGCCTTTTGGGCTTCTTCTAGATGTTAGGAACACATACATGTCCCATGATTGTCTGGGTACACTTTAGATTTGTAAGTGCAACAAGACTCCTTAGTGGTTTTGGTGTTTGAGTGACAATACGATTAAAGATCTAATCTCTTTGTAAGATCATTTGAAAGGTTTTTACAGGTATATATTGTCAAAGGACATCACTAGGGTTGCTTTATTAATGCACTTTGAGACACTTGACTTTCATGTTAAGAAAAGTGACTCTAAATTGTATCTCTTTCATTTGGATGTCACTAACTTACTTGGATTTCTCATATATAATAAGTGGCTGATCATGAAGACACTCTACTGCATATCAAAGCCAATAATGATCAAGACAAATTGAATGAATGGATAACGAGCAAATGTGCTCCATCTACCTATCGAAGAGGTTTTCTAAATAGAAGTCCAACTATTTCGCTCAAAGAGGATTACTCACAAAGGAAGAAGCTTAGCTTCGCTATCTCCCTCTGTGGATATATTTCAAGACGGCATTATTCATCAAGACAAGACTTAAGTGGATTTCATCTAGATTCATATTCACCTTGAGCATAGGCATGCCGTACTATCAAGAGGGAGCGAAGCTCGGAAGTCTCTATTCAACATGTGCTCACAGCTAGTTCAGAGAGTGTCGAGCCAAAACACTCCTCGTGAGTTGTTATTGTGCTGAGGGTGGGTTCACCGGATTGTCCGGTAATCCTCACCGGACTATCCGGTGAAGGCTGAGCCCAGTATTGAGAGTGATCTCTCTGATCTTTTCCTTGTACTCTCATCTCCTGGTTAGGTGTATCTCTAATGGAGACAACACCTACACTTTGCTCATCTGTTGACTCAGGCTCAGTGCCTTAGCCTCTGAACAGGGAACCCCTCACCGGACTATCCGGTGAGCTATACCGGACTGTCCGGTATAGGGGTTTGAGCTCCAACGGCTAGTCCGCCTCTACCGGACTATCCGGTAGGAACGCACCGGACTGTCCGGTGATGGTCTGACACAGGCCAACGGCTAGTTTTATGAGGGTGGGTATTTATACCCCTCACTCTCTTCCAGTTGCAGGAGTTGCTTCCCTCCACGTCCACATCCATCCAGAGGCTCTTAGTAACACCTCCCAACACTCTCTTTGTGAGATTGAGCTAAATTTGTGAGATTCTTGAGTTAGGAGAGGATTTGTGAGATTGTGTGAGCTACATTGTGAGCACCTAGCTTCTGAGCACAGTTGGCAAGCATTTCCGGGAAGCGTTTTTGTTACTCTTGGAGGTTTCCTCCTAGACGGCGAGAGCAACCCGAAGGGCACCCGGCTTGTGGGTGCCACTTCTCTCGTAGGTGATTACCCCGCTCTTCGGAGCATTTGCAGTGAGCACCTTCATAGCCTTGGTGGTTGTGAAGGAGAGGCCGTGAGTTGAAATAGACTCAAGCTCTTGGTGGGCGCCTCAACGGGGACGTACGGACACTTGCGGGTGTGCCCGAACCTCGGGACTAAAAATCCTTTGTTGTGTGTGCTGTGTGATGCCTCCGGCATCTCAAAGGCCCTAATTCATATTTGACTTAAGATAATGATTTCTTATAACTAAATCATGATTAAAGATGGAAAGAACTAAGGTGGAGAAATCACAAGTCGAAAATTTTCTACTCAATTGTACAAAACCTCACGTTGTTTAGGTGTTTAGTCCAAAAACCAAAGGTTTTCATGAGAAACCCCAAGTACAAAAGTTTTAGTTTTTGTTCTATAGATCAAATTTCCTTCTGGTCCAAGTTAAAAATGTTGAATTGGAAGCTTCAAAAGGCCAAGTCAAATCAGGTCAAACTTAGTCCACACTTAAACTCCCAAATCTTCATTTTTAGCCTTCCCTAAATTTCACTCTAAAATTACTTTTGATTTCACTATACAACTTCAAAATCTTCCTTTCTATGAAGTGAAATTTAATTTATCACCTTTCAAATGCACCTGTCCTTTAAGTAAATGGACCCCATTTTGTCACTCTAAAAGTTGGAAACAAGAAAGGCTCTACATAAATTGCATTGCAGTTTGACCAAACCTTTCCAAATAATTGTCCTTGTAGCTCAAGATATATTGTGATCTAGACCAAACATCCTATACCAAACTTGTAGAGGATTTAACAATGAACAATTTTGGTATTTGAATTTGTGACATGCAGAGAGGTTTGAATAGGGTTTTGAGTCCTTGATATTAAAGTCCTAAATCTGCCAAATTCTGACCGGTAAGGCAAATTCAAATTTCAATGAAACAAAAGTCATGATCATGCAAAACTCTATATAGAAAAGTTGTAGATCGTGAAATTTTGAACAACATTGATATATAAATTTTTATGTATAAGTGGACCTAAAATAGACTTTTATAATTTCTAAGCTGAGGATTTCAGTTGGTCAAACTGGGGTCACAGCATTTGAATTCAAATTTCTCCTCAAATTTGAACAGAACATGGTATCAAAGTTTATAACAAAGTTGTAGATCACGAAGCTTGGAACACTTCTTGTATTTTGAGTTTTCACTGGTTCGACCTCTAGGTTACTCAAAAACTCGATTTTCAAACAGACCTTCCTGCAGTCAACAGGGGATTTCTCATTTTTCGGATTTTATTTTCCATCCATGAGTCTATGACACGCGGGCCCCACCTGTCGGGCGCCTTGGATTCTCAACAGGTGGACGTCGTGTTCTGCTCGCCATGGACACGCGGCCGCTAGCTTCTGCCCACGCTCGACGCTGTCAAAGCGGAGAGCGCTCCGTCCGACTCGTTCCCTTCACCAGGACACCATTCCGGCTACCTCCAGGCTCGCCCAGCTCTCTCTCTCGTCCTTGTCGTCCGCCCAAGCGCTTAGCGCGTCACGGCCGCCATTGCCGCCGCGGAGCTTGAGCTCGCATCCCTGACTCTCCCGTCCTCGTCTCGCCTCACCAGCGCAAGCTCCGCCGTCGCCTCGAGCTCCTCCACCTTTTCCCCAAGGTCTGCAATCCCGCGGCGGTCTCCGCCCTCACCCCACCTAAGCGCGTCCACCATGGCCGCGCTGCACCACCCTGCTCGCTGTGGAGCACCACCTTCGGGCCCTCCCCTCGCCTCCATGACTCCACCTTCGGACTCGTAGCTCCATCGCGCAGCTCTTGAGCCCGACCATGGCCTCTTCCCTCGCCGGAACGGACAGATCGAGCCGGAGCCACCGTGAACTGCCACGCCGTCGCCACCTGCAGTTCACCGCGTGTTCCCTGCCAACTCCGTCCACCCCGCGCGTCCTCATCTTGGGGAAAACGTTGCCCTCATCCGGGAACATCTTCCCCGACCCCGTTCCGGCCACTTCGTCGCCTCCTCGCGCCGGCGCAGCCCCGTCATTCCCTCCCTGCGCGCAGTTCTCTTCCCAGTCTGGAGGTAGAAGAAGAAGGGCGACTTTGCCAAAAACCCCCTGGAGTTCCCTTTATTTCCCGTGCTAATTTTGTTACTGTGTGCTGAGTCTAGGTCCACTTGCATGCAGGCCCCTGGAGACTGTGTTTAATCTTGATTTAGCCCTCGGCAGTATGGTTTTCTATAAAAATGCATATTCTTGATATGTGTCCTTTAAAAATCCATAGTACATCAAATAGAAATCGTAAAAATATGAACTTAGATGCATTGTACTCCTTGTTTTTAGATCTACAGTATGGGTATGATGTGGGCACGTAAAAAGACAGTTTTGCCCATGAATTCATGCATGCTATGTTTTCCTAGGTAATTAGCCAAACTAAAGTTAAACACCTTCAAAAATTATGAAACTTGGATAGTAACCTTATCATGTTATTTAGGATCCGTGTGATTTTTGTTAACCCTAGCACTCACTATTTAATTACAGATTTGTCCCTATCCCTATTAACTAGTGTATTTCATGAATATGAAAATGCATGCTACATAACACTAGTTCAGAAAAATCTATAGAAATTATATTGTGCTCAATTGGTCCAGTGCAGCCTAGAAATAAAGTTTCATGTGTTTTTCTTACTGTTTACTGTGTGTTTTGAAAATGACAAATGCTATGTTGGTTTAAACAATGAAATAGAAAAGTGCTATTTAATGTGCTACAAAAATGCCACCAAAATACATGCAGCCATGTTACTGTACAAATATGATTATGTGAGTTTTCATACATTTTGGATGATGCTTCATTAGTGTTCTGCAAGTAGTTACTTATATAAGCTTAAAATAATAATAAAGAAAATAAAACAAGGACGTGATGTGTGATCAGACGTGAACTTGTGATGTCGTGTATATGCTATTTGGTATAGTTAGTTTGCTATATTACAACGTAACACTCACTTTCTATGAACATCCGGTAGTTGGATAACTAAACAACTAGGTGTCGGGTAAAATAATGAAATGCACCTCCTTTCCTTGGTAAGGTCTTTATAATAGTTTCTACATGCCTTCTTCATAATAGGTAACCAAATGAATGCTTGCATTATTGTATGCATATATGTTTGCTTTGAGTGCTCAAAAGTACTCCTTGTTTAACCAAATTGTCATTTACCTTGCTATCTATACTCGAAATGATGGTTTGACTGCATGCTTGTTCAATGCTTGTTTAAGTAGTTCATCAATTATCGTCGGTCTAACCTTAAATTTTGTTTGTTACCTATAGGTGCTTGATCTTCATGCATCCCATGCACTGCATCATGCATATGATTCATATAGTGACGATTATTGTAGATACGTGATCGGAGAAGATAAAGCGTGGAGCTACAACAAGCAACGGTGATCCAGAAGACCAACTAAGACCCGTTCACGACCTGGAGGGCCCATCAGTCGTGTTTGGACGGAAGAGTTGTCCAAGTGATCAAGGGGTTGCCTGGGGCAGAGCCTCACAACCCGGCAAACTAACTTTAGTTTAGTTTGTTCAAGTTATCAACAACAAAGGTAGGCCCCTTAGGCATATACACCTACCTAGGGAATCTCACCACCCTTTATTTGATTATGCATTTACGTTCAGGTGTTGTTTGGAACCCCACCTGCATAAATACCTGATATCCTATGTAGAATGGATAGAACGAAGTCTATGCTTAGCCATGCTTAGACGGTAGAAGACGAGTGAAGATATTCACTCGCGAGATAATAGGACTCAAAATGTTTCACAAAAATTTAATACGAGAGAAATATGATATGACGTGATGAAAAGATGAGACCGGGCGGAGATATGAGTATATTACGATGAGAAATGACATGGATAGTCTGGTAGACTCCGCCCGAGTCGATTAAGGCCCATCCGCTGTTCGCCTGCTGATCGGCATAACATTGCTAGAGTGCTTATCCGGGATATGGGACCGGAAAAGTCTTACCTGGGTTTGTCCGAAGTTTTCGAGGCTCCGCCCATCCACTTGCTGGAGGCCGATGGGCCCGGGGGCGCTTGTACTCGAGGGAGGGCTGACCCAGAGAACTGTGGTATCGCTCCTGAGGGGGCACAACCCGGGGGTTAGGTGGGGGCGCTTTGAATCTTGGGACAAGACAGGTGGAGATTGGGGCTATATGTGGGAACGCGATGGCTAGTAAGCATATACCCCTGGCATGATAGTTATTCCCGGGAATTAAAAATCGATTCGAATCGCTGATGCTCACCAGGTGTAAGAATGCCGGTATCGCACACGGGCAACGTAGTAATAACTTTAATATCTTGTTCATTTAATCATGCTTTTTATATTACATGTTTGTACTTGTATGTTACCTTTTCGCAAGCTCCTTTACGATGACATATGTGTTGGGATGATGATATATATGAGTTATGGATGATGATAATAATTATAATGAATCAAATGAGGCTTATACTTTAAAAATAAATGCTACTTGAAAGTAAGGACTCACTTCTATTAAGCTTGCGCGGGTTAGAGTCCAGTCCACAAAAAGCCTTGCATACTCTCAAATGTGTCGGGTTAAAACCGCCCACGGGTAAGTCCTACGAGTACCTCACGTACTCACCCCTCACGTTGTTGATATTTTTATTTCAGGAGCTTCATGATCGAGAATGACAATGGTGGGCTCAATGTCATGGCTCGATGTTTTATTTTCCGCTGCAAGAGTATATCAGTATTACGTTACGGTTTCCGCTGCGAGGTTATTTTGGAACTCTATTTCAGTATGATTGTACCCCATTTTGAGTAAATATTCTTAAACAAATCAATCTATATTTGTATGAAATGATGGGTTGTTGTAATTGTAGTGCCTCTTTCGAGGGCTTAACGTGTGTTATGTCGGCATCCCTGGGTGATGGTTGCATCGAGTGCCCTTTTGGGTAGCTCGACGGACGACCGGGTTTAGTTCGGCCTAACCACACTGCAAGCCAGAGGTGGCAGGTGTGCTTAGTTCGGATTAAATCGGCGGTTCCGCCACATGCTGTGCCCCTGCCGGGAGACCCAAGCTTGGTGCTTGTGGTTGTTTTACTTGCTTGCATTACTTTATTGCTTCCGCTATTATTATTCGTGTGCAAGTTCTCTTTGTGAGTGCAGGAATAAAGTGTTGCCAGGATCATAATAAACATATAAAAACATTACACAGCTCCACATAGCTCGATAAATATTTTCTCGTACACTTACCTTGGGGGTTTCGGTTTCTGTGTGACACCGGACTATCCGGTGTAGAGAACCGGACTATCCGGTTATACCGGACTATCCGGTTGTACCCATCGGACTATCCGGTGTGAGTGCTGACGGTGTGCTTTTAAGTGGTGTAATTTTTCAGTTACGCCTATTCACCCCTCTAGGCGACATCTAGATCCTTTCAAGATTCATTTTTTATCAGACTTTAGATTCATTAGAAAAGATGCAGAAGCGCAAAAACAACCTAACATGCATTTCAAAGGGGCCTTAAATGCACATGAAGATTTCCCAAGAATACTTCAAGCTTAGGAGCACAGGAGGAACAACACACAAAGCAACCTTTCAGGGGAAGATATGCAAGATGGGGACTGGAGACACGTTCGGGTTTCATACGATACGGATACGGATGCGGATATAGAATGACTTAATTCGCACGTAGAAATGCTCATAAAACAAAATCTAATACCTATCGAATAGAGCTGGCGGCCCGGCGCAGATGCAACCGTATACTAGCTGTATACATGCATTTCTACAGATGTATAATTAATTAGAGAGCGTATAAATAATTTTTTTCTAGCTACGGAATATACCCAACGGTGTGTTGGCGCCAGTCGCCACAAACTTCAACGAGATTCGCCGACAAAAAATCGAATTCTTTCGTCTGCTATCTGTCTGCGTCGAACGAGAACCGGAAAGGAAAACAGGCCCACGACCGTAATACCTTATCCGCTTTCGTCGTTTAGCCCACCAGGGGAAAGCTCCACCAGTCGAAGCCCACCGGATCCGACGGCCACGGACCCACCCCCAGCCCCTCATCTGCCCATCCAGGCCGTCCATTCCTACGTTAAACAGCCGCCAATCGGAGGGAGCGGCGCCGAGACCAGTCCACACGCACGACGCGAGCACGGGATGACGGCCGTGGCGCTGTCCGTGGACGCCGGCGACCGCTCCCGGGCGCCGCCGGAGCTGGCCATGGTGACGCGCGCCGTGCAGCGTCTCGTGGCGCGCAACGACGTGGTGGCGGGGCCGGGGGTGGGAGGAGGCGGCGGCGGGATGGCGGCGTTCGAGGCGGCCAGGGGCGCCCCCGCGCCGCGCATCGGCGTGGCCGAGTACCTGGAGCGCGTGCACCGCTACGCCGCGCTGGAGCCCGAGTGCTACGTCGTCGCGTACGCCTACGTCGACATGGCGGCCCACCGCCGCCCCGCCGCCGCCGTCGCGTCGTCCAGGAACGTGCACCGCCTGCTCCTCGCCTGCCTCCTCGTCGCCTCCAAGGTTCTCGACGACTTGTAAGCCGCCTTCCTTCTCTCTCTCTCTTCCTTATTCGAAGGGCGGTTTTGATTGCGTGCATCCATCAAACCATCATCCATGGCTCCATACACGAATGCCTTCTTCCAAATTTCGTCGGAAAATCCTGCAAGGAACAAATTCCAGTCCAGCAGTTTATCTTCGCCATCCATCAAGAATTGTCAAAGGGCGGGAGCAGTTGCATGTGCACTTTGATCACGCACGTCATAATCTTGGGGTAGAGACGCAGCGCAACCGGTCCACGACGACCACGATAATTACTCGAGAGTTTCACACCACATTTTTTTTTAAAAAGTATTGAGAACTAAATTGTGACTTCCATTGAGCCGAGAAA
The DNA here is from genome assembly GCA_030272315.1 of Paspalum vaginatum. NCBI lineage: Eukaryota > Viridiplantae > Streptophyta > Magnoliopsida > Poales > Poaceae > Paspalum > Paspalum vaginatum. The sequence continues at coordinate 4,115,204 of CM059017.1, read as the reverse complement.
GGAAGGACATCGAATTCTTCTCTATTCTCGACTAGTTCTTGTCACATAAATAATTTACCGGCTGCCGTGCTCTGACAGCGACATCAGAACGAACCGGTAGCTGCCTCTGCCTGCGCCATGAATAATCTGATAGCTGCATGATGCTTGCCAAGCACAAATGTTCAGAAAACGACAGTATTACCGATCATTTACTTTCATACATTTGCTGATCGTACTACTGCATGTCATATATTTACTGATTTGCAAAGCATCATCCACGAGTGTTTTACTGATCTGCATCGTGCATGGCTTCTTCTCGATCGCTTGATCTGCGCGCCACCGCTCGCGCACGCAGCCACCACAGCAACGCCTTCTTCGCGCGCGTGGGCGGCGTGAGCAACGCGGAGATGAACAGGCTGGAGCTGGAGCTGCTGGGCGTGCTGGACTTCGCGGTCGCCGTCGACCACCGCGCCTACGGCAGGTACCGCGAGCACCTGGAGAAGGAGATGCGCAGGGACTACTACTGCTACGGCCTGCCCGGCGGCGCGTCCATCACCGTCGTCAAGACCCTTCCGCCGCTGGCGGAGGATGACGACCGCCACGGCGACGGACACGAGCGGGAGAAGCCGGAAGGCGTGATCGCCGATGGCCGCCGCGACGAACACGATCTCGGCAGCCTGCCGAACGGCGTCGTGCCGGCGGCCAAGACGACGTCTCTTCGAGAGCTCTGGGCCTTCGGTCACTAGCAATAGCAAGCTGCAAAGTGCAAAACTGCAAAAACCTCTGCAGTGTTTGCGCGTTCATCGACTGCATGTGTGCTGTGCATATTTCATAAATATATAAATATCAGCAGAGATGGACCATGCAATGCTGGTGGTGGCTGCATGAAATGGACCGAGCCATTATTGATTGAGTAAATGCCACGCAAGACACACATCGCCTGTTCAATCGAAACTGGCTCCCCTGTCATGGTGTCCCCGCAGATGCTGATGCGAGGATGAGATGAGCCGTGAGCGCCATCGATCTCGGTCTCACCAGCACTCGTCCAAAAGAGTAGGTTAGGTAAGTCGGTTGGAGAGGTCGTGGCCCTGCACTGCAGCCTGCAGGGGTCCAACTCAGACGTACGCACGCATGCTTGGACGCCGCGAGGGACGCGAGGAGAGCTTCTCGTCGGCTCTCGGAAAGCTGGTGCAGCAGAAGAGGCCGAACGAACCGCCGCGCCGCCGAGAGAGATGAGTCATGAGTGTGTGTGATGCGCAGAAAAGGGCGACGGCGTGACGAGCACAAACGACGGTGCTGATTCAGCGGGCTCAGAAAACGGCGAAACAGCAGCCGTTGCCTTTGCATTTTTTGAGTCTCGCGTGGACGGCATGCCGGCATATTTGCACCGAAGCCCTGTGAGACCGGACTTATTCGGTCTGACTCGCTGCTTTGAGGCTCCAGGGATCAACATTGGAGGTTGGGACAGTATGGTTTTTGTCCAACACACCGGCACCATCAGAGACAGTCAGCATGCTCCCTCTCTTTAAAAAAAATAAAAAAAAGATGAACTCCATAGCCCATAGGTACTGAGATGTATCCCCTCTAATTTATATATATTTGATCGATGCCAAATAATTCAATTTTGCACTCATCAGCGTCAAAATAAACAAAATGGACGGGAGTACCGTATTAGCTAGTGTTGTTTTTTATATATAGCATAAAGTGATTGATTTAAGACGTACCATTAATATGGATTTCAATGTATATAGAATGTTATGTATATCTATAAAAAATAAATAACTTGGCAGTATATTCTTCATGATTCTTAGCCGTCAGATCTAGACCAAACAACCGTCGATCTCTCCATTCGCTCGTATATAAACAAAGAGCTCGCTCAAACCCTAACCTAAGCCCCCTCATTCCATTCCCACCTTCCTAGGAGCCGCCACTCCTCTATTGCGATCCCACCCTCTCCTCACGGTCACCTTCCTTCTTCATTGTCTCCGGCGCACTAGCTACCCGACGACTGCCAATCATCCCTTCTCTTGAAACAAAATTGAGAGGAGACACCCTTGTCACGATACCCCCTTGCCTTCCCCCCTCCAAGGCTCGAGCTCCGGTGAATCCACATCCCAATAAAAGAGGAAGAGGATCATGGACGAAGTGTAGATCTCTGCACTCAGATGGTGAGTAAATACATCCATGAGTTTATTGTTTTTCTTGATTATTTACGAGTTATGATTAGAAGAAGACTAGATTCGTACTATAGAGATGTTTATACCGCACACACTGCTACTAAGTTTGTTACCAGATATTCATCAGAAGAGAATCATGTAAGGCGGATTTTGTTGAAATCCGTTAGACATGCATGATAAGTGCTATTGTCAGGAGGCGGATCTGAAGAAAAGTACTCGGGCCTTCCTAGCACTTTTTGTCGAACCTTGGAGGTCTCTTAGTCTCTCTAATTCTCTTAGCAGATCCATGGACTAGAGAAAAGTAGACATAGAACAACACATTTTCCTTCTTATAATAATATAAAAACTATTGAACCTAAACCCCTAAAATGTTGGACACTTTTATTGTCTAAATATGAAAATCAACGTAGGTGTTAAACCTTGAGCTACACAAATATCTCCATGAAAATCATATTGTTTCATGGTTAAGAGTTAAGCTTACTACAGCACTGATTTCTCCGTACTGTCACTATAGTTCCATTTTTGCCAAAAGAAGAGAGAAAGAAACACGTTCCAGTAATGTTCCAAGAACAAGAGCATACGACTGTTCTCGTGACAAGCTACGGCGAGGATTCCAAAAATGCCAAATCAACCTAGTACAAACAGGCCCAAGCCACCAGGGACTCTCTAAAAATACTCGAAATTCCGAGGCCCTCGAGTGCAAATTACGCGCCTCCTCCGTCCGACCGCCCGACAAAAACAACGCGAGGGAGCTCCCCCCTCTCTTCCCTTCTTCCCCGTCGTGGTCCGACATCTCACAGCCCTCCCTCGTACAGTAGCCCAAATTATACCCCTCTCCCTCGCTCGCTGGCCGTTCTAGGGTTTCCGCCGCCGCTGCCGCCGGCCAGTTATCTTCTCGTCAGCGGCGATGGCGTCGGCGTCGGCCCCGGCGGCAGGGGCTGGGGCAGCCGCCGGGGGCGGGAAGGACGACGAGCTGGCCGATCTGGCGCGGCGCCTCGTGGACGCCCTCGCGCGCTACGCTGATCGCTTACCCTTCGACCTCGATCGCCAGGTTCGCTCTCGGATCTGTGATCCCGTGGTGTGTTAGATGCCGTTTTGACCAGTCCGTGCCTCGTTGCGGGGCCATTTGTGGGGTCCCGACGCGCAAAGACGGCGCCTTGTTCGGGAAAGGATAGGCTTTGATGCTACTGTTTAGGTCGGGTATTTTGCCGTTCTCTGGTCGAATTGTGGGTTCCCAAGCATCGATTTGGCAATGCGTTTTTTTGGCCGTTGGGTATGCTTGGGCTCCTCCTGTATGCATTGCTGGCTATATAGCTATTGATTTGCAGGTGTACACTGTAAAAATGCTGTTTTTTTATTAACCTGATGGTATCTGGCGGAAGGTTAGGTGATTAGTGTGCCCCCTGTGATTTTGGTGTTCTCTTCAGTTACATTTTAAAAAGAAATGGAACAAGTTGTGCAGACAAGTTTAAGGGAATCACTTACTGCAGTAGAATATTTCTTTAAGAAGATGCTGATTGCTGAGCTTTCAATTGTTTCGTTTATATAGCATCGAGAAATGATCTACCTCTGTGATCGATCATTGAATAGAATTTTCTTTCCATGTCTCTTGAGCTTTCAATTGTTTCGTTTATATAGCGTCGAGAAATGATCTACCTCTGTGATCAATCATTGAATAGAATTTTCTTTCCTTGTCTCTTAGTGTAATGCACTATGAAGTTAGTTTCAATTATGCTGTAGTTTCTATAATGTGCTGTTGCTAGATCCAAGTAACCGCTGGTGTAAACACCACTCTGTAAAATGCCAAGGTCTGGCTGTTTTCTTGCAACAGTTTAAATATAGATATATGGCAACAATTTGAATTGATTAGTGCACACACCTAATGTGTTCGACATGGTTGGTTTGATTGGCAGCGTTGTAGTGTTGCTGTTTTAACAGTTTATAATCAAAGGAAAGGCTCATATGGGTCCCCTGAGAATCAAAGCATTCTGCCAGAAGATGTACTCTTAAAAAATCTAGCATCTCTGACATCTGGTTGATCTTTGATTGGTGTAAACATTACTTTGTCGTAACAAAAGTGTTGCAAATTTTTTGTAGCTACACTTAAACAACAGCTGGTGTGTTTAAAATGTATTTATTTGATCCCTTGCTACAAGAATTACTGAGTTTCTTCATGTTTATGCTTCAGAAACTTCGCTCACTTACCACACTTGCTGCGATCTCGATCACATTATTGTTTGCCTGGAAAATGTTGAGAGCTCCTCAAGAGCAACCTCGGAGGCCTCGGAGGAGGGCTGCCCCAACATCTAGCAACACCAGCAGCAGATCACGACAAGATGCTTTAACCACAGCAGATGCTTGTTCATCGGCAGATTCAAGAGCACATGAAGCAGTCAATCAGCTTTTCCAGCCAGTAAATGTATTGCTTGTTTTCACTTGTTCAATAATGAAATGATGTAACCTTTTTCCTAGAATTCTTTGGTTTGATAGTTACTCGTTTCTTCCGCAGCTAACCCTTGAGCAGCTTGTCAGGCATAAGCTGAGCGAAGGACGAAGGGTACTCTGCTACAGCTTCTTTCAAACTACATTTATCAGATATATAGAGTGATGCTATACTAATGGATGCTTTTCATTTTTAGGTCACATGCCGCTTACTTGGTGTCATTTTGGAGGAAACAACTCCAGAAGAGCTTCAGGTAGGCTGTTAGGCTGAGTCCAGGGGAACCCCCATCCCTCATCCCACATCCACTATTCCAACTAACCCCACTCACATCTGCAGTGCGTAACAGTATTATAACAGTGCGCGAACCCCCAATTTATGAGTACTATTGGACTACAGTACTATAACAGCTAATGATGCTGAATTGCTGAAAAAAACCCTATTTCGTACTAGTTAACTAATGAATTTATATCTTCTTGCAGAACCATGTCACAGTGAGGCCTTCTGTCATGGAGGTCCTCCTAGAAATTGCAAAATTCTGCGATGTCTATTTGATGGAGCGCATTCTCGATGATGAAAGCGAGGTAAGTACTAAGTAGTTACAAATTGTTGGCACTGGGGGCATATGAATCAACATCTCTTTGGCCTACGATTTTGGATTCCATAGTGTTTGCATTATTATGTACACGGACTACCCATTCCAATTTTAGAATTTGAATGCTGTCTGCAGGAAAAAGTTTTATCTGCGCTGACAGAAGCTGGACTTTTTGCTAGTGGTAGTTTGTTAAAGGATAAGGTATGCTGCACGATGATTACATTGTTGGTGGGCAACAGACTGATTGATGTTCTAGTATTGCTTGTAGCCATTTGCTATTTGCTATCTAAATCTTCAGCCTGACATTTGTAAAATCTGCAGGTTCTCTTTTGTAGTACGGAGAATGGCCGTACATCTTTTGTTCGACAACTCGAGCCTGATTGGCACATCGACACAAGTGCTGAAATTGTTCACCAGTTAGCTGTAAGTCATTGCAATAACACATTAATTGACACTTTCTTGAGAGTTGAGAATGTTTTTTATTTGCTATTTATTTATTTCCTTGCAGAGGTTTATCAAATATCAACTGCACATTTCGCCGCAGCGACCAGAAAGAATAGCATCCAACGTTTTCACCGCTCCAAGCTTGGAACAATATTTTGGAGGCTTAGACCAGAGATGATAAGAGGTAGAGAATATGTGCTTTGATTTGACTGTTATTACTAGTTGCCACATATGTTATTTCCTAGACCATTCACATGGAACACTTTCAAACAATAAGAGAATCGGAGATAATAACATGGAACCTAAACAGAAATGCACTGATCTCTATTTAATTTCTTTACCTGCAGGTCAAATTCCATCCAGCAGAGCGCTGCTTAGTGATAACAGAGGACATCATTGTTCATCATTTTTCTTTATCACCGCTTGAATGATGAAAACCGTTTTTCCTGTATCATGTGTAAAAGCCTTGTGGCATGTACCAGTCACCCGGTGTTATGCGTTATGCCATGCCCCATAAGCTTATGCATGGAGATAGCACATGTAGTAGCATACTTGGTGTATCAGTTATGTCTGTGTACAAGTATAATCAAACAGCTGTAATTGTCAATGTACCCCTATTGCCATTCGCTCCTGTGCGTAGCAGTTTACGAAAAGGGAGCATAATGAGGCTAACGACTGGTCGGCTGTGACTTTTAACATAAGCACCGACATCCATTGAGAAAAGAATTCATTTTGTTCCAAGTTGCAGCCTGAGAAAAACAAAAGTATCTCCTCTACTTAGTGCACCACTTTTTCTAGGCGTCAAAATTACCCAGTGAAAACTACACGAACATTCTCCCAAGTGCCACAAAATTTCAAAGTTCAAACTGTTTCTCATTTCAGATCGGTTTCTCTCAACTGCCACAAAATTTCAAAAAATTCCAGATTGCTGGTCTCATTTCAAACCGGTCGCTCATCTTGGCATTTTAAGCATGTACACGTGAATCCGTAATCTGCAAGCTGCGCCTGCCTCTCCTCGTACGGAAGGTCCTCATCGATGTAGGAGATGGTAATCTGGAATGTACATTGTCAGTAGGTGGCAACACTGCATAGGCATAGCCAAAGTTTTTCTGGATGGCATAAACAAAACGATTTGTACCAAAAACAGTGTACCTCTTCGTCCTTACTGATAGGCTTGAGAGCAATTATCACTGCATGGCCATCCTTATCCTGCAGTGGCAGCTTAACAGCTCAGATCTGCATTGCTGAGTGCTGACGGCAAATTGGCAGGAGAAAAAAAAAAGAGCTAATCAGCTTGACAAAAACGAACTCACCTCATCTCTTTTAAATGCTTTTGCATTTGGACAGCATGAATGGTTCATGCAGCTCTGCAAAGGAAAGAATGCCGTTCCTGCCAATGCAAATTTGTCAGAGAGTGATTTATGCTGAGCAAATAGAAACGGGCAAGTATCTCAGTACTGCAGGGAGAGCTGTGCATACCCTCACAAGGAACTGAATAGTCTTCACCTAAAGCATCTAGGAATGGCCCTGTTACCTTCTCTGCTTCCTCCTAAAGCACAGTGCAAATCAGGTTAACAAAACACTCGGTTCTTTTCAGATTAAAAATCTAGAAAATTTGGACCAATTGTCAACAAACCTTCTCGCTCTCTGGAAGATCATCAATATGTATGAAATAGTCTTCAACCGGTGATGCAACAACTAAATCACTGCAACAACGGAGAGAGCATCGAGATATTATGATGTCAAATACCTCACAAATATTTGTGTTCATTATATATTCAAAGAAAAAATAATGACACAGCATGTACATTCTTCAAGATGAAACAAAAATAATTCACTTACAGATTGTTCAGCTCAAACATGCCAATTATATGGCCATAAATGTCAAGCGAAAACACTATCATTGTCAAGGAAACTTGAAACAAGGATGAAAAAAAAATGTCAAGGAAACTTATATATGTGAATATATCGAACAAGCCAGTGGATTTCTGACAAGGATACAGGGTGCACACTCAGGATCAAAGATTGCATCCTTGAGAAGCTGCAGTGACTGCAAAATACAGAAGACATGATCAACAATGTGGTGAACATGATCAGAACGTTGGTAACTGATTGGGTACAATGCAGTAGAATAAGTTGTATGTGCTTAGATGTTATATAATTTATCCTTGTCCATACAATATTATTAATTTGGTACATAATGAAAAAGATACTCCATTGAAGTTCCCAGACTACAATGCCTTAAAAAGGACGTTGACAATTAGTTTCATAATATCCCATAAATTGAATTATCTGCTGCACAATAGTTACCATAAATGCCAGATCCCTGATATGCTGTCTAAACAAATCTTCTTCACTTGAATCAATATCTTCAGGCAAAGCAACACACTCCCACCATCTGCAACCACAGGTTTTTTCTTTTGTCACAAGTTTGTAGTAGATAAACAGGATTGTCTTCAGGAATGTCACACCTGAAGTCTCCTGTTGCAAAGTAGTTTTCAAAAAGGAATTCACTTAGTGCAAAAAGTCCACAGATAACAAAAGAGGGGAAGAACAAATTCTCAAGCCCATGCTATGGTCTGAGGGTCATGCATGTACTACTAAAGAAAATTGCTAGAGTATATTATTCCATTGAATTGTTACTAATACATGTGAAAAAAAGAACAATAAATATCATACTGGACAATAGCAGTATCACGCAACGCTGTTTCATAGTGCTGTACTAACAACTTCTGATCATACTCTCATTCTGGTTACCTCTTTTTGAAGCCCATTGAAAGTGGTTTCCAGGCTTCCACAAGGAGCAAAAAGTTTGATTCATTAGTTTCATGCTGCCTTTTGAGTTTCCTGTATCTCAACAAGGTGAAAGTGATAGCCTGACATATAAAATGTACAGGTTTGTACATGAGAACCAAGAAGTATTAAATATTACTATATTGCACTAGAAGGCTAGAAGACAAAAGGAAACAGATCAATTCTTTTGTTTGGTCAATTTAGTATTTTTTATATCGCTATCAGTCTTATCATGCAAGACTGTTCTAGGGCGTTGGCCAATAGCAGGTTCACAGTTTGGCGGCCATTAATATCAACTCCTAGGTCTGATCCACATTTTGCATTTGACAAACTCTAAGTTGCACTTTTGAAACATAAAAAGAACACATCACTTGGAGAACATTACTAGGTGAGAAATAAATATGGCCATTTCAAGTGATATTTGCATGCCAAGATACTAGATAGTATGCATACTTCTATCCCTTACCTTGGCAGCAACCAAGAAAATATCGTTGGTTTCTGAAACAAAGAATGGTTCACATCAGAAAATAAGTTTATAGCCTAAATGAAAGGTGACAACAATCATGAATCCTAAAAAAATATGGACATTGTGGTATAATGATACAGATCCATGAATAGTTAGTGATGACTTACCATTAGCATGCCGTACAAATTTCTGAAGGGCAGATTTCTGTAACGGTTCAGTCTTGGATCCAGTGCACAGCAAAGAGTGATAAGAATCCCAATCAGAATCCGCACACGATTGGCTGTACATAATTGCAATATCAATTAACAAAGTTTTATTGTCAATATTGCATTTATATGAAATATCCAAGAAACGGCAAGAATTAATTCTACGTTCCATAAACAAGTTTTTGACAAGGAAATTGGGTCTGAAGTGATTATAACTCACGAGGAAAGCCATGTATCACATGTTTTGTAGAGAGAAGCTAGTTTTCAGGGCTACAGAATCATCTCTAGCGTCACTTTGAAAATAGAGAAGTGCTTTGCAAATTATTAGGAACACAAACCTGCAGTACACTTGTTCCTCACATCCACCAGGGCAAGCAACAACTGACGGCAAACAGAACTGATCAGTTAAAGGCAGTGACATGTCACCATCCATGAGTGACATTATAACCTCTTGTGGCACAGCACTACTATTTCCATTTGTTCCACCAGAACAACCGGTACTTGACCCAGCATGACTCCCATGGCAATGTCTCTCACTAGTGCCATCAACACTAGTGGCAAGGCTTTGCAAATACAATCTGTGCCCAATCTGGAACTCTATGGAACCAATGAAGCGGAAGCAGTAACTGCACACAACACAGTCAATCTGCAAAAAGCACATAAAACCGACACAACATTCAGAGAAACAGGCTTATTTAAAATCCGTAAGGACCTGTGTACTTTCAATCAATGGAGAACCTTGTTAAGGCTGTGCTGAGCACCAACCAACATCTGGTCCTTCAGAACAAGGTCCTTTTCAGCGAAGTCCCTGTTTGCACAAACACCTGCAAGAACCGGTTTGTTGAAACTGCCAGCTTTTATGCCAATTCTACACAAGCAGACTGGATTGCTTCCCTTCCCGGTAAAGTAATTGCTCAGTAACCAATACCTTTCCCATGCTTGCCGCTGTAGCTCAATTTTATGCCATCATGCTTTTTGGACCGTATGAGTTCATCATAGTATTCCTGAAAAAAAGAGCATATGTTCAGTACCTATCATTAGCACTGGATCAAACCACCAACGTTACCACCCAAATATAGCGCCCTTTCATAATTTCGCATCAACGCCAGTCTAAGCTATCACACATTCACACCACCACGAAAGCGCAATATATCATGCCAACGCCATGGAAGAGCTAAAATTGGCCATCTTTCGATCAAGCTAGCAACTGCTGCGCCACGATACTGTTCGATGAACGGATTCTCAAGCAAACAGCCGAGTCCTAGAGGAGGGTCCGGATGGAAAGTAAGCACCTGGGCAGAGTGGAGAGAAGGCGCGGCGATGAGCTGTGCGATTTGGGGCGCAAACTCTCGGTCCAGATCGCACGGGCTGGCGCCGCTCCCACCCATTCCGTCGGGCGGTGCCAATTGGAGCCTCTTGCGGCGGGTTCCTCAGCACCTGCCCCCCTGCCCGCCGCCGCTGCTTTTGCTAGTAGCCGCGCTGGGGTTTGGGGGTTTGGCCTCAAGCCTCCACCGGGGAGAAGGGGAGGCAACAGACAGAGTTGATAGCACAGATGAGGGAGCACGCGTTTGGCAAATGAAGACGTGAAATTGTTTTACGCCTTTAGGCGTTGGCAGCGCTCCTCCTACCTCCTGCCGACTTGCCGAGCTACGTTTTCTTTGGATGAGTTCAAGACTTCAAGCATTGCTTTAATATATTGCGAAGTCAAACAAAGTGGCATGAGAAGGCGCAGTTTTCCTATGTAATAAAAAAAAATCACTGCCGAGATGTCTGAAATATAAATTCTGCTTTCATTGTTTGGTTAGAATCTGAAATAACGTAGCACATTTGAGTTCACGACAAGAAAGATGCATCAGTTTTCGCATACTGTGCCTACTTATGATGTAGTGAACCCCAAAATGATACTTCGATCTTTGTTTTCCTTTTCGAATGGTGGAAGACTAGCCTTAGCCTCTTTAGATTCAATTTCTGAAAGGCATGTGTCATGAGGGATTTCTCCACTGTTTCTAGTGTCCATTTCATCACTGCCATCTCATATATTCAGTCACATCCTAATGTTCAGCACTATGACCATTTATTATGAATTCATCGTTCATGGCCTGTGAATTAGAAAAGGTCCATCATATGGGAGGGCTAGCATTCAGTATATATATTCTCTACTACTTTCTGATCGTGGAATTTATGCTGTAGCCTCTGATAGATGAGGCTGTTTCAGAATATTCTGATGAGGCAATGGTCTACGAATTTATTGAAGTGCGTTGAATCAGAACTCGTTGCTCCTTCAGCCGAACTAATTAGGTTTGTTCTTTAAAAAGTAAAACAGGAAAACATTTGAGAAAGGGTCATCTATACTGTTACAGTAAACACCAAACATTGACTGGCCCACTGCTAACACATCAATAGAGACCATATATATAGATCACAAGTAAAGTTTCAGCTGGCTGTATATCTTTTGTTAAACAATACATTGATGTATTCCGCAGGAGCGTCATGGACATGGCATTCTTCCGCAGACAGATGCTTGGATCAGACCACCCACTGAGGTTGAATGGTTGATTGATCTGCGCACAAACCGGTTACAAGCAACTAGGCTCTTTGTACTTGCTGGGTCCGCCGCTGATCATAGACGTTGTGGACTCGTGGTGCAGCTAAGGTGCTCGGTATAGAGGTAGTTAACCGGGCTAAAGATGTTTTGGATGCCTTCTTCGATAGTGGCGCAAAGGTGCCAGTAAGCGGCACCAGGAGGCTGATGTGGTGGCGTTTTGCAATTTGAGTGGCGCTGTGGTGCCGCAACATTATTGTACGTTGCGTGTTGGATGTCTTATATATCAGCTCTCCTGTGCGTGGTTGGTGGTAGACTTCAGACTTGTGATCTTGCACTATTATAATAGAAAATTTAACGTTCAAAACTTATGTTCGAGGAGGAAGAATAGATTACACATAAGTAGAGTATCCAGCAGCCTCTGTTGTCCTTTGGTCATTAAAATTGCATCAACCTCTGAATAATGCTACTGAACATGGTGGAGGTTAGGGGGGGAGTAAACGTAGATGCAACCAGCCTATAAGGCTATAACAATTAACAACTCGTTGAGAGCAGGATAACGACCACACGACTCCACACCGATCGCACTCGCGGTACGAGTATACAATAAAACTGCCAACTGATTTCTGTTTGAACTAACCTCTGCCGTGCTCGTGAACTATATCACAACTCACAAGGGGCTCAATCAAATTAAGCATCAAACCACTGTTGCACTAATTAGCATGACCCTGCAGGCTGCAGCCATCCAGTTGGTGGCGAATGATGCAAATGGGAGATACTGTGATTCGCATGGGCAACTTCGTTGCCGTCATCGTCATCCGTGCCGCGCGCGATCCATATCCACTCAGCCAACCACCCGACGTGCAGCTCCATATATTCATATGCCAGCTCCACCATTTGGCCCACGCATACCATCGGTACAAGACTGCGGTCTGCAAGCAGCATCCTGCATCCGGTCTCCCGGACTCTCCTCCGCAGCTGCCAGCGCCTCTTCCACAGCTCCTCCGAGAGAATGTCTGCGGCGCTGGTGAAGGCTCTGGTCGCCCTCGCGGCGATGGCCGCCGTCGCCGAGGTAGCCGCCGCCAAGTCCCACACGATCGAGTGGTCGCTGGGCGGGAACTACGGCGACTGGTCAAACGGCAACGCGGTCAGCGTCGGCGACACCGTCGGTGAGCACCCGTCCCGGTCTTCGAACCCATTCCCGTCCTTCTCTCAGCTCTAGCCCCCTGTTCAACCGCTTGCATTGTTCCTGTTTGGCTTTCTCTATACACACATCGCATCTGACCGCGCGGGACGTACGCACGCACGCCGGCGGTGGCGCGGCGGTGCAGTGTTCACGTACTCGCCGACGCACACCGTCCACGAGCTGTCGGAGGCGGACTACAAGGCGTGCATCTTCGGCAACGCGGTGTCGTCGGACCGGAGCGGCAGCACGGCCTTCACGTTCGACAAGGCCGGCACGAGGTACTTCGCGTGCGCCACGGGGTCGCACTGCGCCCAGGGCCAGAAGGTGGCTATCACGGTGGCCACTTCTTCTTCGCCAGGCGGGCAGAGCCCGGCGACGCCCAGCGGGAACGGGAGCTCGGCGGCGTCGTCGATGGCCGGCGCAGGCGAGCTCGCGATGAAGCTGGCGCTTGGCCTTGGCGTCGGAGGAGCCTTGCTCGCGGCCTTCTGAGCAGTGAGCACTCGAAAACATTGTGGTTGAACTTGTACTGCGTTCCTGTGTGGGCGTGGCTGTGTCCAGTAAGCTCTTCGCGTGTCGTGTGTGCCAGGACTTGTTGTGCAGTTGAAACCGCAACTTGTAATGTTCTTCGCGTTATGTTGTGTGACGCAACATTGCGATTCATGGGGACTGAAATTTCATTCATCAAAAAGGAAATGCCCACTCTAACTGAATGTATTGTTCTTGCAACTGATGGGAGCCAATGCTTTCAGCATGGCGCCATGGTATACCATGCGGTGCCATTGCCACAACTTCCCCACGGCAGCTTGGTAAAAATGGAAAATATGCTGAATACTTACTATGTTAAAAAAAAGGCCCATTCGCAGCCCATGTTACGATGTCCTTTGTTGCAAAATATGAGGTCCAAAATCGTTCTAGATTAAATCACATGACGGTACACTTGCATTAGGTGTCAATATTTTAGAAACTCGGATCATATAGACATTCTTGCAATTCTTTTTAGAAACTATTCAAATATCTGCTCAATCTACTCTTACAATTCACAGTGGAGTACGGTGAACTTCCAATATCTGCAACCATTATTTACAGATGATAGCTATATTTAGATAGCTCTCCGGGCCCTCACACCTGTACCTTTGAAATCGCCAAACCAAATAATCCTAGCATATATATGGACTTTACAATGGAGTCGACAGATCATATACAACAACACCCCAGTAATTATTCATCCATTGGATTATCGCTACCGTCATCAATTTACTCGTTTTCTGCTCTCGATGAAAATCGATCTTCAGTTGCCTGTGATCGATTTACGCCTTGAACCGAACAACGATGCATGATATGTCATCTTTACTCTCTCTTTTTACAGCTTCGGTGGTTAATTGCTTGGCAGCTACATATGGGTCCTTGTACCTTTTGGCCAAATCAACAACCTCTTGATTGTTCATCACCTGGTACAGTCGATATTAGGAGAAGTTTTAAGAATGCAGGCATGGATATGCTTCAGATCTGCTATATCTTGGTCGTTTGGGCAAAAATTGAAATAACAAGCCACACCTTCCAAAGTCCATCACTTGCAAGGACAAGTAGCTCGGCAGTGTGATCTATGTCTTCGACTTTTATATCAGGCTCTGATCTCAATAGTGATTTTAGATTCCTGTCTCCAAAAGCTCTAGAGACAGCCAACTGGCCACATACTCGGGGAACATCTCCTGAAATTTACAGTGTCAGATTCAATATGCTTTAAACAGAAAATTCAAGTTCACATAAAGGGCAGCCACGGTGCATGAGCTAGTTCCCACTAGCGCGGGGTCCGCGGGAGTGACGGACCCAGTTTTCTTAATTCAAGTTCACATAGCTGTACTTATTTTTTATGGCACAAGGTTTTGCTTAATTGCTTATCTAGGAATAGGAATAGTGTATTAAAGGATAAGAATTGCAATCATGGAGTGCAAAAGAAGAATCACTAATGTGATCTTCCTACAATTACAATTATATTGGAAGTTATAACATATCCTAGATCAGTCGATTGTTTTTTTTCCAGGTACAATGAATATAGGATTTCCACTGAAAGGTGGCCATGAAAATGTGTATGCACTTGTGAACAAATCTTCAAGTTAGCGCACTGTAATGGGTCCAGCAATTACCAAAAAGAGTTTTTTATAGATATGGTACTGCAAATGAGTTGAGCGCACACATAGGATGAATGGCCACAAAAAAGCAACTTACTACCCACTAGTACAATAAGTCAATAACATAAGACCAAACCCTATTGTGGCACAACAAAAACTTAGATTATTGCACAGAACAAACAATGCAATGTCCTAGGCCAGGCCTCTACTATACCATTATCTTTTTTTTTTTGAACGAAATAGCAGGAGCTCTGCCCATCAATTAAGGGGAAAGAGTTCAAAGAACACAAAATGCGGTCCAAAGACCGGAGAGAACACACCCGAGCACACTTAAGGGTTCCCAGATTCACACCTTGGAAGCGCATCTGGAAATCTTGGGCTTTGATGCGTTGTAATTTTTCCATGGGGTTAGCAGTCCTTAACTGATAGGCTTGCCACACCCAAACCCCTGCCGTATTTTTGACCAGGCTGAGGAAACCATAGAAGCTCTTAGCTTCATGTGTATTTGCAAGAAAAGTGTGATTCATCCTTTTGGACTGCACAGTAGTGGCGGAGCGTGACGTGAAAATTGAAATCAAGGAGGGGCCATTTGGCAAAGGTTCTCACCTAATACATCTATTAGCTTGGTTAAATTCACTTCAGGATTGTGTTGCGTGGACACCCTTCCGTAAGAGGAGGAAAAGGCTAAAATGAGAACAGGTGTTGATCAACATCTTCTATAAATGTGGTGGTCAGGGAGGTGAGTGAAGAGCCGTCTAATATGCTGCCAGGGCTAGGACCTCAGGAACCTGGTCATAGGAGTAAGACTGGTCTATGTCTACCTCTTGGTTATCTTTGTGTGTGTGGGTTGTGTTTGGGTGTTTTATTTGTATCCTTTTTCCCTCTTTAATGAAATGGCATGCAGCTCTCCTGTGCGTGAGGGAAAAATTATGAACCTTCTCCAGACCCACGCAAGCGGGAGCACATGCTGGCTGCCCTTTTTAAGGGTTTCGTGTAATTTACCCAGAAAAACAAAAGAGGGGCACATAGGGCTAGACAATAGTGACCTATTGCCTTCCGAAAATGTCACAGCGAGGAAATAATCTAACAACCTTTCAGCCTTTTGACTAGTAAGGCAGTAAACCTGTTTGGGAAATTTGGACCAATATATCCGTTTTATGAATACAAGTAATGCTATTACATCTTACTAGAGTTAGGTCTCCTTTAAATTAGATAATATTTTTCAGTGCTAAAATTGTATTCTTTAATTTCAAATTAATTCTTGTAGTAACCGCACAACACTTATTTTTCAACCAGAGAGGAAGCCTATAAATTGATTGTTCATATTTTTACTATAAACTGCACAAATATGGTTCCGATTGTCTGACTTCTAAAATTGCACCACCCATATTGACATACCATACCACTGTGTTGCTTCAAAATATCACAATACAGGAACTAGAACTGCTTATGTTAATTTTACATGCAATGCATCATTAAGCCATTAGCAGCATTCTATTTGCTACAAAATGTATGCTTTTATTGAATGACTTGCCACATGCAATCTACATGAAAACATACTTTGAACCATCTCAATTATAAGCTAACCGTACGGTGCTGTACACATGCTTGTCATGGCGATGCCTACGGGCCGCCTACAGTCGGCCAGTAGCTTTGCCAGGCCTGCTTGCCTCACTTGATGGCATTTTGGTACCTGCCTGGGAGTTCCAGGCATCGACTTGGCATCTAGGCAGGCTGCTCAGGCTTGCCAGATGGTCACA
The DNA here is from genome assembly GCA_030272315.1 of Paspalum vaginatum. Lineage (NCBI taxonomy): Eukaryota > Viridiplantae > Streptophyta > Magnoliopsida > Poales > Poaceae > Paspalum > Paspalum vaginatum. The sequence continues at coordinate 4,098,487 of CM059017.1, read as the reverse complement.
ATGGACTGTGGCAGGCCACAGGACACCATCTGAAACCTTGCTGCTTTCCGCCAGCAGATTTCACCCAGCCCAAGGCCGCCGCCCATCCACCTCTCCCCCTCCAAGGTGCATCCACCACCGCCCTCTCTCTCTCTCTCTCTCTCTCTCTCTCTCTCTCTCTCTTTCTCTTCCATGAACCGCCTCTGCCGCTCTCAGTAACCAAATTCCCGGGTCGACGGGGTCGAGGAACAGGAACGTGGTAAGTGGTACGCTACTAAACAAAGATTTTAACATTGGGGGCGAGATTGTTCCCGAGTTCCCGGAACGGAACAAATGTGTTCCCAGAACGAGGAACGTGGCATAGTTCCACGTTCCCGGCTACTAGTCTCTCCTGTGAGCTGCGTCTACCATATCCATTGCCCCCCCTTCCCAGGTGCCTCCTCAGCCCTCTCTCCCTCGCCCATGAGCCACCTTCGCCCTCTCTCCCCTCCTGGCTGCCACCATGCCATCACATCTCCCTAGCAGCGCATGCCAGAGCAGCAGCCAGCAGTCTTCCATGTCAGTGCAGTGCATGGCAACGCAGGGTAGTCGGCAGAGCAGCGCAGGGCAGCAGCAGGTAAGCAGAGCGCAGGCAGTACAAAAGTAGCACCAAACAGCAGGGCAGCAAGCAGCAGGCAGATCACAAAATATTTGATATTGAATTGTATTTGATATGGGCATATGTTGATATATAAGCACGGATCCTGCTGCATTTTGCTGAAGAATCAGGCGCCTAGGCATCCAGACGACTTGCGTCGCCAGGGTGCCATAATAACCATGGCTGTACGATAAACACTTACGTATGATTACCGGGTAATAAAGCAACCACATCGCTAAACTTGGCTAGTAGACAACTTTTTTAGTTTCCCATACCTAAAAGCCTTTCGCTAAGATTGTGTATTTGAGATGTTCAAATGCTCTGGAATAATATGAGTGAAAAAAATATCGAGACATTGACCAGGCACCTCGATCATTTAAATCAAGTTACCATGATTAAAGAGTGAAAAATTGAGGACACACCTGGCATGTTTGAAACAAAGCCACCCCTATGTTCGATTACGCTGCGCTCAACATTCGGATCATGGTCTACTGACATCTGTATGGGCTCACCACCTTTCAAAAGAACAGCTCTTGAATCCCCAACATTAGCTACCCATAACTTCCTGCCATTTACAAGAATGGCGGTTACAGCAGTGGAGCCACCTTGTCCCAAATCTGGAGTATGCGACAGAATAGCTTGGTCTGTTTTTTCATAAGCTTTTGTGAGCGCTCTATCTGTATGTGTCCAAAACTCTTCCTAAAATAGCACGGTAAGAATAAGACTGCCACACCACAGCTAGTGAATTAATCGTCATTGAAATAAAAGCTGAAAACTTACTTCCTTCAAAATATTTGGAAATAGATTCTTCTGTAAATACGCGGGAACAGTATCTCCTAGATGACCGTCAAAAATAGCGAAAAGACCAAGGTCATTTCGAAGATCGGTGACATGATAGTCCTCCATCGGATGATTCGTCATCCCTCTTACAAGGTTATATCCATAGGAGACCTTAACCAGCCCATGACAGCCCTTCCCTTTGCCAGATGCTGTTGATGCATGCCCCGTGAACTGTACACAAGGAGAATAGTCAGCGAGAAACTCATGTCACTAGAAGCTAGCATCATGATGGTATTTTATGTCAATAGCAATTAATAGTAGTACCACAGGAGCATACTGCATAGCGATTTGAGCATGTTTTTTTTTACTAAAATTGAGCTACTATATGAAAGGACAGATTAACAAAAATAATTTCTAACAAAAACTAAATTTTAAGTTCAAGCAGGAAAAAAATCACTATCTGTAATCCCCTGCAGAATCCAATACACAATCAATTGAAAAAAAAAAGCTTCAGAACAATTCCATAGATACTACTACTAATATAGTGCGCAAAATTAAAAAGAACAATGAAACAATACGTGGCAGCAGGAACTGATGAAAAGCGGGCTTACATCTGAGCAACCAGCGCCAAAGCAGCACAACTTTGCCATATCTTCTTAATCCTCTCTCAGCTCCGATCCAGGAAGCGGAATTTTCAGAAGTCTCCACGGCCACCGAGCGCTCTACTGGTACCAGGGGCGCACCTAACATAAGGACACGGGCGCACACATGTGCACCCGATTAGTTTGGCAAACAACACTCAGAGTTAGTAGGTGGAAGGGCCATGCGGCCCATGCATATCCTTGTAACCACATCAGATCGGAGCACAAACAGCTTACACTAGGGTTTTTTTTTTTCTTGGGGGCGCTCGGTTTCGCAAGGCGGGAAGGAAGGGGAGAGAAGAGGGCGGGCATACCTGGTGGGCAGTCGTCGCCGGCGACGGGCGGCGGCGCTCGGCGAGCCGTCGCCGCAGGGAGAAGAGGGCGAGGGAGAGGGGGAGGTGAACGGAGAAAGAGGGGGAGGGGAGGGAGAGGGAGTGGCCGCAGGAGTCGTCGCCCAGTCGCCGCCGCTGGAGGGATGCGATGCGACGCAGCTGGCTTGGAATGGGTCAACCCAAAGTGTTTGACCCACGCTACCCAACAAATTTATTTCGGGTCTGTGGGTTGGCAGGCATTGGCCCCCCAAAGTCCTCACCCCAGTGCAGTAGCGTAGGCCTAGCCCCCAAATTAAATGCTAAACGCGTTTAGATGGACGGCTAGGAAAAAAAAGGCTTAAAGAGTGAAAGGGAAATGCGTTTTTCAACTAAAATACTCCGGTGCGTTTAGATGAGCGGGTGCAGACGACAAGCGCACGTGCTACAACACTGCAGTTTGCAAAATTGCCACATACTGTAGACGTTTTGTGTCTAAATGAGGAAAGAGGAGCCATCTGTTAGCAGAGAGATGACCTCGACGCATCATGCCAATTATTCACGCATTCAAATTCAAGCATGTTAGAAACTAGGCATGCAAGCGGGGCGGATTGTGGAAAGCCGCAAACCCACAAAGTATACCGCGAAATTATTTCCGCGTGTTTGCAGTTGTCTGCAAACTCAATAATGCGGTCAACATTGAGTCGGTGGTCTTTATAGCAAAAACTGCAAACCCGCGAGACCCGCGTATATAGATAAATTAGAGCGTAAGATGTTTGCATTAAGATAGGACATCCGTGATGAGAATTTAAAGCGTCACTTATGTATCGATCGTACTGAATTGATTAATATAGAATATTAGAGTGTCATATTTTTATTTTTGCGGACCTTGCGGATTAATACTATTGTCCGCGAACGTAGCGGAGCGGACAATAGTGAGCCGCGACCAATTTGCGGTCATAATGCATTAGCCGCAAACAACGTTTTTGCGGGACGGTTTCGCGGATTCACGGAAAAACACCCCTCTGGCCCATAACACTCTAGCATACGATTTTTTTTTTCACTTTCAGCCACACAAACACACCGCACAATTATTGGACAGTAGCCGTCAACGTCAGTAGACTGTAGCTTTGCATGTTTATCATGGCGATAAACATCATGCATCAGCCCTACCAAGGATCGTCCTTGCATTTTGCTTGCTTCCATCGATCATCACATCTTGAAGAGGTATCTGAGATCCTCTACAGTGAGTCGGGTTGCTCGATTGCCCCAGGATTGGTCCTCGCCCAGTGCAGACTGGATCACCTTCTTTTTCCCCTCCTGCCAAAAGAAGCACACACGTTTTATTACCATCCATTAGTTTTCAGAAGTGTTTCAGGTTGCATGTCTACACTACTACAGTCTACACAAATCGATCTCTACCGCACAGTTATTCCTGTTCGTTGTTTTTTTTTTCTAAACTCTTAAAGGTCTTTGAGACTCAGCTTAAGCAATTCCTTTTTTTGTTCCTAGAATTTACAGAATTCTGATATGGTAGAAGTATTTCTCTCACTGACAAATCTGCTGAGCTTTGGTAAAGTTTAGACATGCCAGCTGTTCAAAGTTCAGAATGTTTGACCATCGGCATTCAAAAACAATAAATGAAAATGAATTGAAGGAGTAGAAAACTAGCTGAAACTGAGAACGACTACGGCCACGGTTACTTAAAACTAGTCTTTACTATGATCACAAACTGAATATGCAACTGAAAACGACCATTTTCTGTTGAACAGTGATCCGAACACTCTAAACTCACACAATTAATAAAGCGCATGCCTTCTAAGCAGGGGGAAACTAACTAAGACACCAAAATGGAAATGAATCAGCGACAGCATTACCTACAGAGATAAAATGCGGTCTTCAACAGTGTCTTTGACGATCAGACGGGAAACAGTAACAGCACGGGTCTGACCTATCCTGTGTGCCCGATCAACTGCCTGATCCTCAGCAGACGGATTCCACCAAGGATCAAGCATGATCACATGGCAAGCGGCTACCATGTTCAGACCAAGATTCCCAGCCTTCAGTGACATAATCATTACTCTCACCTGAAGAATGAAAATGGAAAGTTTGTTGAATGTCTACTCACATGCATGGTAATTAATTGATTAATTGTGAAAACAAAAAAAAAAGTAGAAGACAAGAGAAATGACCTCTGGGTCAGTGTTGAACTCTTTCACTGCTCTTTCTCTTACGTTCAGAGGCATTGACCCATCCAGTCTCCTGAACTCAATATGGTTGCTGCTCAGTGAGCGCTCCAGCAAGTCCAACATGCCAGTCCACTGGGTGAACACTATGGCCTTAGCAGGGACTGATCCCATGGTATCACCGATGATCGATTTGATTATGTCGATGGTGGCCCGGATCTTCGAGGAGATGTAACTACTTTCACGGACTGAGAATGGCTGGTCCTCATCTGTGGAACAACGAGAAGTTGCACCAGAATCCGGTTTAGGCCAGAGACAGAACTTCAGTACGTCGGCAAATAAAAGAGTGTCAGCGCTTATTTCCTTTCCGCAATGTGGCAGCGCGGGGCAGATCTTCTCCTCAACTTTTATGTTGTTTATTAAATCCTCATGCACACACCTAGCGCAGAAAACATGACCACATGTTGACGCAACAGTATCCTTTGGTGTTTTCTACAAAATGGAAGGAGAATGAACGGTTGTCAGATTTGTGAATCAAACAGGAGTAGCATTTTGGCTAGAATTAAGAGTCAATTCCTTCTGAACCATTATAAAAGTTCGCAATCCCCTATCTGTCACTGAAAAGTTCATCGCTCCTTCCATGCCCTTAGTCTATTTTTGTCTAGACCTTGTGCCACTACCGTCAAGCAGAAGGGAACGACCGTTAGGCCTGACTTGTAGGGCCCGCACGTCAGCCACTCGTGCCCGATCTCCTCTGCCCTGCGTCTCCATCCCTTGCTCGCGCGTAGGAGCAGCCCGGCGCAGAGAGCGCCCACCCGCCGCAGTGAGGCCGCGTCGCGGGGCTCCCGTGAGCTCGCCACCCGCCGCAGCGAGGCCGTGCGGCCGCGCCTTGTCCACCTCGACGTCCGTCTTGGTCCGCCTGGGCGTCGACTCCATGGCCTCCGGTGCTTGGCGGAGCCGCGCAAAGGCGAAGCGGTCAGCGGGGAAGGCGCCGGTGGCCGAGGCGCACACCGCGGCGGCACGGCGCTCGTGCCGCCCGCGAAGCCGGTGGCGGAGTGCGGTGAGCGCACTGTCAAGGCCCTCGACGTCTGCAACGCAGCACGCGACGGCGGCGTGGACCACACGCACCGCTGCGAGCGCCTCGCAGGCATCACCGAGCGCGGACGTGAGGAGGAGGGGACGGGGGCCGCGGCGGACGTGGGGATGGTGGGCAGAGGAGGCCGAGGGCACCGCGGGTGCGGACGGCGTCGGCCCTGCTCGCGTAGAGGCGGCGAGCGTGGAACGCCACGGAGCGGACACGGCACGCGCACGCCGCGCACGAGGCCGTCGACGAGGTGCGCCGACGCCGGGATGGGTCAAGGCCAAGGGTGCGCCTTCGCGGCAGAGATGGTGGAGCGCCGGGGCGGAGCAGGGTGCAGCGATGCCGGTGACAGAGCGGAGCGATGTGCGGCGAGGCACGCCGGTGCTGGGACGGGTCGGGGGCAAGCCGAGGGCGCGCCGGGCGACGGGGAGGATGGCATGGCGGTAGAAACAAGAACCACTTAACGTCCATTCCTTCCGCTTGACGGTAGTGGCACAGAGGTCCAAACATAAATTGACTAAGGACATGGAAGGAGTGATGAATTTTCCAGTGGCAGACAGGGGATTGCGAATTTTTATAATGACTCAGAATGAATTGACTCTAGAATTAAACCAAGGATCACTTGTGCAGTCACACAAAAGAAAGCATTCAAAAGCAAAATGATATGAGAATGAATGAACTAGCAGCTATTTCAAGGCAACAAAGTTTGCATGTACAGATTCTGTGTGAACTGTTTGCTTACATTGCATATGGTACATTTTGCGGCACCTCTTTCCAGACTATCAAGTAAGTTGACTGCTGTCTCCACAGGAAATTTCTTTGCCAATGCTAGAGAGTGGTTACACGGTTGTTTCCCCTTCAGAAGAAAAGGGTGGTTACAAGCCTGCCGAAGTTGAGACAGCAGCGCAAGAATGTGCACGTAGTTTTTCTGTATGTAATCTTTCGAGCATTCCTGTAAAATGAACTCAATATGGAGGATTAGATGCCGCAACAACATTTAAGGACATCTGAAACCTATTATGAAAAGAAGAAAACGTAAATGCAAGCTGAACACATGGCATCAGCATCGAAGCTATTTTGGCTTAAACATGCGAACCTAACTTTCACTACTAAGTTAATGTGGGTGGCAACCTCATGTCCATCAAAATAAAAAGACCTCTGGGAGTCTGGGGTTGCCTACTTGCCTTTCTAGATCAAAACGTATTTATCATGTAAGATAACAGAGGGAACTGGAAACTACCTTTAACGTTTGACGAGAGTTTTCTTCAAGTCTTAAATAGAAAGCCCGCTCCTCCTTAGTGAAATCTATTTTACTCAACTGAATTGTCTTTGGTGGTATTTTTATGATTGGCTCTCCATCGAGTAGTTTCTATAAGGAAAGAGATAAAAAATAGATAAATGAAAAAATGTCACTGCCAATGAAGAAGCAACAGTCAAATATACTGAAAAGCTTTTAGAAGTTAAGATACAAAACAAGATGGGATTTCCTTCAGAAAAACAAAGTGCTCGACAACCGACGCCAACAAAGTGTGCAAATGAAATGAGTCTGTCTAGTTGGTATGCGTGTGTTTTGAGACTTTCTGTCACACGGTTGTTTTCGGTCTCCAAAACACACGGTTTCCAACTCAAAACTACTTCGTGTGTTTTAATGGCACTCGAAATCCGTATCATCAAAATCACATCAAATGGCTGGGGCTTGGTTTTGAGCCTAACAAAAATAGTTTATCTTAAACTTGAAAAAATATGTTCCAAATTACAATAGCGAAAAATGAACTGTAACTACAATTATAAAACATTGTCAATATAATTGCAAACACAGTGTAATCATAAGCACACCGTAATTACACAATGTAAATACAGTTGGAAAACACATCGTAAGGTAAGTACAGTGGCAAAACAGTTACATTGTAATTACAGTTACGGTGACATAACACATGTAATTACACTGTAAGTGGATTATGATGTAATTACAGTGGCAAAATACATATAATTACATTGGCAAAAACACTGTGCGTAACTACACAGGCAGTGTGTATAGTGTGTGAGTGTGGCAGCTATCCCCTCTCCTTGCCTGCTTGCAGGAGCCCGGATGAAAGGGTAACTGACCAGCGAGTAAAATACGTGCGAGCGAACAATAGGAAAGGTGGGGCCATCTTGTCTCCGACAAAATTATTTTGTTATAGGATCAGCTAGAACGAACGGTGAGAAACAACCGAGGGAAGCGATTAGATGGTCATAAAATCGCGTGACAGCAGCCTCAGAAACAACCGGTTGTTGTTTAGATTTTCTCAATGAAATTGTATGGTGCCTAATATTATTCCAGGGAAAAAAGAATAAGGAAATGCAATGGTTGATAAGCAATATTCATGGTTATTGTAAAAATGGCAGAGGCCTATGCTAAAACAAACTTTGTGATCAGAGGGATGCATTGGCAGTGTAGCCGATAGGTAAAAAAAACTGCAGACAGTGCGTTCAGAGTATTTTATCTCACCTTTTGTGCGCCGTAGCAGAACTATGCTCAAGACAGTTTGAAGTTTCTTATAGCCATGGCTTACATCCATTGAGACTGGGTTTTTAAGCATAGAGCGAAATGAACTAAAGTTAGAGTAAGGTTCATATTTCAAGAAGCGGAAATAGCTGTATAGGTCCTCAATTCTATTTTGTATAGGTGTTCCTGATAAGCACCATCTCCTTTCCGCGCTCAATCCGCAACAGCCTTTAGCCATCTGGGTTTGGTGACTTTTTATTGTGTGAGCTTCATCTAGAACAACTCTGAACCATCGTACCATGGCAAGTGGGCCGTCAGGTTTCCGTTTCTTCTTTGCCTTGCCTTGCGCATTTTTCTTAAGTTTCATTTTCTTGCCACCAGAAATCTCACCATTAGGGCTTTCCTTAGGCACTTCAAGGGCCACAATGGTGTATGTGGTCACAACAACATCGTAGTCTGCCAACTCATTTGGGTCTCTAGTCCTTGAACCTCCATGATAAACCAGAACAGACAATTCTGCGCTTTCGTCAACCTTCGTTGACAGCTCACTAGCCCACTGCTTAAGAATACTAGAAGGGCACACCACCAATGTACCTGCAGCTGGTCTAGACGTTGGCCTCAACAAGTTTGATGCAGTGGAGCCCACTCTGGTCTTCTTGGTGGCTCGACCTTTAACAACCTTTGATGCATGGGCCATCGATTCCTTCTTGTCCATGAGAAGCACTGCTTCGCTATCGTCGTTGTCAGGTATCTCACGTCCGGAATCATTAGCCATGAACCTAGACTGCTGAAGCCTCTCCTTCTGTATAAGGGCAATTGTAGATATTGTCTTCCCAAGACCCTGCACACACAGGAAACTATGTGCCAGAATACGAAAAAGAATTGAAATGTAGTGGAATAAGGTATGGAATAAGAAATAACCTGATCATCTGCCAAAATTCCACCTTTGCAATGTGAGCTATTCTCCTTGGAGATCATCCAAGCTAATGCTATTTTATTTCAAGCAAAAAAGAGCATAGAGATGAATACAGCCCCCGGAACAAGACAAATAATTACGAGGCTGAAAGAATATTCTATACAAAATAAGTTACCTGATGCTTAAGGAGTGGCACTGAGAGAACACCTTCAGGCAGGTCTTCCTCCCCTTTTTCCTGACGGATACACTGCACACAGTTGGGGGGGAATCAGTTTGGTCCGATCCATATATATAATAAACTAAATAAACACAGAATTAGGCTTTATTACATGTTCGATTAAGGAACCAATACAACAATCAGCAACCAAATATCCCATACCTGCAGAGCTTCTTTTCTGAGCCAATTATACCGGGTTCAACATCGATAACAGAATTCAATGATGGCATTGGCCGGCAACGGAAGTCCGTGTTTGCCAGCTTTGCCATCCTTCCAGTGCCTGTTCTATTCTCAGCAGGCCTATGAAAGCAGGACGAAGCCTGATGAGTGTTACTTAAAAAACTGCTGTCGGCTTCCAACACGACTGGCTCTTCGTCGCTATTCTCGTCAGAACTTGTGCTGAGAGATTGGAGAGACTGGCGAAAACGTTTGCTGCGAGCGCCATAGTCGTCCTCGTGATCGTCTTCGCTGTCAGAGCACAAACTGGCGGTGTCCGAGCGCAAATCGGTGGTCTCCTCACCGTCTGAACACAAGTCAACGATGTCTTCACCATCTGAGCTTAAGTCAATAATTTCCATAGCGCCTGCAATTAAACATAGATATGAGTCAAAGCCTGCTCGCGTTCATATAAATGCCTTCAATAGTAGGTGCTCCACTGGTGGATGAAACTCCAGAAACGTTAGATGCATTTTTCGGCTACACCAGTGACTAATGGGATGATGTCGTAGTCATTTCCAATTTCAACAAAGATGGCAACTTAACAGGTAAAAAATGAAAGGGCAACTGCAACATAAAGCGAAGGAAGTTATCACAACGGTACATGGACAAGAAAATGCCATGGGGCCGGGTTCACAAACTAGTGAATCTACTGCGAACATATTCATATGCAAATGAGACGATCGGAGCAATAATCAAGTTGGTCGCGCGCCGAAACCGAAAACCTCCTAGCTGCAGGGGCCCGGCCCGTCGGGTGTTCCCGAGACGATCGATCCCAAAGCAAGCAAGCCCTAATTTAATCATCCGCTCAAAGCCGGATCGGAGACCCTTTTAATTTCCCGTGGAAAAACAGACAAATGTAGTAGTACGGCAGCAGAACCACCATCATCGCGCGTATACAGAGATAGAGAGGACAGGGAAGCTAGCCTACCTCGCTCGGATCGTCGTCGTGCGTGTCGCCGCTGATGGAGGTGTGGCGATCGATGGAATGGAGGAAGGTATTTGTAGCCGATCGACTTGCGGTTACGTCCCTGGGTACCGTTGGCCGAGAGAGACGATTTCAAATTCGAAAAAAGGAGCGGTCCAAGCCGGGAAGCAAATCTGTGAAAACTGGACAACCGTTTGATATGAATGCATGCACACCCAAAACTTGGAAGGCTAGATACACGGCCGAGTGGCCCTCGCGCCTTCTGGCCAAGAATGCCAACGGCAAGGCTGTGATCGGTGGCATCGACGAATATATGGCCCAAGCCCAAGCCCCAAGCTCCAAGCTGAGAGAACACTAGCGAGCGAACAAGTTGGCCAGAGCAGATCTCTACGGGCATACAATATATATACATTTTTTTTCTCACGAGCAAACATGAGAGCTGTGTATTGTTTATATAGTATAAAATAAGAAAATAGGGCATAACGCTAAGGTCACCAGAGCGTGCATATGGACGTACAAACTGCCGTACATGCGTTGTATACATAATGACATTTGAAATATAGGCAGGCTGGTGAGGGTAACCTACAAACCCAAACAAAAACAACAGAGTCACAAACTCCACACAGCAAGACAGATTGCATTCTCGCCTACGAAAAGATAAAAGAGGGCATATACCAGTAAATATATCACAGCCAGCCAACCTTGCATAAACAATTTACAGACCTGCCAATGTCAGCCAAGGATAACTATCATATACGCAAATTCTCTCTTGGAGACTGAAGAGTTCTCTTGCGACCTCCATCTCCCATGGGGGCGGGGCGACTACAAGAGTCAGGCAAACAGAAAATAAAAACTGCAGAAATGGGCTTGAAGCATCAGCCATGGTGAGGTGAGCTACCTTGGTTACCTCCAAAATTACCTACTTGCATAAATAACACGGTGCCAGACACTGTGGGTGTGAGCCAACTCTACCATAGCCCATATGCATTAGCATTGTCACGACAAAAGCCATCATCCCTACAGATGATTACAAATTGCCATTACACCATGAAGAGGTATCTGAGATCTTCTACGGTCAGCCGGGTAGCGTTGCCACTGGAACTGTCCTCGCCGAAGGCGGATTCAACCATCTTTCTCTTTTTCTCCTGCCCAGGGAAATATCCACATTTAGTCATCAAATCTATACAAAACACAGAAAAGGAAGGCGTCCACAACTCCACATGACAGTTACTCCAACAGACCTTCCAAACTTTTTAGAAAAAAAAACAGATCTTCCAACTAATATAAAGTTGTTCTGAATAGAAAGAGCCAAAGAGATTGGCACTGCATATGATGTACATAAATAAACAAAAGTGGTTGACTGCAGCTTCTATGTCACTTCACAGGTATTATTAGTTCCTAATAAAAGACGTTGGTGTGAAATTGAAGTACTGGTATCTTTAATGATCAACTGATTATTGTAGGATCAATCTGAACACCTAGCTGTTGAACTGTCAATGCCATCCAAACTATGATAATCTTATATGTAGATTAAGTGACTAATGAAGAGTGTCATCAATGTAGAAATACAACAGCCAAAGTACTACCTGCAGAGCTAAAATCCGATCTTCCACTGTGTCTTTAATTGTGAACCGTGAAACAGTGACAGGACGGGTCTGACCGATCCTGTGTGCTCTGTCAACTGCCTGGTCTTCAGCATAAGGATTCCACCAAGGATCAAGCATAATCACATGGCAAGCGGAAACCATGTTTAGACCAAGATTGCCAGCCTTCAGTGACATCAGCATTACTCTCACCTGAAGAATGCAAAATACGATATATTTACTATTGAATGTTAGCAAATGTTGCTGAATAAGGAAAAAAAGATAGAATGCAGGAAAGGACCTCGGGATCATTATTAAACTCGTTCACTCCTTTTTCTCTCAAGTTGAGAGACATTGCCCCATCTAGCCTCCTAAATTGTATTCTGTTGCTGTCCAGTGAAAGCTCTAGCAGATCCAACATTCCAGTCCACTGGGAGAAGACTATTGCCTTAACAGGGAGTAACTCTCTTGGAATTGATCCAGCAGTAGTATCCCCCGCTGTAAGGGCACACGTCTGGATGATTGAGTTTAGTATTTCCACTGCTCCTCGGATCTTCGAGGATATATAACTGCTTTCACAGATTGAGGATGGTTTGTCCTCTGCTTTAGAACTAGTAGTTGTTTTCTCAAACTCCAGCATTGACAGAGTACAAAGCTTTAACACTCCCGGTGTAAAAACAGATCGGACACTTAGTTTCTTTCCACAGAGTGGGTAAGGGCAGACATGTCCATCACTTGTTAAGCTCTCGTGTACACACTGATGGCAGAACACATGACCACATGCTGTAACAACAGCATCCTCAGGTGGATCCTGCAAAACCAGGAAAATAATTATTGTACTTGCGCTATAAAATATTTTCAGATAAATCAAACACACCAATCATTGCTTAATGTTTCGTCACGCACGTCTCTGTTTTAACTTTTGCTTCTTCATAAAAGAAAATGTCCACGAGAACAAATGGTAATAAACTGTGCATGCAAACGAAATCTGAGATTCGAGTGACCTGATTGCTTACATTGCACATGGAACAAATTGCAGGACCTCTTTCAAGCATCCCAAGCAAATTTGTCACTGTTTCCTTAGGAAGTTGCTTTGCAGTTTCAATAGACCTATCATCAATTAGATCTGATTCCTGCCCATTCAGAAGAAGAGGGTGGTCACAAGCCTGCCGAAGCCGCAACAACAACACAAGGATGTTTGCATAGTTTTCCTTTATCGTCCCAGCTTCATCATATGCCTGTATCACGAATAAAACATACGAGCATGATACATGATATTCCTGAGCAGCTGAACCTTAGTTTGTAAAAGATGAAATGGAATAATTCAAGCTATTGGTCATGTATCCTACTGAAGAAAGATGATGTAAATTTCAAGTTACCTTGAACTTCTGTCGAGAACCTTCTTCAAGTGCTAAGTAGAAAGCTCGCTCCTCTTGGGTAAAATCTATTTTACTCAGCTCAATTGTCTTCGGTGGTAGTTTTAAGATTGGTTCTCCATCTATGAGTGTTTCTGTATGGACAATGGTTCGAGAGTACATCAATGACAAAAATATGACAACCAACGAAGAACCAAGTAACAGTGGTGTATACTATAAAATCTTGAAGATATAACAAATAAAATCGGATTCTCTTTTCAGGGAAAAAAGGGTACTGAAACACAAACATGATCAAGATGCCAAAAACCTTTTGTGCGCCGCAGTAGAACTATCCTCAAGATAGCTTGAAGTTTCTTATAACCACGAACTGAATCTCGAGAAATCGGATACTTGATCAGATATTTAAAAGAACTAAATTTAGAGTATGGCTCATATTTCAAGAAACAGAAATAGCTGTACAGATCCTCAATTTTATTTTGTATCGGTGTTCCTGATAAGCACCATCTCCTTTCTGCCCTTAGTCCACAACAAGCTCTAGACACTTGAGTCCGGTAATTTTTTATTGTTTGAGCTTCATCAAGCACAACTCTGAACCATCGTACCCTGGCAAGTGGGCCACCATCTGAACTGTTAGGTTTATTTTTCTTCTTTTCCTTACTCTGCTTTTTTCTTTTGCTACCAATACAAGAGTCTGAACATTTTCTGGACATTTCACTGTCCTTTTGCTCATTATCAGAGTTTTCTTTAGGCACCTCATTGGCCACAGTCATGTATGTGGTGACGACAACATCATATCTTGCCAACTCATTTGGATCTCTAGTCCTTGAACCTCCATGATAAACCAGAACTGACAATTTATTGCCTTCCATAACCTTCACAGACAGCTCATTAGCCCATTGCCTGAGAACACTAGCAGGGCACACCACCAATGTTCCTGCAGCTGGTCTAGTCTTGGACCTCAAGGTTGATGTAGAGTGCCTCACTTTAGTCTTCTTCCTGGGTTCAGCTCCCTCAGAAGCAGCACTTGACTGACTGGCCTTAAGGCTGCTGGCAACATGTAATTGTGTAGAATCATCTAGCTCATTGAGGGGTTCATCTTTCAATTCTTTCTTGTTGATGGCAATCACCACGTTGTCTTTGTCATCATGATCAGTGTTTGGGGCAGATTTGGTACAGTATGAACCAACAGTCATGAGCCTAGACTGCTTCACCGTCTCCTTCCGGCTGCCGGCGACATGTAATTGTGTAGAATCATCTAGCTCATTAAGGGGTTCATCCTTCAGTCTTTTCTTGTCGATGACAATCACCACGTCGTCTTTGTCATCATCATCAGTGTTTGGGGCAGATTTTGTACAGTATGAACCAACAGTCATGAACCTAGACTGCTTAACCCTCTCCTTTTGTATAAGGGCAATCGTTGATATTGTCTTCCCAAGACCCTGTATATCACAGAAAAATAATTGCTTAATATAAAGGAATCTGGTAGGAAGAACGAAAACCTACTTGGATAAAATAGGGAGAATGAGGAATAACCTGATCATCTGCCAAAATTCCACCTGGACAATGTGAACTATTCTCCTTTGAGACCATCCAAGCTAATGCTATTTTCTTCCAAACATAAAAGAACATGAAAGTGAAGAGGGCGTCCAGAATAAGCATAATAATTGCATAACTGATAATAGAGAAAAGTGTTACCTGATGCTTAAGCAGTGATACCGACATAACACCTTCAGGTAGATCTTCTTCCTTGCTTTCCTGACTAATATGCTGCATGCATTTTGGGAACATTAGTATGGTTCATCTAAATACAACAAAAAAAAGGAATATCAGAATAAGGCAAGGTGACATGACTGTACAAATCAACCAAAGATATATACCTTCAGTGCTTCTTCATATACAGCTCTCTCTTCAGAACCGAAAAGCCTTTCTTCTACATCATAATCGACTTTTGTGCCATTAACAGAAGTCGAGGATGGCATTGGCGGAGGGAAGATACGATGTGAACGCTGACCTCCATATACAAATACGTCATCTGACAGTTTGAAACAACATTGTTTTTAGTATGCACACCTTGCACAAATATATATACATCATTTTTGTGGGATTACTCAAATTATACTCTTTCGTGCATAGTGATGTCACCTGTTGGCATAGATGAAGACATCCCATTTCCATTTGCGGTGCAGCTTTGAAAGCCAGTAAACTTCAGATCGGGTTCTTCCTTGATTCTGCTGTCACCTAAACTTGAATAACTGGATGCAAATGGTTGAGGAATGAAGCTTCCATGGGTGAAAGATTGTGGAGGCTGATGCTCAACATTCTGAGCATAGAAGGGTTCAAATTTTACTGTGGAACCATTTGTTATTGATAATGGAAGAGGGCTCTTGATATTGTTACCCAATCCATTGCCTGATTCAATGTGGGATCCATCCCCAACAGGGCTATAAGAGGGTGAAGCCTGTTTACTGCTAATCCAGTCATCGTATTCTTTTTTCGCAATGCACCAATTATCGTATGCCTCCATGCTATTCCAGTCGTCTTCTCTGTATGGGAGAAAACCAGTGTTGTCTTCGCTATCAGAAGTTAGGTCAATGATGTCTCCCTCACTATCTGAACTTAAGTCAATAATGTCCATACTCCCCGGAAGCATGCCTGTCGAATCTGCTGTGTTTATATTTAATCACCAACTATAATAAAATATCGGGACCAGCATGATCCAGAACTGTCTGCTGTGAAGTGACTCGTTACTAGGAACAACTAATGCACCAAGCCTCAAACAGCTTACAGTAGTAATTGTCACCGGATCCCACTAGCTAGCCTGCAAGTGGCATGAAGATGGCAAACGAAATTTGAGCTACATGTGTCAGGGCTGACAATAATGCGAATTCTTAAATAAAACTGTAATGTAATGCCAAAAAACAAATCTATTTTGTTACAAGAAAGTACGACACAACAGTATGCAAGAAGAATTGAACAGTTGATGCTCCAGTAACTCCAAAGAAGTTAACAGCACGTGTTTTCCCCAGGTTATCACCGGTAACGGTGAAGACAAATGGAAATGGACGTTGCAGAATTTTTCCAAGGATCAAGACTCAAGATTCAAGCGAAGCAGATTCATCAGACAGAAACTGCCATCACGCTGGTGACCGCTACCGACGAAGAACGCACAGAAACCAAAGAATCGACCAGTACTATCACGTCAGGCGCCACCTGCGGAATCCGCAAACCCGATCGATCCCACGATCGCTTAAACCTTGTCGGCCAAGTCCCCTTTCCAACAAACCCCAAAGCCCTAATCCGCGAAAAGCTGCGGCCTTTCCACCACAGATGGGAACGGCACCATTTCAACCCCCCAAAATCGCAGCACCCACGTCCAAAGACCAAGGACCAGCAAAAGAAAGCACCATCATCGTCCACGGGGGGCGAAATTCAGCGCCGAAGCTACCTGCTCCGAACCGTCGAGTCCGCGCGCGCGGGCGGAGATGGACAGGCGTCGGCCGACCGCACGCCCGCGCGGCGCCGTGCGCGGGGAGCACGTGGCGGCGGCGG
Source organism: Paspalum vaginatum (assembly GCA_030272315.1). Classification (NCBI taxonomy): domain Eukaryota; kingdom Viridiplantae; phylum Streptophyta; class Magnoliopsida; order Poales; family Poaceae; genus Paspalum; species Paspalum vaginatum. The sequence continues at coordinate 4,081,602 of CM059017.1, read as the reverse complement.
AATCGGCGAGGATGGAGCGGGGAATCCGGCGGCGAGGCGGTTGCTGACGGCGGGAGGGGGGGCGGTGACGACCAGGGAGGATTTGGGAGTGGCGCGTCGTTGGTTGCAGACTTTTGTATGCCTGCGGCGTGGGCCCCCGACGCCCGGGCCCACCTGTCAGCGGGAGCTCGCGAGCGCGAAAACTGAAATTTTTTTCATTGGCTGGGGAGCCGGAGCGGGTCGGGCGCCTCGGCGATGTCTTACGGCGGAAGGAAGCGTGTGGTGCGGCGGGCGAACGGGCGATAGGATAAAGACCGTTCCATTTGGGAAGTCGCCGTTTTGCGTTTGGGAATTGGGAGGCGAAATTGCAGGGGAAATCTCGCTCAAATTTTCGCGTGGACGGTTCTTGGAATTGGAACATTCAGGTCTTGTTCGGTTTGTCCGGTTTTAGAGGAGATTTAATTTCTTTATACTCAAATTTGATTAGTAAATGATTAAATCTTTTCTAATCTTTTTGGATTTTCTCCTACCGAACGAGTCTTTAGGCTGAATCCAAAGACTACAATGCCGTAACAGTGAGTTTGATACTACACAGTAGCTGTTTGTCACAGGTACTATGAAAAAAAAGATGAACTTCGGAGTAATCTACTAAAAGATGAACTTCGGAGTAATCTACTAAATTTCGCAGGCGAAACGGGTCAAAAGTATAAATTGAAATACAAAAAATGAAAATAAATAATATTTCAAACGGGGAAACCCAGGATGACTAAGTCCAAAGTCAACAGGCCAGGTCGGTACCCCTCCTCAGTCCTCACGCATGAGCCGCTGGGCCGAGGCCCACGAGTAACGGGCCAGGCGGCCCAAAGTACGGCAGGCCAGCGGGCGGCGCGGCGGCGGACGAGGAGGATGACGACGATGATGAAGCGACGCCAGGGAACGCGGCCACGGCCGGCTGTGTGAGCGGTTTGGGCGGCGTGGTGGCGGCCGGGAGGAGCGGGTCGCCGTAGGCGGGGCCCTGCTGCTGGCAGTCAGGCCAGCGGCAGTCCGGCTGGGCCCTGTTGGCTCCCCACGTGTGGCGGGCCAGGCCAAAGCCGAGGACGAGGCCGGCGACGAGGAGCGCCGCCACGAGGCACAGGAAGATCTTGGTGGCCTTGCCCACGTAGCAGCACATTGGAAGCTGTTACTTGCTGCTGCTGCTGCTGCGCTTCTTCGTCTTCTTCCCTGAATCCCTGTTCCCTGCTACTGTCTACTGCCTTGCAGAGGTGCTGCTGTTCCCTTCTTCTTCTTCAACCTCTCGCTACCGCTCTCTTTCTTTCATTGCCTCATTGGCATGCAGAAAGAGCACGCACGAAAGGGCACTGGGAGAGAGAGAGAGAGAGAGAGAGAGAGAGAGAGAGAGAGAGGTTGGCGGATGGACTGATGGAGAGTGAGCGAGCGAGTGAGATGGGTATAGCCTGAGGAGGAAGAAGGGGCACTTGCCACCTCGCTTTTGTTTTTGGTGTTAGTGCTGCTTGTCGGATTAGCGCTAGTGCATGGCTTCACGTGAAGGAGAGAGAAAGAGAGAGGGGGCCGCGCGAGATAGCGTGAGGAAAAGGTTGTTAGTTGCTGTTACCAACGTAAATAATAGATATTGCAGCAATTAAGATGCTCATAGACAATTTTATCTTGCTCAGTTCAGTTGAGTTTCAGTAGCCACTGTGGTCATCAACCTGCACCTGCTCTGCCCTATGAGCTTCCTGGAATGCATAAGCAGAAGCAGAACAGAAAGGCCGGGTCGTGGCGAAGCAAGAGTTATTTCTGCACTTTGTTCTGCACCAGTACTCTTCTGCATACACCTGGCAAATTCAAGTAACAGAAGTACCAGTTGATATCAGATGAAAGCAGGCAGATCTTCAGGCGACAGAGAAACACTTCGACCCATCTGCTGTAGTTGTAGGCAAGTAGCTTGTCCCTCAGTGTCAGAAGTTACTCTGCCGACACACCTGGTCAAAAGTAAACCCGGGGGTCTGTCTCGTCTCTGTTTAGGAAGTGGTGACAGTAGAGTGTGAAACTTCAGAACGCCACAGATCATGGATTCATGGAGAAAAACACTGTAGCAACAGTCCTATGGTGGCATTGTGTGCCTCCCCAATAATGATTTGCCTTTTTCTCCCAAGCCGTCCTTCTACCTTTTCCTTCAGTGCCTCTCAGTCTCGGGCGAAGATAAGATCATACGAGTATCATTGGGCGAAAAGCTGAATCCAACCTGCCTGGTCACATGTTGCATTGGGCCACACCACACCACACATACAGCTTGCAGTTTTGTTCACTATCCTAGGGTGGTTAGGCGTGCTGCTTCAGGCCTGGTCCATTTCTGCTGAATATTCTTTCGATTCAGATGCAAAGCTGTAGGTGCACTGGCGCTTCCAATATGATAATCATACCTACCAGCTACATGTACCTCATAGTACTACCAACGTAATCTCAGATTTCACATATGGGGATTTGCACATTTGCAATGCTGCACAGATGGTAACAATTTAATACGGAGTAGTACTTCAGTGTCAGAAGAACCTGGAAAAGATAACGAGTTAAACAGTAGAACACCCTTGAAGATCACAGTAGCCGACTAGCCGCCAAGTCTCGAAGGGTATTTCCAAATTCCAACTCCAGAACAGATGCAACATTCAGAGTCACACAACAGTCACAACAGCAGGACCAGACCAGCAGGCAAGACTGCTACTACAAAGCGACACCCATCAGAGTCACACGAGCGACATTGTACGGTCAGGAACATCCAAAGTAAGTCCCAGGCACTGACCAAGAAGCACTCACGGTCACAGAGCAGTTTCAGAAGACATGATTGTCACGACTATTCCACTACTACCTGCGTCTCAAATGGATCAGCAGAAGCATCTACCAGCTTCTTCATCTCATCTGTGTTCGCCCCAACGATCTTCCTGACCACCTCCTTGTTCTTGATGAGAAAAAAGGTCGGCATAGCCTTCACTCCGTACTTGGATGAAACGCTCTGCATGAATTTACAGTGCGTCAGTGTGGCGTAGCTTAATCAGGTCATCTTTAGAGCATTATACACATCATATTAGGCGCATGTATGTGAAAAAACAAGTTCCTGTGCATTTGTATCCGATTGGGAAAACAATTGCATTATTAAATGCAGATCCTCGAGATCTAGATTCTATAGTAATTCCCCTGACTTGCCCTTTTCCATATCCCAGAACCAGTAAGATCAAAAAATGATTACCTGGAGATCATCAACATCCACATAGAGGAACAAGACCTCAGGGTGCGTCTGAGCTAGCTCTTCAAACTTGTAGTTCATTGATAGGGACGTCACGCACCATGATGCTCCGAAATGAGCAACAACCTATACAACAGATGGGGATGATTTTATCAAGTTTAATTTCTTTCTGTGGATAAAAAAAAACATAGGTGCAGAGTCGCTGTTCAGTAGCAAAACAGAGCACCTTCCATCAGGCTATTCTTTCCCCAATTCTACTGACTGTACTAACAAAAAGAAAAGCTGTAAAGGATACACGAACAGCTAAAGGACGAGCAAGGAGCATGACCACAGATGCAGAGATCAAGTTGCTTCAGAGTTGTATAATTTCACAAAAGCAACAGCGCTATGATACACAAATCTACCATTCTAGCAAAATCTTGAACAGGAATAAAGAACGGCCCAAACCGAAAATGATTGAGAGTCTGAGACCCCATAAACATCAAAAGTAATCATTAAAACTTTGAAATCGAACAGAATCTGAACAAGAGTAAAAGAACAAGGCCAAAGGAAGGAGATGGGGAGAAAGGGAAAGGGAAGGGAACCCACTGGGCGGCCTTCATTGCTTGCTTGATTGGTGAACAGCTCCCATGCCTCCTCGCTCTGAACCTTCACAACCTTCGAATTGCCAACCCCCCGGTTCTGCTGGATCTCCATAGGGCCCGACTACACAAGCCACTCCCCTTCTGTGGTCTTCTTGGCCTGCTCCTCCGTGACCCCTTCCCCTAACAAGAAAAGGTTTACAGATCGTCTACAGGAGAGAAAGTGTGCCAATCCATCCTACTAAGATAAGCATGGGAATATATTCTACAGCTGGTGGGCCCGGCCTTATTTTGGCTGGTATGGTTTTTCTAGAGTCAGGGGGATCCTATGTGGTATAACAAAATGCTATGAGCTTATATGAACCGCATAAAAGATATTTCCAGTAGTAACAAAAACAAGAGCTTATCAGGGGAGAACTTGTTAATATGATGCCTATCAGGTGAGAAGCCACAAAATAAGCACGCAACTTGAGCTTGTTAGTTACCATCACTGTCAACCGTGTCCATCAAATTCAAACCCACATCATAGGGTGCTGCTGAAGTGCCACATTCGCCTGCTGCATCGGTGTGCTTATCTTCTTGTATTGAAAAAAAAAGATAATTGTTATGGCACTGATTTGATTGAATATCCGGTTCTAAGCTTTATCCAACATACCCCATGTGTTACTATATTCATCTACTACAGGAACTGCCATATATATGTAACTAAATTAACATCGGTTTAGACAAATAATTGAGGAAAGGCAGCTTGCTTACCTAAGATGGCATGATATCACATCAATGGTAGCACACAGCATCCTAAAACATGGTTAGGATTGCTTCGCTGCCGCTTCATGGACCTGAAATGTGTCGTTTTCTGAGCCATATAATAACTAGAGACAATCCTCGCTAAAAAAGAACTGCAGACAAGGAAAATAAGTTTCCAAGTGCGATATTTTTCCCAAGAAAAACTCGTCCAGATAAGTACCATTGGAATTGAAGACAACACTGAGCCGCCCGCCCAACTACGCCTCCGCGTCCCGGACCAGCCGCTCCCGCTGCTCACGCGCTGACACGTCGCAGACCGAGCCCGTCACGGCGCCGCGGAGGCCCTCGTCTGGCACCGGCGCACGTCAGGAGCAGGGACGGGAGGGCGGCGGCGGCACGCATCCAGAGCGAGGGAGGGAGGCCAGCGGTGGCGCGAGTCCGGGGGCGGGAGGCCGGCAGCGGTGCGCGTTCGGAGCGGGGGAGGGAGGCCGGCGGCGGCGCGGCAGGAGCGGGAGGCAGCAGCGCGGCAGGAGCGGGAGTTCCCGGTGGCGCGCGGCAGGATTTGGAGCTTCCCGGCGGGCAACGGCGCACGGCAGGAGCTGGAGCCCTGGAGCTTCCCGGCGCCGCGCGGCAAGAGCTCCGGACGCCTCCAGCTCTTCCCGACGCGGCGCGGTAGGAGGGGGAGGTTCCCGGCGGCAGGAGCAGGATATTGGCGCGAAATGGCTCGTCGGCGCGGGAAGGACGACTGGGGCTGCAGCTGCTCTGCGGAAAGTTGTACGGTGGAGGTCTTTTTTCGGGTGAGCGGATAGATGGGGAGGAGGGATGGGGAGCCGTTGGACCCGGGTTTTTTTTTTTACCTTTGTTCCTAAAATAAAGTTTCAAGAGTATATATTGAGAGCTGTTTGAGATGCTCTGAATTTACATCCTTTTGTATACATTCTTAATAGATGTTTGGTTCAAGACACCGAGTTTGAAAATTACTGGAGCATGAGGTCTTCCCTTTTAACTGTTAGTAAGATAACATCCATTTCCAAACTAACCTTTTGCCCTCCATGCAGATAGCAAGAAAAGAGTCGCTGCACAGGACACATGGACAGCCATTTCATTCGCACTGAATAATTTTATCCTTGAAACCATATTCAACTAAAGTATAGCAATGCCGCCTAACACAAAGCAAATGTACAGCTGAATAACACATAATGACATAAATATGCCCTTGATTGTCTGCCTACTCGATGCGAGGATAAGTCAATGCCTCTGCGCCCTTCATTCCAAACAACAGATCATCTAAATTTTTTTGACAACAACTTTGACCATTCTCACTGTGATTTAACTTATCATATACTATGTTTTAAGCACGTCAGCGTTTTATGTTACCACAAATTCATTAAATAAAATGAATTATTAAAGTTAGAGTCGATGCTTTTATGTTAACACAAACTAGCAAGGTGGCCCGCACAAATTGCGCGGGTAGCTAGTTTTTTATTATATCATTTTTTAAAATTTAATCTTTTGTGAATATTTTTTGACTTGCGTTTGTATTTTTTTATTGGTCATGAAACAATACAATTCCACTGGATTTTTTTTACTATTTTTTGGAAATGTTTTCGTGAAAAATATATTAAGGCAGGTAGCCATATATTTTATACAATTTTATAGATGTACATATCCAAATATCATTACTTTTATTTATATTTCATATATTCTAGATACCGTCCATATTTATCATAATTTGAATGATATGTATCTACATCACCTAGGCATGGTGTTTTATAATTGAATAACCACTTAGGTAGTGTGATTCAGCACTTAAAATGATTGTTTAATATAGTTCATTAGCTCCAAATATAATTTACCTTAGTTCTATGCTAAGTCAAACTTTTATACCTAAATCAAATACTAAAAAAGGGCGTCAATATGCATAAAACATCAAATTAATCCCCTTCTTCCATCGTGAAATTTGTTCACCTAATGTATTTGTATTATATTTTATATGTCAGTATTTTGACTTAATACAAAGACAAATTAAAATAAAATATAGAGCGGAGAGAGTACTGACCAACTAACGAAAACATATGGTAGGCTTACATAAATATTTGAATTGATATTTTTACAGCTTTAACGCGTATTTTGTCCAAGCCTCACTATTATGGTGTCTCTTTAATGGAGAAAAACAAAAGAAACAAACAGGAAAGAACACAAAAAGAAAAGAGACATAGCAGCATAGCCAAATAGTTGTTTGAAAACGAGGAATCTATAAACATAAAAATCAGAAACCGTAGAATGGCTATGATGTCCATGTGGTTGAAGTAATGGAAGGTGATTTGAGCTAGGTGGACATGTTGGGTTTTGAGGGCTAGAGCAGGCGTCCCACGGTGTGGGCTTAGGACCCGGCACAAGTTAGGGCACTACAATAGCCGGAATATAGGGGAAGACCATCTCTGAATCTCTCTAACATAAAAATCTTGCATTCAATCCTTCAGCCCAAACAACATGTGAGGTCAACAAAACTTAGGAACATCTATCCTCTATATTCCTTTGAAAATGCTCCATTTCAAATAGCCCTTATTTCTTATCCAAGACATTCCCTTTTTTTTATCATGTTCGTCGTGTCTATGCCCCTTTGTTTCTCGTCATCATTAACCATTTTTCAAGTTGGACCTGTAACATGAAAACTCACGTTTCTTGAATTATAATTTATATATGTGGTAGTTGTGGTCTCCTTATTTGAGTTGAATTGAAAACCAGGATTGCTTACCTACTTCTATCAAAATATTGAGTCATACTATTGTTTTACCTATGGTATGTGGAAAAATATATATAGCGCTAAGTCCGATTGATTTCTGGACACTGCGATGTTTAAGACAATCTAATAGTTTGGATCTTCTCTTCTTCTATGATAACATTGAGTCATCTCGGTGATGTGGTTGTTTTTTTCAATAAATTTTGTTCCTGTGCAGTTCAAAAATTCGAATGCCTAGTGCAAAATAATAAATAGAGGCCTAAACTTAGGTGCTAAACTAAAAAATAACCATGTATACTAAAATATAACAATGTAGTAGGTGAACTACAGAAATAAAGCTAGGACTTGAAATTTATTTTACTTCTAGTTGTTCTGAGCCAGGATAAGCATGGATGATCCGACGGGTGTATTAAATCAATGCAGCTGTTGCACCCTTTGTACAGTCAAGGCTAGGATCCAAAACAGATATAGGGGTCAGCCCCCTAATACAATGATTCCGTATGATATAAGCAATAATTGAGTTTGACAAAGCGGATTAAGTCAATCACTAATATTGGTGCATAACCCCATGTAGTGGAGGACCACACACACACAAAGGACTAGTGGGGCCATAACGCAGAATGTCGAAATCAATCCTACACTAGGGCTAAGACTAACCATCCAAGATGAAAGAGGCCCTATTCATAGGTACACTGTGGCGTATACCGTAACGAAATACCATCAGTGTTGTCTAAACAGTCTAATCAAACCAGAAACGAAGCTTTCCTTGTTGCTTTCTATGAAACACGAGAGCGCGGTGTAGCCCAATTCTACCCAAAATCCATGCCATTAACTCGTTATCTTGATTATAGACAGTGATTTAAAACAAAAGAACATGGGAATTTGTAATTACAACCAAGACTTTCGCAAGCCCTAGCATACTAACTGCGTACATACATACATTTACCGACTGCCGGACGAGAGGAAAATAAATTTCCAATCGCTGCTGGCTTCGATCCAAAACAGGATCGATTCCGGTAGGGCGCCCGAGGTCGAAGGCCGATCGCCGCCGGGGAAGACGCCGGCGCGTTTCCTGACGAGCTCGCCAATCGCCATGCTTGCAACGCCGCGATGAGAACTTGGGCCGCATCGGCGCGTGTGCCTGGGCCCAGAACATGAATGGGCCGTGCGGGTGGGCGCGTGTGGCAGACTCGTGCTCCTCCTGCCACTGGCCGTTGTGGCATGCTACATGGAGCCCAGGGGATATGTGCTTTTTTTTTAATGAATATAATGACCCAATTAGGCAATTATTAAAAAAAAGACCGTTGTGGCTGTTATTGTGCTGCTATTAAAATTATCGATTTTTTATATAAAAGAGAAGAAATGTTAACGATCATATGCTTTGCCTGCAAGTGGGTAAAACACATTACAGAACAAAGCTACCGAAAAACATGTTCGTGGTGTAGCAATCAAAGGACCAAGCAGACTGAATTATTTACCACCGTGTTCCATAAGGGTGAAACTGATTCTCAAGTGGGTCAGCTGGAAACTGAGTTGTTTTGTCCAAATGAAGCAATCATAATCATCACAGAAAGAACAGTCACTCATGACCCGAATCGGGACAAAGTATAGGAGTAGAAATGCATAGTAACAAGATTGCACAACTCAACACAAGCTGGCATGGCTTACATGACCCCGAATACTATTTACAAGGTACGGGCAATACCAACTAATTTCTTTGTAGCATATTAGCATATCGCCAACTTGATGTTGGCATAAGCCAGCGGCTGAGTTCTGCTTGGCAGAAAACACGTGGTTTCACATTTGAACCCATCCCCACGATTAATATTACTCAAATCTGCTACACCAAAAAGGCAAGCATGACAAGATGCCAGCATTCTTGCATATGCACCTCTCAGCACATTACCAACACCTAAACTGTACGAGTTACAAGAATTCTGCTGTGCATCACCCACGTTACACAAACCAACTCATTGCTTTCACATTACAAAGATGGCTCCAACTACTTCACCCATAACTCAGCCTAGAATCGAACGAACGGGTTGTGTCTGCCGTCTTGGTATTCCAATCTCACAAGCATTCACCCTAGAAGCAAACCTCAGCGAGCATATGGTCTCCCCAACAGAAGAAGCCTCCGGTGATATATTCACAAACATGAGAGTTTTTGAGTCACCTCCAAGGCAAGGCTGCAAAATAAAGTTACAGCTAAGAAAGTGTTTGAAATGAACTTCATAACATACTATAACTCTAAATAGACATCCACAAACAAACCTGCAATAGGTATGTAAGTTTTGAATTCCTGAAAGGAACATGGTCGTCTCCTTTTGCAATCGCAAAGATTACATCACTCAAAGCTGATAAGCTTTTATTGATTGACTGGACATAAAAACAATGTGATTATATGAATTATGAAATGCTAAGAACACTAGAAAACTATGTCAAGCAAACACACCTGAGTCTCCTTCAAGCGGTCGCCAGTGCTGCCACTTTTAGCGAGACGCTCACTCCCAGCTAAATCAATCAAGTTAAGAACTCCTTGCACATTCTGGCCAGTGTTCTGTGACAGTATAAAAAGAAAGGTATACTTTCAAATTTTGTTTATCTAGAATGCAAAACATTTGTGTAATCATAAGGTACACTATATAGTTTGGTAAATCTTGGCCTATAAGTCTGTATGAAAATATTTCCAATCTACCTCATTTGATCCAGATATCTTTAGTGTGAATATCAAAATGACTTCTGGAAGATTGCTCATTCATCTGAGTCTTACCCACAGACCTATTTAAATGCACATAACAGTATAGATACGGAGGATATAATGCACATAACAGTATTAGATATGGAGGATATTTGTAATCATACAAAGATACAAGTCAAATTAGAAAGAGCTAAATTAGATACAATGTGCTCAGTGATTTCATTTCTACAAAAAAGCAACACATGTGGACTCAATTAACTTTATACCAACACACCATCCCTTGCACATAATAAATAATGAACCAGTGATAGTCATCCTATTTAGAAAACCAAGTACTAATAGAGTGACTCACCTGCTCTGCGATGCTTTCTCTAGAAGACTAGTCACATCACAATGCCAAAGACATCAATAATGGTAAGGTCAGAGACAGTGTATTGCCATGAGGGTCATGCTTTATTGTGTATTGTTTCCTGGTGTTTCATCTCAAAAACTGTTAGATCGACCAGGTGCTAACAGATCGCGAATGGTCTCATATATATATTTCCAGCATTGATGCCTGCCCCAATGACGAAAAAACAGTGACTGAATTAGTAACAACCCAGACTAACACAATATTTTAGAAGCTAAATAGCTTTGCGATACTAACTTGCATGGAATAGTTCCATCCTTGAGATTCTAGAGACCGGCTGGTCTTAAAGATTTGCTCCAAAGAACGAGGTATTATGCCTTTTTGATCAACTCCTGGTTTGCCCATCATTGTATAAGTTTTACCGGATCCTGTTTGACCATATGCAAATATGCATACCTGTATCACAGAGACGCATAAACATGATAAATTAGTCCTTAACTGAGCAAAATATACCATCATGCGATATTTGGGAAGAAATGATGTTTCATTGAAATAAAAGCTTCATGAGGATGACATAACAAGATGGAATTCCTAACAAGATTTTGCGTGAATTATGTAATTAGTTTTTATGAAAACACTATGCAGAAGGCTCGTCTGTTCTAAAGATGCTCAAAATAGTGTTATTATGGTTTGTCGTTTAGCACATGTCATAGTCGATAGAAAAAAAAAACAAGCACAGCATAACAGCAATCAACTGAAAATAGTCTTTAGAGTGTTTTGGAAGGTAGAGTGTCACTGTCGCATGAAACTCCAAAGGTTAATAATTTTACGCATTGCCATTGCCAACTTATTATGTTATGAATGGACAATAGCTTTCAGGACAGATGAAGGTTATACTAAGTATAAAGTTCATTAGCACATTGTTGTCGCAATGTGAAGTCAGTACCTTGTACCCATCAAGGGCGCTTTGCACTAGTTGCGATATTTCCACAAACACCTCTTCCTGTGAAGCATCATGGGCAAACACCTTGTCATATGAGAAGGAGAGCTTTTGACCTACACAAGGGGAAAGAAAAATAACACAACACCTCATTAGTTTCATCCTCCTAAACTCGCTGGGCAGCCTGAGAAATAATCATGTGAACACATCATTCACCTTGGTTTATCAAATCAATACCACGTCCAGCAGATTCTACTGATGTTGGAAAAGATATAGTGGCACCTTCTGTACCATTAGAATCACCATCATACCCAAGAAGTGGCCGAACTCTACAAAAGACCCTGATGTTTCCTTTCAGTTCCTGCAAATATGATGGCAATTAATATATAGAGAGCAAGGCAGACAATAACATCTCAAACATTTATTGAAAACTTTTGCATTGATAAAAGAGATTACATATAAATAAAATTTAAAAAGTAAACACACACAGAGAGGGGGAGA